>OU015494.1:180658979-180703979 GCA_907164885.2 Dolomedes plantarius | reverse complement strand
AGACGAAAATAAACCAATCATAGGCGTTAAAAATTTCATTGCTAATCGTTTGGAGGCCTATGATTGGTTTATTTTCGTCTCGACGTCATCTTTTCCTTAACGCAACGCAACGGACTGCTATGTGAACAGGCTCTTACTCATCCACTGCATCAGCGTTGGCGCCTGAGGCGTCTCAATCCAGAGGAGCTAATATCAAAACTGATAGAGGTCCTCGGGAACGGATTATATTGGATACGCCAACAAATCTGATTCACCTATGCCCCATATAACTCTTCGTAATTCCAGAAAGAGACTGCAGCGTTAAGACGTCTTTTCGCGGACAATAGAAGAGTGGGAAAATGTTATGTGGAGTGATAAATCACCTCTTCAAAGTTTACCAATTGGATGGATACACGTGGGTAAGATATTTCCCTTGAGAACGTTTTCTTTCCGACTGCATTATTCCAAAAATTAAATTACGAAGGGGCTCTCCGATGGCCTAGTATTGTTTCTTTTGGGAAAGGCTGAATCCTTTGATTGATTTGTCTTCAACTATGAACTCTGATGTTTCCTGTGGCAGTAGTTCGTGATAAACGCGTCGGAGTAATTAAAGAGAAACTGGCAATCTGAACACATTTACAATAGTTTTAATTTAAAATTTTATTTTTTAATGTGGGGCTCTTGTGCGAAATCATTCGCTGATACAACGTGATGATTTGTTGGCTTCTTAATTTGGAGCATCATTCAGGTGAACAACATAACCCTCTGGTGACACCCCTAATTAAACCAAGCACCTTTAGGGTTGGCATATGGGGGCCTTCTAGCATTCTTCTACTCGTACAAACTTCACAGACGGACTTTCCAGCCAACAGATTTGACGTACTAATACCCAGCGTAGACAATAACGCATGTTGGGACTCGAACCGACCACCCTATGTACCGAATACCAACACGAAACAATCATTTTACTTCTAAATTTCCCCGGGCCCTTGAATCAAGTTAATAAGGAATGTAAAATTGTTTGGCTTCTAAATAAAGAGTTATATCACATTACGAATAAGGTTAGTGGCCAATAATCTAATTTTCAATTTATATGTGGGAAAATGACTATTTTAGGTTCTCAAATATATCTATACCCATTTTTTTTATATTTTGCGACCATACTTTCTTCAAACACTTTATAAAAACTTAATAAAACTTTATAAATAATGTATATATTTCGTAGTCATTTTGCTGTCTACATCTTATTTGTCATGCTACAAAATATGATCTGAAACCCAAGGATCGACGTAAAAAATTAAACATGTCTTCCTTACAAATAAAACTACAAATGCTTTTAAAATGAGTATTAGAAAAAGAAAAGCGTTTCTGTCTTTAGTGAATATAGGAAACGTGAACTTTCAAGCTCTGTTTAATTAAGATTACAATTGAACTATTTAATAATATCTGTTAAATGTTTGAATTCGTTTAAACATAAAGCCTCAGTTTATCTAATACATTTCAACAGAATGATACACACACAGTAACGTATTAAATTTAATAATGTAATTCACACCCCTAAGCTGGACAATTTGTATGCAAGTTTGTGTAATGCGTGATATTACCACATTATAATCCAGTTCACACGGTAATCCTTCACTATTTGCTATGTGTTATACCACTTCAATCGCTTTATAATCCAAATGGACGATCAATACGTTATTTGTGGCAGCAAGTAATAACATTATTCGGAAGACTCTTGAGAAGCAAGTTATGCGAGAGATCGATAGGAAATCATGAAAATTATAATCGAATCACTATGGGACATCGGGGATATTCGCCATAAGAGGGAAAATAACGCACGCAAGTGCTTCATTTAATAACACTGAATATTTTCGGAAATTTTCAAAAGTTCATAAGCGTCTTTAGCAGGATAAATTAAAAATGTAAGATAAGAAATTTTTTAAAGAATGCATTACACTTGATTTTTTTTTATTAAACTTATAAGTTCTTTTCTTTAGTAAAATATATGAAAAGAAACAGCAGGATTTATAATTTTCATTTTAAAAATACTTTCTATATAAAGAACTAGCTGAATAACCGTTCTTCGCTACGGAGTATATTCAAATTAAATGCAACGGTCAATGTATGCAATTAATGCAAATATATATATATATATATATATATTAAAAAAATTGTAATAGATATTTTTATACACAAAATAATATAGAAGAAAATATTCAAATTAAATATAACGGTCAAAGTATGCAATTAATGTATGTTTAATATCCATAAAACATACTAATATGAATTAAACTCTTAAAAGAATTCCATCTCAATTAGACTAGTGGTTAAATTTTAACTTGTACCGTATTTTAATATTTTTTGTCAATTTATTTCATTGTTAAGCACGTGAGGCAAAATTAATTGAAAGTATGACAAAAGGAAAAGAAACCACGTGAAAAAGGGATATAAAGATTCGAAAAAGATTTCATTTTAAAGGAATTTTTATGATCTTTCTTGTGATACAAATTTTATAACACTCATATTATTATTTTAAATGCAAACTTTAAAGAATGTTACAAAAACAGGTAAAAAATTTAATTATAAAAAATCTAAGAATAGTTTTTCAAAAATCTTTCTTAGTCCACCCTACACTATAAGAAGAATCGCCATGCAAAATTTCAGCCCTTTAGGTCCAGCGGTTTGGTCTGTGCACTTTCTGTCAGTCAGTTATGGAATTGTTTTATATATATATAGATAATAGACTTCGTTGACACTTTATGGCTACATCTTTCACACTTCATACTGTGCTGGGATTTCCCTAGTAGCTATGATAACTCTTATATAACTGGACATTCCCCCCTCCCACAAAGCTAATTCCTCTCTTGCTGTGATTCTGTTGTAACTATTGACTTGAACTCCAAAGAAGCTTTGATGTGTTTTGTCAAGAAGAGAGGAGTACGCCCCCACACCACAATACCAACCTCTGGTTTCATATTAAAAATGTGTAATTTTTACGCATTATCGTCTTTTAGAGCCCATAAGGGTGATCTCTGACGTATATTGAGCTCAGAAATATTTCTATGGCAGAATATTTACAAATTATTACTTAACGTTCAGAGAGTAAAATCCTACCGTTGGTCCCCCTGTCGTTTCCGAGGGGTTGTCGATCACAGAATATTGAGAACTTCAGGGAAGTACAACATATAATCATATCGTAAATGTTACGCTTTGCAATATTTTTAAATTCTTGTCTTCATTTGTGTCAATATAAAAATATATAAATCAATTACTCGTACCAAACATAGATGAAAATTATTTAAAACACATACACACTTGTTTAATCCTTTTTTACCGTGATTCGATATTTATATCAAAACTCTTAACCTCAAATCACCAGCGGAGAATCCTGTAGGAGACATACATGTATAATAATAAATATATGTATAATAATTTATAATTTTATCCATAAACATCTATAACTTCAAGACATGAGAAAGAGAGAACACTGATTTACTGAAACAAGTAATACTTGCCTTTTAACACACTAAAAGGTTTCTTCAATGAACTATTTTGAATTTATAAAAGCAATAATAAAAAGAAGGAAAACAGACATTTACACATTGTTTATAGATTGATACATACTGATACATTGTTTTAACAGTCATTTTAATTAAATCAGATATAAAATTTATGCATATATTTTAAGTAACCAAAATCATAATTACTTTTGTTCAATATTCATTGAAAATGAAAGCAATTTAGATGAGGAAGAACACTGATAAAAATACTGTAGTCTTTTGTGCATGAGGAAGTATTTTAATAATGCGTTAAATGGACAACAAAGAAAGCACAGTATGCAAAAATAATATGATACAGTTATGTAGAGAATTTCCTTAGTATCCATCTTTCTGAAAGAAAAGGTGAAAAGAGAAAAAAAAACCCTGAACTATGACACGATGGAATAATAGGATGTCTTGCAATATAAGACATTGTCTGCTGAGGTTACCACCTTAATTGGATCCCTAGAGTGAAGCAACGTCTCATAAAAGCAGATATTGATGTATTTCTGTTATCAGTTCATTGGATTCTAAACTATGGTAGGGGATTTAATGAGATGATACCCAACAATAATTTAGAAAGCAAACTTATATAAGCATATAAATATATGACTTGCATAATTTTTATGTCATTATAGAGAAAACTCAAGTCATAGAACAAAAAATGCGAATTATATTTCACGATACATTGATTTAAAAATATTGAAAGTGAGAAATTGCTTCAAAATGATTAAAATGAAATTATATGTAATTTTATAATGTTCACTATAAAGTTCATTTTTTTAAACTCATACGTCGAGTTACGTTAATTATTACAATCTAAGATAATAAGTCAAAGGCTAGAAAAAAAAAATCTATCATTTTTCTTTTATAAATCTAATACTTTAGAAAATTGTTTATAACTAGTAAATTGATTTTAATTTATTCGAAATGACTAATTTAAGTGAGAAAATGCCTTTTATACATTTAGAATCAGTAAAGAAAATTTCTTCATCTATTTAGTGACTTAAAATCTAAGTTCATCTATAATTACCTTTATCTAAAATAATTTAGATTGTAAGCTGGCCCACTGGAAGAAGTATCGGGCTAAAATTTAAAACAATATATTTTTAAATAACGAAGAGATATAATAATCGAATTTAATGCATCATAAATGCCACTTGTTTTCCACAAAGTGTGTTTATAAACGTACTCTAATTGAATAAATAGAATATTGTGCAAGTATAGACATAAACCGATATGCTATGTTTGAAGAGTAACTGCGATTTACATGCATGTATCTTTTATCATTAAGTGTATCATATTATGAAAACTAACTCTGTAAATAAATTTTTCAAGTGCTCTGCTTATATTATTGAAGAACATTAAAAATTTCAAATTACTTAGTTTGATTTAAAATCTTATGCCACAGTTTGCAGAACAATTCAATTTAAGGCTTTTATTGTTACGCAACAAACTGCAATCACAGTGAATTTATCCATTTTAAAACGCTCCATGTCTTTCGAATAACTAAACATAACTGAAACACAAAATTAATGTATAGATATACTTTTGTTAAAGTATAGTAGCAAAGAAATCCATATAAAGTATATATGCATAACAATATTTTACGATCCATAGAAAATGATATATTGATGTAAAGTAAAGATGCGGAACACAATTAATAGCTTAAAACATAATTTTTTAGCAGAAAATTGCATTGAGTTTTGAATAAGAACGAACTTTTTAACAAAAGCTGAAGAAGAATATTTTAGACTCATTTGCTTGGCGAACTCAATTGTGGAATAATTAATATTAAATTATTCATTAGAAGCAAGGAAATGACTATGCCACATATGTATTTTTAGATTGCTTGCTCGATATTTATTCTTTTAGTCATTAAGTATGCAGGTAAATTTTAAATTGTCTCGTGTAAGCCTCAGATTAGCATTAAAAGGTTAATTGTTCTTGTGTATATATCATTTCTTTAAAAGAAACGAAAGGATAACATTTTTATTTAGAAAGTTATACTAATTTAAACATAGCTAAACAACTAAAAATTACTGGAAGCTTAGATCTATATGTAATGAAATGCCATGTATAAAATAATATTTAGTAAAAATTTTATGTTTTCTTTTAGTTTTAATATATACATATACTAGAATTTATGCCAGATATCAAAGTATTGCTTAAAAATATTTTAAACAGTCATATATATAAATAAGGGGTCATCATGTAATATTAATTATAAATGTATACCTCTTATGCTAGGTTTTAGTGGAAGTGATAAAAATAAATTGCTGTAAAGTTAATTTAAAATGTTATTTTAGATTTTAAAGTATCTTTTAATGCCTGTCTCATGCATGACAAATATATATATATATATATATATATATATATATATATATATATATATATATATATATATATATATATATATATATATATATATATATATATGGTATATCATTTACATTTTTTCCTGCATTTGGATTCACCAAAATTTTATCTAAAGCCTACATTTCCTTCCAAAACATCCTTTTGAAAATATTAATGTTGTTTACCTTTGCAGGGTAATTGTCAATGAAGACATTAGCACTTTAACTGGGGGAATAATTGGTTGCTTTCAATGGGGGAACCGTATTGGTGAACCAACACCCGTCCCTGCTGCCACCTCAATTTTCCAGCACACTAGGCGGGAGATCTGGGGTCTCGCCCCTTCTCCCACCCTCTCTGACCTCATAGAAGGACTTTCCGTTATACATATTTAACGTGCCCATATCCGGCCCAGACGCGAAGGTATTTAATGACGTTCGTAGGGATTCGACCTGAGTAGAGATACTATATATAGAGGTCGGAGTAGGGTTGTCTTAATTATGGTCACCCGACATATGTATGTATGTATTTATGTATGTGCGTGTGTATATAATTTTCCAAAGGGAATTATAAATGATTAAGGCGGATTTCACTTTTCGAAAGAAATATTCATAATTAAAATAAAATGTTTGAAATGTTTTGGAAAAAGCATGTTGATGAAAATAAAACAAAGCTCATGTTTCCAATTTTAATGCGCATAAACGTGTTTAATTTTTTTTTTACAGCAGCTTAGTTATTATTCAGGAAAAAGGAAAAAAATGAATTAATGATTTTTCTCACAGCTTATGAGACCAGACAGCACAAACCTAGGTAATAAGTTGATTACAACAAAGCAATAACGTGCACATGATTATACGGTAGACGCATACGTGACGTCACTAAAAATTGCGTGTCGTGGCGACCAACGAAATACGTTTCACCGCTTTTAATTCAATTAAAAGCGAAAAGCAAACATAGCGTGTCAGTAAGACTCCATGAGTTACTTAACTTACGAGTTTTCGTCACTAAACTCGGTCTCGAACTCATATTCAGAGAAAGAGAATGCGTTTAATCTAGGCAACCGTTTCCTTTTCTGCGGCTAATGTGTATTTAGAACTGTGTTATTTACCTGTTCTCTGTCCTGTAAATGTTGATTTTTATCTCGTGTTAAGGGTGTTTCAATCTTAAATCAAAGCAATATGGCTGCTTTGTTTGTTGTCGCGTAGTAATCGATTATTTCAAGAGTAGGACTAAAAATGATACAGGATTACTTGTGGGAGTAAAACAGTCTGTGATCGGACACTTATAACTTACACTAAGATATTATAATTAACTGACTCCATCACAGAAAATTAAAGAGCTTTGCATCCTTTATTTCAATGCCAGTATTTGAAATTTTGTGTAATGCTTTTAAAATAGTAACGGGTAAATTAAATTTAATACATATTATGGTGAAAAATTCTCGAAACTACGATGAAACACTTTCTGCTCAATGAAGTAAAAACTGAAAAATATGTTTCTTACAATTCGTTTGTATTTATTAGGATTTTTATTCACTTTTAACGCGTGGTTTAACGTCGGCATGAATTCGATTAACTTTTTTTATTATTTGTGACTGGTTTTTGCATAACTTCTCTCGTATTACTAACTTCACTTATAGTTTTAAAGAAATATTTTGCTAAACATATTCTGGTAGGATTTTATCTGGAGATTAAGGTGATGTTAGATTATTACTTCGCGGTCATTAATTATACAGTAGACAGATATTTAGAGTAGATATACAGGAGTCAGATATTCAAAGTAGCACGCGTTTAATCATTTGTTTGGTTGAGTGAGAAATAATTGTTAGGTTAAGTTTATGGGTTGGAGGTTTCAAATACTATTGAAACGTTGAGATATTTATTCAGATCAAATTTACCTTCAATAAATTCAAGGTTTCCGACTCCATCAGATAACATACACTCTTATATAATACGGCTTTTCCACCCACGTTTTACAGTTGATACTAAGTTTTCGTAAGGTTTTTCTTTGCCTTGCATCGAGGCAATCACATCCAGCAGATTCGAAAACTCTTTCAACAGTGTTTGGATTAACTACGCTCTAATTGATTAACTTAGTTCTGCTATAAGTTTGTGAGCACACACTATTGGATTTTCTTCAGAAGGAAAGGCAAAAATGTATTTTATTCCATGGCATTGATGATTCTCCAAGTCATTTATTACTTTGAATACTATGGGGATTGGTAAAACGCATCTCGTTAAAAGGGAAACTGTTAAATGGATCAAATGTGCTATTTTAGCCCATTCAAGACATAACAGATTTCCCCCTTTTTTTGGGTTGCAAATTAGGAAGTAACCCATGGATTTCTAACGATGCATCCTATATCGTCTCAGCTACGACAACAAAATGTTAAAATATAAAAAAAATTCTAGTAAAATTTACTGAACAGTTCAAGTACATAACGTTGTTTATTACGTCTGATTCGGAGTTATAAAATTAACATAAATTTCGTATGTAATGGACAAAAATTAAACTATAGGATCAGTAGAATTCGAAAAGGGCTCAATTGTTATTTCAGCTCTTTCAAAAATAAGTACTAATTTTTGTTGGCAACATTTTCTTTATAGAAAAAATAAGTTGCACAAAATACCGGCTAAGTTATCACATACTTCAAAGAAAATTAATTTTTTTATAGCTTCAGTTTAATGCATATTTAATAATTTTGTTTTTCAAATCCATAAGCGTTCAATGCCTTTTTTAAGACAATGTAATTTTTTGCAAACATTGAAAAAATTGATAATCAAATCCATTTTTATGTTCTTATTTTGTGTCGGATATCAACTTTCGATACAATTTTATAGTTTATTTTTTGATTTTATCAATTTTTCAGGATAATACTTAAGTACTTCTATATATTTGTTTTTAAGTACTTCTATATATTGATTGTTTTCCTCTGTGAAATAAAGAAAACATTTAATACATTCCAGAAATAGCTAATATAAATGATATATTTTATTAAAGGATCAGCTTTCAAAGAAATCCTCCTCTTATCCTTTATTATTAATTAGATACTTGAATTCTTACAATTTTTTTCTAATTAAATCTGATGATATAATTTTAAATTTAGAATTTATTATAGTAGAGTTAACAAAGTATGCTGATTTAAACTTTTATTAATATTTTATAAAAAATTAAAACCATATTTGAATAACGTATATATATAAATGTATTATGAAGGAGTAAAAAACGTCTTTTATATTGAGGAATAGAAATAAATGTCGTAATAACAACTTAGAGCTAAGCATTTGTCAATTACTTCATATGAACCATTATTATAAAATCATTGGAAATCATTACATAATGTATGTTTAACCAATTCTAAGCCTCATCACCGATCGTTAATTTCCTTAGCAAATGATTAATTGTTTTACAAAGTCCCACTTAACTGAAATTTATCTACTCATATTCATTTCAGTTTTTATTGATGACGATGAAAATGTAGCGCAAAACCTTTTCTTTCGTGCCTGTATTTTATCTGTAGATTTTATTAAATTAAATTCGTATCGTTTATATTCCAGGAGAAATAAATATACTATCAGTCAAAAGGAAAGACAGACAATATCCTTAAATTGATTAATACAGCTAGTTAACTCAGAACAATTATTACGATTTAGATATGATATATACAACATTAAAAGTGATTTATTACTTCTTTAAGTTCCAGTGTTTAAAATCTCATACAAATTTACTTCAATAAAAGGTCAAAATAAAATTACTAAGCAGGAATACCTGAGAGTTAAAACCAAACAAAGTGAAATTTAGCCATTACGAGTAAAAGTGCAAAATGATAATTTTTTAGTGCTTGGTGTGTATTCCTTACATATTTAGAAAAATAAAATCTCTATGCGATTGATTCGATTTAAAGATTTTTAATCTTCTAATCAATTCACTTTTAATCGATTTATTTTTAATCAATTCTTTTTACATTTAAAAATTATGTAAAATGAATTGATTTTAGACCACTTTTCATTTAAATTTTAGATCGGCGCTGCTGGATATGTGAGGGTCTCGACTTTTATGTTCTAAATGTTCCAAATATATTTTCTATGACAGAACTTGGGATGCATTTCTTTAACATTATTTTGCAACCACCATCTCACCCTTCGACTTTAAGCTTGGATAGCATCTCGTGATAATGAAAATTGTTGCTTTTTATCTCCAGGCAGTTTATTTGGCATTTCTACTGATAATATCAGTATACACAAAGTGATAATTTGCTCCAATAAAATGTAGTTTCCAAGCATCTGAAGACGATAAACATTCTGAAACCATTTAAGGACCTCCATCTTAATTTTTATTTTACAGATGTCGATCATATAGAAATGCCTGTCATTTGGCCACTAGGCCATTAAACCACGGGCTCTCCAATACTTCAAAACAAGGGACTTAAAATTTAAAAGTGCAGGGCATGCGTCAAGATGTAATGTAGTCATAGTAGCGTCAAGATGTAATGTAGTCATAGTAGCGTCCTGATGCGTCAAGATGTAATGTAGTCAAGATGTAATGTAGACCCGAATGCCACAAGACGCAATCAGGCAATTCAGCCAGACCAATTCGGAAAAGATGTGTCCGGACACAGTCGTGAACGGTTAAAAGTGGAGAGCGGCTAAGTGTGTAGCAGATTTAGCATGAACCTGCTATACTACACCCCTTTCATCAAATTTCTCAACAGATATCAAGCCATGAGAATCTAGCTCTTGTTTGGCATTTTACCAGAATGGGGCCTTTCCAACAGATCTAAAGAAATAAAATTTACTTTCGTTTCCATAGACAACGCTGTTCTAGGGGAAAAAATCTTTTTTTTTATCACACAAGTTTTGAATTTTCCCGAGCTCTTTTTTTGCTAAGTTTTCTGATGTAGGATTGGTGCCTAGCTATCCTTTTACAGACCCGTATTTTCTGATGATAGTTCTGATTACTTTTGGATTTAATCCTCGCTCTTAAGATCATAAAATTTTTATCAATTAGAGGATTTAACTTTGATGATTTTAGTCCTCTTACAATCCAACTTTTATCTTTAAAATTTTTTCTATTGCTTTTTTTCCGATTATTCCCATCGCTAGTACTCTTTTTAAAACGTATAACACCGAATACAAAAGATGGGTTTCTATCAAAAATTTAACTTACATTGTTTAATAACTTGGCCATGTTTGGGATGAAATATAATGAACTTACAGATATCTGTACTGTTTCGGGTTTCCATCGTATTCACAGTATTAAATACTGTGTCTAACTATCTTATAAACAAAATAGCGAATTGGAAGTCACGTTCATTGTTAATCTATATATATAAAACAGTTCCGTAACTGACTGACTGACTGACAGATAACGCACAGACCAAACCGCTGGACTTAATGGGTTGAAATTTTGCATGGCGGTTCTTCTTATAGTGTAAGGGTGCACTAAGAAAGATTTTTGAAAAATTCTTTTTGGTTTTTTTAAAAATTAAATTTTTAAGCTGTTTTTCTACCATTCTTTAGAGTTTGCATTTAAAATAATAATCTGAGGGTTATGAAATTTATATCACGAGAAAGATCATGAAAATTCTTTAAAATTAAATCTTTTCCGAATCTTTATCTCTATTTTTGATTTCTGGGGAATTCTTAACAATTAATTTTTAGAATTTAATTTATTAAATGCTGATCATTTGTGATACTTTATATTTGTGATATTTTGTGATACTTGTGATACTTTAAATTAATTTTGCGTCACGTGCATAACAATGAAATGAATTGACAAAAACAATATTATTTTTCTTTCTAATGCGGCAGACGATTGGATATTATCCAGAAAAATATTAAAATACAGTAAAAGAAATTTTCCTCAAACTGTACTGTATTTTTTTGTATGTTCTATTAGATTTAATTTCAATATTTTCTTCTACATTATTTTGTTCAAAAAAGTATCCCTTACGATTTTTTATAATTTTTTTGGCATTAACTGTATACATTGACCGTTGTATTTAATTTGAATGTACTCCGTAGCGAAGCACGGGTATTCAGCTAGTCTATACGTATAAAAGAGTTTCGTAACTGACTGACTGACTGATTGAATGACATATAACGCAGAGACCAAACCACTGGAACTAAAGGGCTGAAATTTTGCATGTCGATTCTTCTTATGGTGTAGGGATGTACAAAGAAATATTTTAGAAAAATTCTTCTTAGACTTTTTAAAATAAAATTTTTAAGCTGTTTTTGTAACTTTTTTAAAGTTTGCATTTAAAATAATAATTTGAGTGTTATAAAATTTATATCACAAGAAAGATCATAAAAATTCCTTTAAAATGAAATCATTTTCGAATCTTTATCTCCATTTTCGGATTTTTGGTGAGTTTTTAAAGATTAATTTTTTGAATTTAATTTATCAAATGCTGTCTCGTGGTTTCTTTTCTTTTTGGGAAACTTTAAATTATTTTTGCTCCACGTGCATAACAATTAAATAAATTGACAAAAATATTCAAATACGGTAAAAGATAAAATTTAACCACTATACTAATTGAGATGGAAGTTTTTAAAGAATTTATTTCAAATTAGTTTCTTTTAGGGATATCAAACATACAAATTAATTGCATACACTGACTGTTGTATTTAATTTCAATATTTTCTTCTACATTATTTTGTCTATAAAAATATCCGTTACTATGTTTATGTATATATATATATATATATATATATATATACATCTTTTTCTGATGCTAAGAATCGTAGACTTTTTTATTAATGAAAGAAATGTTGTAAATCCTTTAATCTCGCATGGGAAACAATTTGGCAACTTCAGAATAATCGTCACCCATTGTTCTGCTTTGATTGGAATGTAATATAAAAGATTTATTTTGAAAATGACTCCTAAAATTGATAGATGGCTCGAAGGTTACGTAACTGCACTTTCCGAGGAGAAATATTTGTATCAACAAATTATAAAGCGGTGTAAAAATTTCGGTTATGGCATTTCAAAAATAGGTATTTATAATATATTAAATTTGAAAGGGTAAAAACGTCTAACTGAAAGTAAAAATGAAAATATGACCATTAAACCTCATCCTAAGACTGTTCGAACGCAGGTAAATATCAAGAAAGTGAAGTCTCTGATTCTAAAAGAAAATACGCCGACTCAAAGATCCATTACACTGAAACTAGAAATGTCTTCTGGCACTGTAAGTAAAATCATTCATAAAGATTTGAAGTTAAAAAATATGTTTAAACCTAAAGTTCATCTGCTTTTGCCAAAGCATATTGCTGAAATAAAAACAAATTATAGAAAATTATATGAAAAACACCTAGCTGCTGAAAAATGAAAATTTGTGGTAACACCCGATGAGAAATGGGTGTATTTAAGTGACTGTAGTAAAAAAAAAGATCAATTTTTTATTGCTCAACTGGCGGGAATGACCGTACGAAATGGCTAAGTCAGTGTACAGAAAAGTTCTCAAAGGAGTTCATGATAGTAGCAGGGTTTCGTTACAACGACAAGTTAAAAATAAAAAAAGTCTCAAGTAAAGCCAAAATTAATTCACTCTAGTATCAGCAGAATATTTTAGAACCAATTTTTAAAGAAGAAATTCCAGCCTTATATGGAAAGGACATTGATAATGTTAAGCTACTTATGGATAAAACCTCTAGTCACACGTCTTAATCAACTGCCGTTTATTTAGCAAAGAAAGAATCAGAAACAGGAATAAAATGTATCTCATTTAATGAAATACCTGTAAAACTACCTGACTCTTCTCCAATGGACTTTTACAATTTCGGTTTTTTAATACGAGCCTTAGGAAAATGGCATATAAGAACACTGAGGGGACTTTGGAAAACGGTCCAAGAGGAATGAGGTAAAACTGACATGACAGTACTAATCAAAAATTTACTTTCATGGAAAATTCGAGCTAGAACTATTGTCAAGAACCATGGCTATCAGAAGCAAATCACCACATAAAATACGGCATTTATGCATAAACAAACTTAACTATCAAAATCGTTTCCATAAATTGCGAACGACCTTCTGTATATATATATATATATATATATATATATATATATATATATATATATATATATATATATATATATATATATATATATATATAATATATATATATATATATATATATATATATATATATATATATATATATATATATATAATATATATATCTATTTTTTTACATTAATTGCATACATTGACCTTTGTATTTAATTTGAATGTATTCCGTAGTGAAGTACGGGTATTCAGTTTGTCTATGGTACAATTCCACAACCCTATAAATACTGCACCATGCCGCATAAATCAACCTTTCTAGAAAGCGAAGTGTCAGGAATTAAAAGCGAAAACAACAGTATCTTTTTCATCGTTAAGCTATAATTTGGAATGCGAAAAATTTGAATTTTTAAATTTAAAATTTTAAAAAGGATGAACTAATTTTAATAGTTTCAGCATAAAAGTTTTTTTTTTTTTTTTTTGCAAATCATGCATTTTTAAAAAATTATTTGTTGCAGCTTATCTATAAATAAGAGCGAAAATATATAGTCTTAGCTTTATACAGAAATTTTGAGTAAGTATACCCCGTTGAATATCCTAATCTGACATTTTCAGGTTTGCCAAACGATGTGTTGAACGTTAAAATGTTCTAATATAGACAATTTCCTACACCTCTGATAAGATCATGTAAGGAATAAACCCTAAGATTAGATCTAAAATTTTCCTTTGATAGTTAAAAAATTGCTTTTTTGTTGTTTCATATTTTTGTTTCCTTCTCAAGATTCCTTAGGTGAGCATTTACACTTTGTTTGTCTAGAAAAAAAGGCTAGTTATAGTTTTCCTTTAATATTTAAAGGAAAATGACTAAAAAAGCAGATAAGTCTGTTCTTCAATTCTTGATTCCTCCCTAAAAAAGAGAAAAATAGAACATTTTCAACGTACGTTTAGCTTTGTTAACTTCCAAATTTCTGAAAAATATTATGTCGTTTATGAATAAATCATTAATCACAATTATCGTAACTCATAAAAAGTAAAAGAAAAGCTTGAATTAGATTATACAGGATCACGAGAAGGCTTAAGAATCAGATAAGAGACAGCGTTCATTAAAAATTTCGGAAAATAAATGGACGATTTCAAAGCTAATCTTGCTCATTAAACTAATTTAAACATTGAGTAATGGATGAGTGTGATGTCATAACAAAAACAGCATTAGACTTAAATATTTTTCGCAGTCAATTATGTGGTTTATGGACGTAGGAAAAATTGAATGGTGTGCTCCAAGTCAAACTGATAATAAACAAACGTAATTCAGAATCAAAACCAGTGTGATTAATTACTAAAACTATTCATAAATTTTCAGATTACTATGTACTGACAGTTATTCATTTGAAAGTACTTATATTTAGCGTCTAAAAACAATAAAATACAATCTGTTATTTGAAGACTTAACTTACTACATTTGTCATCAGTATACTACATACGTGAGGCGATCTGTTAACTTTAAAATTTAACTATTCAATAACACAAATAAAAGAATAAAATATCAACAAACAAATATTTTTCTCTAGAAGTTAAGCACTGATTCAACAATCCTGTTTGTAAAATAAATAGAATCAGGTTTTGTAAACTAATGTCAATTAATTTATAAGTGTAATAATCTCCGATAAAATTACCTTTCTATGTAATATGATATTTATCAAGGTAAAACTTTGAGACGAATAAATTCACTGTTATAAATGAAACATCTTCTTGTAAATACATAAATGCATACTAGTGTTCATCCTTAACACTTGTTAGAGAGAACTGAATGTTAAAATATAAACCGCATTGCAATTTAAATACTAACAAGGTTGTTGTTGTTGTTGTTGCTTATGCCACCTGGCCGGAAGTATTCCAGACCAGATCCATATAAACCATCCATATAAACCATATGATCCATATAAACCATATGATCCATATGAGGGTTATAGTGACACCACAAGGGTCGGAGTCTGACTTAGACCGATGCCACTTCATTTTGACCGAGCAACCCCCAGGGATGACATGTTGGGGGATCGTACCTTCTCCCATCCTCTCTAACTTCATAGACGAACTCTCTGCTCTACGGATTTAACGTTCCCATTTTCGGCCTGGACACGAAGGTATTTAATGGCGCTTGTCGGGATTCAATCCAAGGACCCTCAGTACCAAAAGCCGACGCTGTACCACTAGGCTTCCCCGGGCCCACTAATCAAAATAAAATGATTGAGGGTAAAACATTTCGCATAATTTTTTTATCTTACGACAATTACACTGGAATGAAACTAAAGATAATTAGAACTTAAGATAATAAATAAATTCTCTGTATGATAGAATACAAAAAAAATTAAAAAATTCAGGTAGTCTTCTAACGAAACTACCGCGGGTTATTAACGTAGGATTACTTATCGTTGCTTACCTCTTTTGTATGTATATATGTATGTATGTGTTATGTATATATATATCTATATATATGTACGTATGTATATATACACATATATGTATGTCAAAATTTTGGCGCATTTTGGTACTTTTCTGTTTAACTGTTTACTGCGTGTTCAAGCGATACAGACTGGGTTTGGCACGCTGCCAAAATTATAACTCGCAAGGTACGGACGGACGATTTTAGCGTCTGAAATTTTGCTTTCCGGATGGCCGTTATGGAAGAACGTAATCCTACGTTAAAAATTGCTATTCATCAGCTTTTACGAAAATAAAATGACGTGAGTTAATATTCTTCTTTTCTATCTCTGATTGGTCGTACAGATATCAATACGTACAGTCGTACTTTAAAGTGCCTTTGAAATCTGAATCTAAAAAGGTAAATCTTTTCAAGTAAAATTTATGAAAATTCTCAATTTTGAAACTTAAAAAAGTGAATGGATTGTTGTCCCCCAAAAGAAAAAATTTAATCAAGGATGGATTAAAAAATAACCCCAATAAAAGTACAAAATAATTTTGATCTGTTTGCGAGAATTGATCTTGAAATAAACTTTTTCATATATCCACTCACCTATCGTTCACATATGGATTTGCAAATCAGAAGATTTACATTTCCAGACTTAGCCCTAGTAGGAGGTTGTTATGGTTGCAACCAACCGTTGGAAAGAACGGTGATAAATTATTATTCAAACTATTGACAAACACACACAATGGAAAATAAAGGTATGGATGAAAAAAAATTTAATAAAATATACAAGGTTAACAGCGTATGGATTTTTTTTTTTTTTAAATTTGGAAAAGTATAAAAAAGGATATTCAAAATGGGACATCGCACGAAATCATAACAGAATAATAGCCGGTCCACAGTTCGAGAAACACATGGTGTCATACTAACACCTGATGATGATTTGTATTGACTTATATGAGGGAACTAACAGGGAATGCAGTCGTAAAAGCCTCTTGGAGTATGCAAAAAAATTGAAGAAATGAATGGGAAAAAAATGTTTCGATTAAAATGCTTTCTTTTAGTATAATGATTTGATATGTAGAAATTTTACTTGAGAGTTAATAAAGCCAGTATTCTAATCAATACATTAATATTGATAGTGCATTTTTTTCATCCTTATTTCAGCGATTTCATAGCCATTAAATTTTTATCAATGACTTCATTTTCTTTGTTGTAATAATATGTGTCAATTTTAAATACTAGGTTGTCAAGGGCTTCGCTTTCTCAACATATCAGTTCCGGGAGCTGTGCAAGTAGGGGAGTCAGTGTGGTTAAAATGTGATTTTGATCTTGAAGGCGACGATCTCTATTCTGTGAAGTGGTACAAAAATCACGTAGAATTTTATCGATATCAGCCCAGAGACAGGCCTCCAGGACAAACTTATCGACTCGCTGGAACATACGTAGACGTAAGTAGATTTATATTGCATTTAATACACATTGTAATAACATAGTATATTATTTTACAAAAATTCTGTATTATATATATATATATATATTATATATATTTATATATATATATATATATATATATATATATATATATTATATATATTATATATATTATATATATATATATATATATATATATATTATATATATATATATATATATATATATATATATATATTATATATATTTATATATATTATATATATATATATATATATATATATATATATATATATATTATATATTATTTATATATATATATATATATATATATATATATATATATATATATATATATATATATATATGTATATATATATATATATGTGTGTGTGTGTGTGTACGTACGTATATATATAATTTTTCCTTTCAAGTAAAAATTACTATGGACTTTTACTTTTGTACTGGCATTTAAAAAAGTTATTGGATAGTCAGAAGAAATCACTATCATAGTAAATAATTTAAAAGTATACAGTGATTTAAAAATTGTGTTTTAGTTAATCTATTCTAATTTGCTAAGAAAAGCCATCCTAGTAAAACAATGTTAAAGTTGGGTGATAGAAATAATGTTTTATAAGTTTGTAACTGAACTTAGTGTAAAATCTAATCAGCAATAAATAATGAAAATTATGTTTCTGATACTGAAAGACACGAATTTTGAAAACAACGTTATTTGAATAAGGAGATATCCTTATTATTGAAATAACGTTATGGAAATAAATAACGCTGTGTGTATTTACTTCCTAGTTTCATTTTTCTTTATTTATGTGACGTGCTTAATTAGACTGTAACCTAAGTATTCAGGATTCCCTGTAGTCTTTATAGTTTCTTATTTAAATCTTGTATTTAGGAGTCATTTGACTTAAATGAAAGTGCTATAGGTTAAGTCAAAATTTGGTTCAGTTGACAGTGAACTGTGTTTGCAGTCACGCTGATTTCAGGCATGAGATACGTAGTTTATTACACTTTTTACTCCATAGAGGGAACACAAAGTGGGAATCACATATATGTAGATAATTGTATTAAATAATTTCATTGGAAGTTAAGAAAAACACTAAATATTTAATATAGTGTTAATAACTTTGTTCAACACGAAGAAAATGTTTCATCAAATATTACTGAGTTTTCTAAAAGCCAAAATATAAGTCCTCGTGTTTCTGCAATACGTATACATTATTTCAGTAATACATTCCCATAGAAATATTTTAATATTTGAAAAAAAAATTAATAATTGAAAAAAATATCTTAGAATTAAAAAATATTTGCTCGATAATTCTTTTCAGTACCATGTCTTTTAAAAATAAATTTTAAACACAAGAATTGATGATTATTTTTCAATGCAACAATCATCTTTCAAAAGCTAAACATTCTCCTTCAAAATTTCCTTGCAATCAACATATTTCTTAACTTAAGATTTCTGATTAGAATAGCAAAATCCATAATAAGATGACACACTTATTGTGTATTACGAAAGGTATGAAGCGAAAATGCAAGATTCTAAGCAATTGTTCAAAGTAAAAGAGTGATATGATTAAATATGAAACGATATATATATATACAGAGGCTGTTCACACATTTTTTAGACGATGTATATTGTATTCATAAAACTAAATTACATAAAATTCTTGTGTTTTAAATGTTCTATTTGACGTCGATTATTCTGAACTATCTTTCGACACCGCAATTTCCAAGATAATAATGCCTTTTGAAGTGTCAGAAGAGGTATTCTATCCCATTCCTCCTGAACAGCTTTCCAGAGTCCTGTAAGGGTTTTGGGACGACGTTTGGATAATGCAGATTTTGAAAGTCCGAAAGCACAAAAATCCATAGGTGATACATCGAGAGATTTAGTAGGGATATCAGTGAAGAGTATGGCCTTGATACCAGTTTTTTGTTCCATTTCTTTTAGGAAATTTACAGTGGATTTTGATGTGTGACTGCTAGTTTTGTCCTGATGGAGTCTCACAGATTGATGGCACTGTGGGTAAAGCAATGGTATTTCATTCAGAAAAATTGGCGATAAAATATGTTCCTGATAGTATTTGGAGTTAATCTTGACATTTTTTTCCACTCTCTTTATTTTTAACTTGCCATTATAAGAAAAACCATCAACAATCATGAATCCCTTAGAAAAACTTTCTTTCGATTCTTTGAACCATGTACTTAAATTTTTTTCTCCCCTTTTATGATAATAAATGGCTCTTTTTTGTTGCAATCATTTAAATACACCCATGATTCATCTATTCTGACAATTGTTTTCCATTTTTCTTTGGATAAGTGTTTCTCATATAGAATTCTGCAGCGTGTCCTGCGTTCAGCGATATGATTTGGAAGAAGACAATGTACATTGCGTTTTTTTCGCTTTCTTAAGACTTAAATCAACGTTTATCATTTTGTTTACAGTGGACACCGAGAATTTTAATGATTTTGCAACTGTCCTTTGACTAGGGGGATTTTAATTTAACATTAAACAACGTACCTTTGCAATAGTCGAAGATGTCCGTTTTTTCCTTGGATACTTGTTTGGAATTTTTGTCCCACTTGAGGCTCCAATTTGACGTTTTTTTCCTTTCTTGTTGACGATATTACCTATCGACGCTTTAGATATCACAAAACCATGACTCTCACATCGTTTTTGGATAACGGAGTATGCATATTTCTCTTCGGAAAGAGCATAAATGTAGCCTTCGAACCACTGCTTTGTTAAAAACGCCGTTTTGAATAAAAACAAAACTTTCAAGCCGTAGACGATAATTTTGACTTTTAAAAACACAGTACAATGGAAATTATTTCTTTTGCAGCGAACGATTTTTTATTACCGCTTACCAAAAATCGTCTAAAAAATGTGCGAACAGCCTCTGTATATATATATATATATATATATATATATATATATATATATATATATATATATATATATATATATATATAGTGTGCACGTGTTTATTATGCAATAAAAAGTATCTCGATCCTTGATAATCTTGTTGATTTTATGAACCGGAAAAAAAAGTGCTGCCCAAATCTACCTTTTACAACTATGACAGCTACTCCTTTCCTGGGAAGTCTATTAATCAAATATCAAACCAAGTGAAAGGTGAAAAAAAACACTAAATAAAAAAATTCCCACATTTTCAAGGTAATATGGTTAAGTAATACAACATTTAAGGATCGTAAAATACATGGCTGGAGACGCGACCTCGCAATCGCTCCTCATAATCTAGAGTATGAGACTTCTTACTATTTAATTCTGACTCAATGTAGGCATTAAGTGGTTGTCAGACACAATTGAGCTTCTAATGCCTTACTCGCATCAAAGCTAGAATGATTTGATTGTTGATTGTTTTGCATATTATGAAGTTTGCTGAAATATAAGAAATGCACTTTTTATTTTCCAAATATTTTGAAATCAAATTCAATGAACTCAAACTGCTTAAAACAAGAAGATGCATCCTACGAGTAATGTATACGAACTAAGAATTACTTGTAGCATTACGGCATCTCAGTTTTCTCATTAACAGTACTGGTTCTTTAGACACAAAACCGTGCTCTAAGAGAGGAAAGTATGGACTGAAGTACTGAATGTTCAACACTCCACATTCTAACAGGCTTTTTAACTGTTATTCCCCAGTAAAAGATTTAATATTTAACATATTATGTCTGCTTAAATATTCATACTTTTTCCTTTCCGTATACGGCTACATTATGCTTTAAATCAAACTTTGCTAGTCACATGAAAATTAGGTTTCATGATGTTAGTCATAATCGAAATCATGAAATTCTAAAATGAACATTTTGCAGTCCCATAATTTCGATATATTTTGTTCTACATGCCGTGAGAGCTTAAACTGTTTTGTATAATGAAGCAGAAAAATTCAGCGTTAAAACTCCAGACCTACTAAAAGTATAAAGTATTTTTACTCACAAAGTGCCGTTTCTCGTAATTTTATTTGCTATGTCATGATGAAGAGCCAAAACAATCGTGAAATTGAAGAATAGCTGCTGCTTGAAAATTCTTCGAGAGACATGTAAACAGTGTTAGTGAAGTATTGTGTTTTAGTTAAATAAGCGTGGGAAATAGTTAGCAATAGAATAGTTACAGTCAGAGAGAATAAACATTATAAAAATGTTTATTTATTACATATTTAATTTCTTCAATTCCTTCACTGAATAATATCTGACATTTAAAAGACTTCCCGAGGCTAAATGATACACGAGAATTAAAGTTTAAATCATTTACATATTGTTCACCTGTCTCTTGTTGTGTTTACTCGTAGCGTTGGAACAAGAGTTTATCCTTCTTTTTCTCGTTCTACACAGATAAATTTGTTTGAGCATAACTTACTCTCAGGAGTTTGACGGGAAAGATGATATATTCACTACCATTAGTTGTTTCGTCTTTGTCTCTTTTGTGTGAACTAATTGCTTTAATCACCACGCTTGCTTATTTTTAACAACATAAATATATTTTTATTGATTTTATGTATTTTCTTCAAACAGTTTCAATAATAGTCGCAATCAATATTAATTAGATAATTAGTATGAAAATAATTATGTCTTACATCATGTTGGTGACTTGTAGTGCAGCCTAATTATTCTAAGAATTATCAATCAGACGGTAAAAGTTAAAATAGCAAATTTCATGAATTATTGAATATAGTGTATAGTAGTTTAAAGCAGTAAAGAAACGTAGTATAGGAGCGAATAATGCATAGTGTGTTGAAATTTCAATTCTATTTATTGTGTTTCTGACAAAATATATCTAGGTGCAGTTTGCTATCGATTTCGTTTGTTGCAAATAGTTTTTGCGTAATACATGACGATAAATATATAATTTAATTTAAGTATCTCATTAGGTCGAAAAGATGGCATTGGGTAAAAAATTTACTCATCATATCCTATTTATATGTTTTAAAATGATGTATTAATTTTCATTAGAAAATTTCTTAGAAGATATAGAATTTTTATAAATGAAAAATCGATAAAAATTTAACATAAAGTTCTTATTTAAATTGCTGTAAATTAGTATTCAAATTTTGAAAGTTTCCAAGATAACTAAGCTCACTCTAATGATTTTATTTTAATATATATTCAATTCCAAACAAAGAAGTTGTGACAAAGAAATGTGGAAACTTGTAATGTACTTAAATATTTCATTTATTTTTGAAAAAGTATTTTAAAATTTAAATGTGCTTCTGGAAGATTTAAAATTTGGTAACATCATTCCATGAACAAGCTCAAATTCAGTAACCATTTGTTATTTATATTTGGAATTTGAAAATGTTTTTACACTAGTGAGTTTAAATTACACTATTTTACTCAATTTGAATGCGATTTTAGGATAATAGAGATTTTTCAATAATAAATACACTAAAATAATGCTAACATGATTTCTTTATTGATGTATTATTAACTTATTATTGACATTATTCAGACAATTGATGCATTTAGATAAATACCGAAAATAATTAACGGAACTGAATAACTTTTTTTGGCATATGATTTCTTTATTGATGTATTATTGACTTATTATTGACATTATTCAGACAATTGTTGCATTTAGATAAATACCGAAAATAATTAACGGAACTGAATAACTTTTTTTTACATATGACTTCTTAACTGAGGATTAAATTTCACTGAATTTTAGTCCAAATTTATATTTATAAAATAAAACTTTGCAGAAATTAAAGGTATTTTCCTCTTTTTATTTTTAATCCTTCATTAGCAGAAAATGAGCTGCTAATGAAATATATTATGTTATAGATTTATCTGATTAAAAAACCCATTCTAAAGCAGAGGGAGAATCTTAAGCGTTTGCAATAATTGTTTCGAGTTAATTATTGTTAACTGAGTTTTCTATTCATGAGTGGCAAAAAAAAAAAAAAACCCAGTAAACCTGATTATATCAGTTCATGCTTTAATAACTCGGGCTGTGATGTACCTATTGCAAACAAGATATTGTACAGAAGGTTAACATAACTAAACAACGTATAACATAATGCCTCCAAAATCTGTAATGATACTTTTCACCGAATTGTAGAACTGAACTTTTGGCTTAATAAAATGCAAATTTTTGGTATAACCATTTGTAAGGTCTACCTAATGATCGATTAACAATAATCGATCATTGTATTTGCATAAATCCAAAGAAGCTACAAAAAAAAATGCCACAAAAAATTTCAGCATAAACCATTACTATAAATATCGCGTAGCCAGATTGGGGAAAAGACTGGTTTGTTTGGAGCTGTTTCTGTGAGTTGTCTTCAGTGGCTCATAGCTAGATCGCTTCTAAGCCTAAGCGAGTTTTTGCCACTCTAGCATAAAGAGTTTGTTGTGTTTGTTATAGTGGATTACCGTGCAGCACCACTGGTCTAACTTTATATATATTGTGAGTACTTGAACTTTATTTCCTTGTATAGTGTTTATAACATTTTGTACCAGTCTTTACTCAGTATTGTTTTTACACTGCACGTTATATGTGTCAAGGGAATAATAAACTTTGTTATTCATCTATTGCAAAAAGTGTCATTTCTACTTTTTTAGAGGGTTCGATATACATATATATTAGAAAGGGTAGAAGTCAGATATCTCTATACATTTTCCATTTCAATTGCTTGCATATCAGTGAAGGATATTTTCCTTTCTTTAGAACGATGGGGTTCAGAAACATGAAGTGGGAATTATAAGACAAAAAGGGCGATTTATATTTTATGAAAAAAATTCTTAACGATAGAAGCTTGACCTACTTATGACTAACATGCTTATTTTTGTGTGTGTCTGTAAAAATTTCCATTCATACTTCATTTTACTTTCGTCACCAAAAATAAATTAATCGAATGAGTTTCAAACAATACTTAATAAAGAACCTCTGTGAAATATTTTTATTTGAGGAATTATTGCGAATAAAAAGAAGGCCGCGTGAAAAATTGTCATAAATTGCTTGACTGAAAATAAAATGATGCATGCATATTTATATGCATATATAGTTGGATTCTTTTTAATATCATTATCGATATATTTTACGGATTAACTTGAAAAACTGAAACCAATTTCAGTTAATTCTCGGTTTATGTCTGAATGTCTGCACGCTACATTTCCTATTATTTTATTCCGTGAAAAAAGTGAAGCGTGTCCTTGCGATGTAAATCAAAATGTATTGGAAAAATATATTCTAAAATCTTTTTTAATTTTTTTAACAAGGGGCATAATGAATTAAAACATATCAAGTGTGCTTCTGAAATTTTAGGAAAACAACATAAAATAATACAACAGGTGTAGTTTTATTATATCAATTAGAATAAATCTCTAATTACAGATGAGAATCATGCATAAAAGAAAAAAGTTGTAATTGGAGTAAATTGTAACATTAAGTTAATTATTACGTTGGATTATATGCTATTTTGACATTGTGTTTAAAATTTCAGGCATAATTTGTGCAAGAAAGTTAGCTAAAGATATTATAATTTCCGGAGTGAAGGAAATTTAATCAAGATTACTTCCGTTTGAATATATGTTTTCTTTTGAGAACAGGAATTTGTGTCATAGCTTGAAAAGCTAAATTTTAAACCTTGATTTTTAATTTCCACATTAATATTCTGTAGATTTAAATTATTGTAAAAGCCTGTTCAAGCATTATTTCTCAGAAAATGGCTGCATTTCTCTATATGAAATTGCCAACTTTAGCTATCACCGTGAATTCTTCTAAACTAAAGTTAATATTATTGATTTGGTTGAAATAAAACTGGTACTCTGTGCTCAGGTAAACAAATTTATTGCAAATTTTCGAAAACCGACGGACTTGCCACTTCCACCGTTGTCTTTGTGTTCCTTGTCTTTGCAAGGAGAAAAATATATTGCGTGTCCGGACCGAATCTGCAAAACAGACGAGGGAAATCTTCTGTAAACTTAGGATAGAATCTTCCAAAGATTTTCTTTACTAATTAAGACATAGCATTATTTATGACGTTTGCTGGTATGTAGTGGGAAAAATCTTCAGTTATTGATAACAATGAGTTAAAAAATTGTTTGAGAAATTACCAAAATTGATATGGAATAATTCAATTAGAGGTATTTATAATGCTAATGAAACTGGATATCAGGAAGGTAAGGGTTCCGGATTTCAGAACAAGGATCACATCCCCACTATTGGCATGGGTGTTTGCAATGGTTAGGAATCAGCTTTAAACATTTAGTTGCTGATTTTTAGACCTCGTGTAGCAAAAGATGGCCAAAATGTTCCAAGTACTAATAAAAAACTTGACAATTGATTTGTCTCTCGAGAACTAGCTGACAAAATGCTGTAATTGCGAAAATGAATATTGGGATGGAATCCTTTTGGAGTGTTTAAGAAATTTGCGAGCAGAAAATATGGGAGATGTCAAGTAGCAACCTTTCAGTGATAAGGAAAACAACGTCGCCGAGTTTTTACAAAGGACTAGACATATATCACCCAGTTACAGATGGGAACTAAAATAATGGAAATGAAATATCTCACCTAATCCTCCCAAAGCGACTTAAGAACTTGGATAACTTCACTTTTGCAAGGAATAGAATCCAAATAATATTCAAATATGAAACACAAAAAACTCACAATTTGTATGGGACGTTCAAGCGACAGATTGATTTAGATGCGCCTTAGCCCCCATATTCATTGCGTCTGAACATTGCGATTGGGATAAGGATTAATCCTGAATTTTCAAATCGGGAAGTGAGTACGAAGGAATACTGTAAGAGAAAAAATTAAAATATAAGTGTTAAGTATTAGTAGCCTATCTATATCGGTGAATAATGCAGTACTATTTTTGAATGCAGAATATTTATTATTATTATCTTTTAAACATTTAAAACTTCATATCACATTAAATATAACACATTTTTACTTAATTAAAGTGATTTATATATAGATTGAAGCCGGATTATGGTAAAACTGCTTGGTCGCTGGAATATAGTAGCAAAGCCTTTGAGTTAAATTTTGCGATACTTGTGAGTGCTTGTAAGCCTATTAGAGTTATATATATATATATATATATATATATATATATATATATATATATATATATATATATATATATATATATATATATATATATATATATATATATATATATATATATATATATATATCAACATGGAAGCTTCATAATTTCATAATAGTAGTAAAGACAGTACTTTATTCAAGTAATTCGTAATTTTGAAAACCATTTTCCTCTTACTGTCTTCGTTGGAGAAATTGATTCTTTAGGACTGTTTTTTGCATTGCTTTTTTTTCAAAGGGTACTGACGGCAAAATAACTTCTTTCCCATAGTAAAGTATGTTTATATCAAATATATAAACATACTTTACTATGAGGGTCATCCTTGCATTCATAGAATTAAATTCAAAGAGATTCAAAATTAATGTATCTATAGAAAAATCTCCTGATAAACGTGTTGTAGTAATGTCATCGGCATATCGCTTTGTACTTTATATTTATTTGTGATATTAAATCTAATGATTTTGCTTGCAAGTGCACTTTCGCGCTTGAATGAAAACTCTTTCAAACTTCCTAGAAATTGAAAGCTCTGGTGCAGTTCACAGTGTCAGTTTTAATATCTCAATTTTATTTATCCTCTATTATTTCTTGTTTCTCTATGTCATCGATTTACGCACACAAGTATTTCTCCGTCAAGGAAATTTCACTTGTGATGTCGAATATTTTCCGTATTTTCTCTTATTTACAACATCGTTCTCTATAGGAGTAAAATCTTCTAAAGCCCCATTTATAAGTCTGAACATTTGCATGAATGTCTCCAAAATTTTGTATTCTTCGTCTCGATTGATTTGATTTTAGTTGTCTTGATTTTCATACAAACAGACTTTATAAAAGAAGACATTTTATTTCTTCTTTGGGACTGGCCTATTCTTGCTTTACGATATATAATACATTGATGGCTTCAATGAAATATGTTGCTTGATTAAATGCTTACGTTTTTTTCGAGTCAAGTGTTTTAGAATAAACTGATAATAACGAATTCAAAACAACCTGATGTCACCGACGTCCACTAATTAATATTTAGAAGTTGTATTAATAACCTATATGTGCTTGAGACAAAATATCCTTTATGCATTTGATGTGGTATTGTTTCTGTACTATAGATCTCTCCTTTCTTCCTTTACGGAATTTTAAAATTCGTTGGCCACTATGACAGGATTTCAGAGGTCAATCAATCATCTGTAGAGTTTCTTTTTGCTGATACGACGCTTACAGCTAGGCCTTCGAAACAACAAGGCCTGGCTCATATTCCTATCAGTTACAGATTGAATTTGCTGCTTATATACTCGTATACAAGTTCTATAGTTATACAGTTATACGCGCGTTAGAAATCTGTCCACCACTGCAAGGTTTACGTCGCAGTAACAGGATTTTTTCAGAAAGATCAAGATTAAAAATTCTGGTTTCACTTCTTATTATAATGCACGGTTACAATTTGAACACATGTTTTTGTGGTTATATTTGGGGATGTAGAAGAAACTTGGAAATGGGGCTTATTTCGGAATTGGCAGAACATGGATAAAAATTTCTGTAAACTAAGTAGGTACAATTCTTTATCTAAGGTTATTTTAATGACCTTACATTGATAGCGTATTTTGTAAATTCTCTACCCTTATACAATGTTTGAATACACGTGACTATAATAATACCTATTAACCCCTCCCCCCTCATTTATCAAGGGTTGATGTTAGAGTCACGCGAAGGGGGATTTTTTTTTAGGGAACGAAGTTGTAATCCCCTTTCTCTCTCCTTTATGTGTGAGTGAGAAATTCCATTGATAACTTGCAAGATTAGATATTATCAGCACAAGGGCATTATCCCAATGTAGCAAAATAATATAATAGAGTCCCCGTTCATTTTTTAGGGTGTCCTTAAAGACGCAGTCCAAAATACATTGGCGCTAATTCTTTCCTGTGGATGAATTTTAATGCATTAGAAAAAGAAAGGTTCCTTTAAGATGGGTTTTACTATACTTCTTAGGTTAATTATATAAAATATATACAAGCGCATCTCTCACTCTCGTCTATCCGTCTATATATTCATATTAATATAAAAAACAATCTAAGTTTTGTGGTATGATAGGCAAGTTAAAAAATCTCTCATACATTCACACACACACACACACATATATATATATATATATATATATATATATATATATATATATATATATATATATATATATATATATATATATATATATATCTTTTAATTAAGGACAGAGCCTTGAATTGCAATTACTTTAAATAATCTACTGAACAATCAAACCACTAAGGCCCACCGAAAGCAGCGCTGTCTAATTTGCAATTACATAATTTGATTGGACTACTGCTCAGAATTCACTTTTCGTTGTATAAATTTCATTGTAATCAATAAATCTAATTGGATTTCCTGTGTTCAGTAGGTGTGAAGCTAATAACACTTCATAATTAATGTCCAAGAATGTATTTTCCAACATATAAAATAGAAGAAAAATAATGACCAAGAGTAGGAAGTGACCAATAATTGACTTTTCCACTGAATATCATTAACCTATTATTGCGATAATGTAGATGAGGGTACATGCCAGATAAGCTGATACAGCAAGCTACTAAAATATGTGACAAAGAAGCCCTAGGGAAATAAATACTTCGGTCCATCGTACTTTGAATTCTATGAGGACAGACGTGGTAGGGGCGTTGCTTCGAACAGTCATAAACGGAAAAACCTGGGAAAAAACTTTTTCTGCGAGAAAAAAAAAATAGTTCTTGACGTGTAAGAATTAATTGGGCAGTTTATGTCTCGCTCTGTTATGCATCAAATGTTGAGAAGGAAAGTGTAGCCATTTGTGCCAAGAAAAAAAATAGCTGTTCAATACATATTAATATAAAAAGAATAGAAAAAAAAGGCAATTTTTTTTATCTTCCAACCATTTTTATGCGGCAGTTTGAATCACAACTTTTACTTCATTGTGAATAACTTTATAAAGAAAAATACGATTCAGAAACTTCTTGAAAAAACAAATTAATCAGTTAAATATGCTTAATTCGCTAAAATTAAACTCCATAAATTCGATGTAAATTGGGGTATTGAAATTATATTTATTTTTAAGTATATTTTAGTACTACGTTTCAAATTATTAAATCAGTTTAAAGAAGCATTTTTGAAAAAACTGAATTTTGATTTTCCTAAAATATGCTTAAAATATTTAATACTTCCATTGTATTAAATTATAAATGAATAAATCTTGAAGAATTTTATTTAAGAAAAGCACCATTATTTTGTTCCTCTTTTGAAGAAATAGATCATAAAACCAGCTATAAAGCTCATAAAAGTACTTATTATCGCATCCTTTTAAGAGTCCTAACGTAAAACGAATGCAGAATTCAACAGTAAAATAAAATGAAAAATTACAAATTCATAGAATAAAAAATATTCGTTAATAATTAGTGACCGACAGAAATGTGCAAGATTTTATGCTAGAGTACTAAGTAATGATAACGTTTTACTCCAATGTTATTGCTATCAATAATATAGCGATATGAGTTATTAGCAAATGTGTTTAAGCCTGCTAAAATGATTACTTTGGTTAATGTTTGAAGTAATGTCATTGTTAAGAGGAAAGAATTCCCATAATGAAAATGAATAGATTTCTTTTAGAGACTAGTGCAATGCAGAAAATATTAAGGGATTTTAAAAGAGATGAGTTAAAGGAAACTTTGTTTAAATCTGTCTGATCAGATGATAAAACAGAGAATCTGTTTGTCTCCATCTTTTGACTTTAAATGGATGTATATCTACTACGGCCTGTAAAGTACAATGGACTGAATGATTAAACATAATTTTTTAATGTGTTGTGGAGTTGGACGATGCAAAGCAAACTTCAGCACATTACGTACTGTCAAACATAATAAAAAATCAACTAACAATTTCTTCCTCAACTGCTCACAGTTCTATTTTTAATGCGATGTTTCATTATTCTGCGAGACATATCTTTCGATAGATTTAATTTCTTCTTCGTTGTAAAAAGAACAAGATTGAAGCCTGGCTTTGACCATATAAGGAAATTTTTTTTCATTATCATTATTTTCAGAAATTTCGATACGTAGCGTTTTTTTTTTTGATGCCAACAGAATAATGACACTCACTAGAACTTTTGTTCCTCAGTCAGTTTTGTACTTTCTTGGCAGTTTTCAGACTAAATGTCGTAAAATGCTACTTTTGTGCGAAATAACTTTGAGCAGTAGAATTTTCTTCAACGTTGGTTAAGTAACCCCGCTTTAAAATAAGTAATATAATTTAATCCGCACGCAATAAATCTTTTAAAAACTCGTTAAAAGTCATGATAATATACGTTATAATTATTTATCGCCACAGAGTAACAAAAGATACTTTAAATCCTCTGTGAATTAAAAGATAAATAACATGTTAATGTTTTTTCAAGAACGTTAAAATTATAGCTTCATTTTCTATGATGGAATAAAAATACTGTGAGGATTATTTATAGATATAGAGTTGTATAGTGTTCTAAAGAAATTTTCTACAATTATATTTACGTACATTACATGCTCTTGCATAGTACTGTACATGTAAATTTAACCTAGTCAAAACAGTAAAAATTGCTCTATCACACAAAACAGGCAACATATTTTAAAATTTGGCTCACCGTGTATCACTCTAAATCAGTGGTTCCCAACCCGTAGAAGTCTGCGGACCACAAAGCCAGAAATTGAACCATGTGCAAACTCCCCCCCCCCTCCCCCACCGACTGAATATCCCCCAGGCAAAAGGGATACAGGATTAACGCACCCAGTTTTTAATTCAACCTTGCTTTCAATGTTTAGAATTAGATAACCTAAATCTCAGCCTAAAACTGAAGCATATTGATCTATGGGTGACTAGCTGAAAACCCGCGCTTCGCTACGGAGTACATTCAAATTAAATGCAACGGTCAATGTATTCAATTAATGCCAAAAAAAAATAAATATATATTTATAATAAATGCCACGATCAATGTATACAATTGATGTAATATATATATATATATATATATATATATATATATATATATAAAAAGATCGTAAGGGATATTTATTTTTTTTAGATAATATCCAATCGTCTGCTGGATTAGAAAGAGAAAAAAATATTTTTTTTGTCTATTTAGTTGTTACGCCCGTGACGATAAATTTATTGAAAGTACCAGAAAAAGAATTCACGCGATCAGCATTTAATAAATTAAATTCTAAAAATTAATCTTTAAAAATTCACCAAAAATCAGGAAATGGAGGTAAAAATTCGAAAAAAATTTCATTTTGAAGGAATTTTTATGATCTTTCTCGTAATATAAATTTTATAACCCTCAATGTTAATTTAAATAAACATTGTATATAATTGTATATAAACATTGTAAATAAACATTGTATAAATTTTATAACCCCAAAAAAGTTTAAAAAACAGCTTAAAAATTTTAAAAAATCTAAGAAGAATTTTTGAAAAATCTTTCTTAGTGCACCCCTACACAATTAGAAGAATCGCCATGCAAAATTTCAGCCCTTTAGGTCCAGCGGTTTGGTCTGTGCGTTGTATGTCAGTCAGTCAGTCAGTCAGTGAATGAATGAGTCAGTTACGGAACTGTTTTATATATATAGATTAAGGGGACACATACCTTTTAAAGGCCAGGAGACTCAACAAACATACCCCTATTTTCAATCATCAGTAGCTACTAAATAATTTATTCAGAAATATGAAAATTTTACTGTGAGTTAAACACTTTTTCTCCTTTATAAATATGGTACTCAGTTTTTTCTAGCTTTAAGAGAAATTTTTTAATTGTTTAAATTTTAACCATTATTATTTTCATTGTTATGGGATTTCCCACATGATATCACCAAAACAGTTGGCTAGAATACTATGAAATTTTATACATGGGCAATATAAAGAAGTATCATTCAAAATCACCTACTATAATGTTGTATTCCTGCCATAAAAATTTCAATTACAGTAAAATTTAACAATTTTTTTAAAAAAGCCATTTTTTCCATGAAGAAGTAAGAATTTTGATTTCAAAGTAGTCCTGTTTAAAGATATATTATACAACATAACTTTAAAACTAAAAAAATATGTATATTCGTACGGCCGTGTACTCGTATCCGGCCGCTAGTCTGTGCGCAATGCCATAACAATGAAAAAAAGAATGGCTAAAATTTTAAACAATTAAAATATTTATCTTCAACATAGAAAAAATTGAGAGCCATATTTATAAAAAAGAAAAAGTGTATAACTCATAGTAAAATTTTCATATTTCTGAATAAATTAATTTAGTAACTATTGTTGATTGAAAATAGGGATATGTTTGTGGAGTATCTTGGACTTTAAAAAGTACGTGTCCCCTTAAGTAAGAGTTTTTTAGAACACATTATTTATTATTGCTATTGTATAGTGTACAGTACGACTTAACCACAAATTCTTTAATTTTAATACATAAAAATTACATAAAAATACATAAAAATTAATTAAACACCTGATAGTCATCGGATATATTCGACTCATTTAGTTCAATGAACATAGCTTTGAAAATCCCCATTTATTTGGCAACTATTTTATATGTGGTTCCGGAACTCTCCTGAGACTCTCGTGGACCACCTGTGGTCCGCGGACAACCGGTTGGGAACCACTGCTCTAAACAGACCAACCTTCAGGTTTTTACGCGAAACAGATAATTACAAACTATTTATTTAATTACATTCAGCACCGTTTAAAACATATTGCGCTCACTGAAATCAGTCAAAAGTTACATTGTTACTACTTACTTTACGTGATCAGCAGTAACTTCAACCGCATATCTACAGTTAGACAGTTGAAACTCTCTAAATGCAGATATATAATATCTGATTATATCTACGTTCCGACTTTTTCTACTTTGATAAGGGTGTAACGACGAACTACAAAGTTTACTTTTAGCTGCTCTGAATTTTCATCCTTTTATTTCATGATAAGTGTTTCATTGGTTTCTTACTGCAACATTCTCCTTCCTGCAAACGCTTTTTACCGTCTATGGATAAAATGAGAAGTAGGATTGCCAGTTAGTACTTCGGCTGTTAGTTTATTTTGCAGCGTATTTTAGTGAGATAAAATCACCGCTTCTTATTGTATACTGAATGAGATTGTATGGCTGAAAAGACTTAAAATCAGATTGCTCTTGTAAAACTGCTAAAGTTTGAGATAAAGGTATAAAATTTTTTAATAAAAGGATTGTATGTTTTATTTTATGTACGTGTGGTTTAGTTAGCACCCATCCTATTTGACCAATTATTAAGGGACAAGTTCTTGCCATATAACGAGAGAAATGAAGAAATACACTGTCACAAAAAGATATATGTACGAAGAAGAAATCGAGCTACTATCACGAAACTTGGCAGGAATGTAGTCTGGTAAGAGATATGCAAATGATTAAAATTTCAACGCCAGTGAGACAAGGGTAAGCGCGCTATGCGCATATGAGATGCGCAGCTGGGAGAGTTTAAAAGCATGATTGCTGGTGCCATAGGGTTATTCAAACAAATCTGTCGACTTGGATGGACGGTATTGTGACTAGAGATGCCTCTGAGACGTAACCGGTGACAGTACGAAAAATTGTCGGACTTTGAAAGCGGGAGTATTGTACGCCTCGGAGAAGCAGGTTGGTCGAACAGGTGTATCGGCCGCCACCTCGGTCGGAGCGATATGGTAGTTGCTCGGTGTTGGCAACAATGGATCACGGAAGGGATAGTCTACCGTCGTGGAGGGTCAGGGCGTCCCAGGAACACAAATGCGCGTGACGATCGCGCAATCATAAGAGCGGCCACGTCCACACCAACGACGTCGCTGGAATCGGTTCGACGCCATTTACCACCTTCCACACATACGGAGGTATCAAGGGAAACCATTTGGAGACGATTGGCCGACGCAGGTATAAGGAGCAGACGTCAATTAAGACGCCTACCACTGACCCCACATCATAGGCAGTGTCGATTGGATTTTTGCCGACCTCGGGCAAGCTGGAGAGTGACCGACTGGTGGCGTGTGATCTTCAGCGATGAATCCCGATTCAGTCTCAATGCTGATGACCAGCGCATACGCGTGTGGAGGCGGCCAGGCCACTGGTACGATCCCGCATTTGTTGTCGAGAGGCATACGACGATTACACAAGGTGTGACAGTGTGGGGAGCGATTTGTTGGGACACACAATCACCTCTAGTCGTCCTTCAACGTACTTTGACGGCACGCAGTTACGTGGATGAGATTTTAACGCCAGTTGTACTGCGTATGCTATCAAGTCGCCCAGGTGCCTTTTATCAGCAAGACAACGCTCGTCCATATACTGCGTGACTCTCCCAGCAATGACTTTAAGGATATGACGTACTCCCATGTCTTGCCAGGTCACCAGACCTCGCTCCAATAGAGCACGTCTGGGACGTGCTTGGAAGGCAACTGCAGCCGTCCAGGATTACTGGTGAATTAACTGCCCAGTTGCAAAGATTATGGCATGGTCTTCCGCAGGTTGTCATCGGGGACCTCATTGATTCGATGCCACGTCGTGTTTCGGCTTGTATATCTGCCAGAGGTACATTTACTACTTACTGATTTGTAAGCTTTTCCATGCCATATCTTCGTAATAAAGCGGTCTGTTCTTCTGAATTTGTAATCATTTGCTTATCTCCTCATACACTACATACATGTTAAGTTTCGTGGTAGTAGCTCGTTTCCTTCTGGGTGCATATATTTTTTTATGACAGAGTGTATGTTCATTAAGTTGAAAGTTAAATGAGAGCGAATTAAGAGCGGCCAAATAAAGTTTGTCTCTACGCAGCAGGTATTCAGTCAGATTTGACATTATAGTACATACATCTCCAGCGCAAAGGTAGCTTTAGACTCAGGTTTCTCTCTTACTATGTGCTCCTCAGCAAAACATCCGATTACGCCTTACTGAGGTGTCCATAACAAAGACGAAACCCAGATCCAAGGCTATCTGTAGACTGGAGATGTATATTTTTGCTTTAAACGCCACCTATTTAGGAGGCTTTTTGAATTTTGTCAGAATTTTTATAAATTTGTTCTCTCGCTTTCTGTATATATTAGATAAATCTAGAATTCCAATATTTCACTTTATATTGTTCATTCTGTACAAGATCAAAATTATTTTTTGCTCTTATCATACATCGTATCCTTACTGCGTATCCTTACTGATACGCTCTGAAAACACCTCCATAATTATTTTGTTACTCAGATCAAGGTACATTGTCTAGAAAACCAGAATATGTTATTTTTTATTTCTGCTCTTTTCCATTTTATGTCTTTTACATGCATTTAGAAACTAGTTGTAGAGTATCACATGATTCTGTCATGGAATTCATCCCTTAAAAATTATTATTCTCATCGTATTAAGATTTCTTCTCAATGATCTGTACATTGCTGTATCTTGCCCGTATGCTCTACAAGGACCTGTACCATGCTCAAAATAAGCTTTTACCATATTTAAATAAAACATTTATCACCGCTCTGCTTCCCCACATTTCTTCACATATTTTCCAGACCCATCATTCCATTTACCTTAGGACTCCAAATTCCAGGCACCTCCTGATCAGACAGAGTAAACTACGTGGCATATCGACGTGGCATACGAACAGACATTCTGTGTTTAAACTTTTATGGGAAACTTATAAGAATGGAACACTTTGAAGTTTTATGTTAATTTCATACAACTAATGACATGAAAGCTCTTTTGTCAAGCGGCATCTATTTACCCCACAAGCATGTTTTCCTGCCAAAATCGACTTTTCTTTCACTTGGTAAACTGGTATGTGCTATACATTTGAGATACATCTAAGTTTTTTAAACGTGTTGAATCTAAGTATATCCTTGTAACTAGTTACCGAAACATCATTATAATTCTCGGAAGATTGGAACGTACTCAATTTTCTCAAAGTAATAAATTATTTAATTTTAATATCCATATTCTTAGATTATCTGGTTTCTAAGCAATCAAGTAGAGCTCCATGAAAGAACTTTCTAAATAATAAATTGCTGTTTTTCGATAGCTCTCTCTTACGAAATTAATGGACAGTTTATGGGATACACATTCATTATTTGGAGAAGGAAAGAAGATTTCTTTATAAATATGCATTTAACTTATAATAGAGAAGGAGAAGATATAAGAAACATGCGAGAGTATTAAATAGAAATTATTGTAATTATTTTATCTAATGTTAGACTCACATTCTCAAACTAAGTAGGAAATGTTTCTGTGGGCACGTGGCTCATACGCGGAACATAGTCTGTGCAACGATCTGGGTATTCTGTGTAAGTTTTAGATTTAATTTAAATATTGCACATCTTCTTTTAACAATTCCGATTTGTTTGACTGTTATCTGCGTCCATGCGGAGGAATTTCGACAGGCTATTCTAAGTTTTCAAATCATGAGTCTTAATTTGCAAAAGTTGAAACTATTAATGAAACAATTTTTTTTTATAATAGTAGTTAACTAGAATCTGTTATGCATTTTTCAACGACATACTATTATATTTTTTTACATTTTATTGTTATTTATGTTAGGGAATGTTCCTAGATCACAACCCGTGCTAAAGGTTCGAGAAAAAGTACAGAATTAATGGAGGTTTAAATGGTATATTTTAAAAAACTTTCTGACACATTGGACTGAGAGGTATAATTGGGCGCGTTTTCTAGTCTGAAGGTTTATGTGAGTACACTAAGAAGTTATATTGCGATCTGGATGACAAAAGCTTGGAGAGAAGATTTTAGAAACCAAAAGATTATATTTTGGGAATTAATGCAATTTATTTAATGTTATTTAGAAAAAAATTAACAAATGTAATAACAAAAATTTTACTTCTATCTAATAAAATAAAGCAAAGCAACATTAAGTAAAATCAGTGGAAAACAATTAATGACGTGACTTCTTTACTATATTTTCCCAGATACCTTTACTTTTTACACCGAAAAGATAAGCCTAAGTGATAGTAATAAAATGTAACTTTAACCAACGTTACTAGGACCTAGAAACGTTAATCATTGGTAGGGTATGGATATACTGTAAAATAAGTTTAATATTAGAAGATATATCTAGCTGGAATATGACAATACAATCGTTTTGAAAAAAAAACCCTCTTAAAAACAAGTCATGTTAAAATGACATAATTTAAAATATGTTGTTTCAACTAATTAAAGTCGTTGACAATAGTGACATTTCCCTATATATGTTTATATGTTTCTTCTGCCTTCTAAATAATTATAAATTATATCAAAAAGAAGAAAAGGACTGCGATAACATAAAATTTTGCTTTCATCGACTTCGTATGTCAGAAATTTCGATGTCGCTAAATGTATAACGAATACTCTCAATCACCACTGTAGCTCACGAGACCTAAAACTGAGCTCAAATGGATTTAACTAGCAGGCTAAGAAAAAAAACTCTGTTAGATTTTTTTAGTTGGTAACTAACAAAAATTTATTAACATTAAAGGGCAAACAACTCATACGCGTGTACTTTACTATTATGTGGAATTAAACAGGTATTAAAATAGATGATCGTATAGTGGCACTTTTAAAATTGTTAATCGGAGAAAACACATTCTGACACATGTCTGAGATAATTAGAAAAACAAACTCAATTTTAATAAATAATATTAGCATTTAATTTCTCTTCTTCCAATTTAAAATTAATTTTATCGGTAGTTACAATTTGCACAGAAACAACATAATAATTATCTACATACATTAAGAAAGTATTTTAACACATAATAAAACCTAGCTACATATATTAATTATTCTGTGCTCTCGCCTGATTAAATATATTACAAATTATTTTTACTTACCACCATCCTCATCGAAGACTGATGATTTGGTCTCATTGTTTTAATAAACTTGGTCCAAAAGCAGACCAGAAATCTCGAGATACCTCAGCATACAAAAATGGCGACTGGGGCTGAAGAGCGGACAACCTCGAGCTATATCACAGTCGAAGCTTTTTTTTCAACTCACTCAAAAAACCGTTAAAGCTCCCCAGCACCGAAAACGCAGAGGTCAGAAAATGTTCTAGAACAATTAACATCTTTCAGATATATATGATTGGTTAAAATATGGTTGCTGGGTCGTTGCTATGGAGGAACTACGTACCCCTAATGACCTAGAGGGTGGCAAATAATTCTCCCTTCTTGTGCAAATGTACTATCCGTACTGTTACAGGTCACACTTAATTGCATATGGGAGGCACATTCCCTTCTTCCAGGAAAATCGGTACGAAAAACCACAGGAATGATTTTCAGCACATAAACAATTTAAGATTTACAAAATAAAATAAATACACTTATAAATGTGCATGGAACAGAATTAATGTTGTTTCGAAATTGTGAAATAAGAAAATAGTATTTTTTTTTTAGAGTTAAAACATTATCTTGACAAAATAATAACAAAAGTCGAGTTCCAGGTCACATTTACCATCAATGATTTATATGTATCTCGTTTTGTTTAAACCCAAGTAAGTTTCGTTTAGAATTATAAAATGGTGCAGCTGAGATTTTGAATATAAATAAAGAAAATAGTTTTATATCGTTTCACACAACAACGTTTACAAGTTTTAACTCGTCACTAATAGACAAGTAAAAAAAATTATGCATATTATCTCCACATATCATTACACAGATATTTGATAGAATAAAAAAAATAGTGATGTTTTGGTAGGCAAAAATTTCAATTGATAATGTGTAAGGTTTACATAAGATTCGATTCACAAAAATCGAACTTTTATGTGAATAAATCTAAAGAAGCCGCTTAAGATATGCTAATTGTGGCATACGCGGTTGGTATAAATACCAAATAGCTAGATTAAAGGAGGGTCGACGAAAAGAAAAGAAATGAGAGGAAGTGAAAGGAGCAGTAGTGCTGGCGAAACCAAGTATGTGTTACGTATGTTAGTGAACACTTATTAGTTGACGATAAGAAAGATGCTTTAAACGATAGTAGGAACTCGCTAGGTAATGATGTTATCGTTTCAAGTTTCCAGCCGAATGAGGATGCTTTAGACCAGGTTGATAATATAGTCTTAAATAAAGTGCATGAAAACCAGACTGAGAAGCAGAATGAATGTTTGTCACAGAGTTATACTGTAAATAGTTCAGCTGATGTTCTGGAACTTGTAAAAGTAGTTAACATTAAAACGCACGGGTGCGAAAAGCCTAATCTTCCCAAAACTGAAGCAGTATTAAATAATTTAAATGATAACGATTCTGATGAAGCAAGTTTTAAAGACATTGTTTCATCAAAAAAGATAAAACTAAAGTTAAGGGTGATAAAAAAACGAGAAAATACGACTTCAGGTTCCAGCATTAAAACTGCTAATACTGAAGTAATTAAGTCGGTAAATAATAAGTCGTATAAACACAAATACGAAAAACAGAGTCAGTTTGTTGAAAAACATGAAACAAGCAGCGAACCAAATTGTAAACCTATCATAAATGGCGAGAAAAAGCCAGTAACTGAACACGTAGGTGCGACGCATAAGTTTGAAAAAAAAGAATCTGCATTAAATCTAATGCCGATACTAGCAAAAGTACGCAGAAAAGTACTGCAAAACCTCCATCAAAGGATGAACGTGTCACAGATAAGGTACACAAGGTTATCAAAAGAAAGGATGACGTATCTAAAAACTCTTTCAAGAAGTATAAGAAGCGGAAAATACCAGCCGTCCAGCAAGAGAATTCTTGCCACCTCCCAAGAGAATTCCTGTCAATCGTTAAGCCAGACCAGCGCCTCAGGTCAACTGCACGAAGGATGCCCACACGGTCAACGAACCCCTTTACTAGGACTCCGACCATCAAGAAAGGTTCCACTGAATGGACAGACTGGCGCAACGAAGTTGCTGCCTTCATGAACAAGACTTGTATCAATTTTCTTATTCTATCTCCCCCCCCCCTTCAATAAAATCGAACCAATCGAACCAAGTGGCGTTTTCCCCCCACACAACGCATGGAAGGTTTTTTGGCTTTGCCACCCATTATGTAAAAAGTCAGACCAGCAAGCGTTTTCAATTAGCTAGATGAAGCCATTCAGACCTCAGCTACCTAATTTTTTTTTCGAGGGTGGTCAATATAAGGTTTACATAAGATTCGATTCACAATAATCGAACTTTTATGTGAATAAATCTAAAGAAGCCGCTTAAGATATGCTAATTGCGGCATACGGGGTTGGTATAAATACCAAGCAGCTAGATTAAAGAAGGGTCGAAGAAGCGAAAAGAAGTGAGAGGAAATGAAGGGAAGTGAAAGGAATTTGCGAGCAGCCGCTCGCGGCATTTTAGCTAGGCTGATGCTAACCTACGCGAGTTCGTGTTAGACGAAAGTTATTTAGCGTTCTGTGGCCTAAAGTTTACGAAGCAGCATTGCTGGTCGGCTTTCAAAGTATCTGTGAGTATTGCAAAGTATATTTTTCTTGAATGAGTAGTTATACAAGTGAATATATTGAATTGTATTTCCCTTGCATGAATGCTATATAGTATATCTCGTACTAGTAGTACGTATCATTTGGGTTGAAAAAGAAAGTTATATGTGCAAATGAATGAATAAACATTGTTTTTATGTACGAACTGTTGTCCTAATGGAGTCTCACAGATTGATGGCACTGTGGGTAAAGCGATGTTATTTCATTCAGAAAAATTGGCGATAAAATATGTTCCTGATAGTATTTGGAGTTAATCTTGACATTTTTTTCCACTCTCTTTATTTTTAAGTTGCCATTATAAGAAAAACCAGCAACAATCATGAATCCCTTAGAAAAACTTTCTTTCGATTCTTTGAACCATGTACTTAAATTTTTTTCTCCCCTTTTATGATAATAAATGGCTCTTTTTTTGTTGCAATCATTTAAATACACCCATGATTCATCTATTGTGACAATTGTTTTCCATTTTTCTTTAGATAAGTGTTTCTCATATAGAATTCTGCAGCGTGTCCTGCGTTCAGCGATATGATTTGGAAGAAGACGATGCACATTGCGTTTTTTCGCTTTCTTAAGGTTTAAATCAACGTTTATCATTTTGTTTACAGTGGACACCGAGCATTTTAATGATTTTGCAACTGTCCTTTGACTAGGGGGATTTTCTTTTAACATTAAACAACGTACCTTTGCAATAGTCGAAGATGTCCGTTTTTTCCTTGAATACTTGTCCGGAATTTTTGTCCCACTTGAGGCCACAATTTGACGTTTTTTTCCTTTCTTGTTGACGATATTACCTATCGACGCTTTAGATATCACAAAACCATGACCCTGACATCGTTTTTGGATAACGGAGTATGCATATTTCTCTTCGGAAAGAGCATAAATGTAGCCTTCGAACCACTGCTTTGTTAAAAACGCCATTTTGAATAAAAACATTAAGAATAAAATGTACTATGTTTTTAAAAGTCAAAATTTCAAGCCGCAGACGATAATTTTGACTTTTACATAGTACAATACATAGTACAATTGCAATTATTTCTTTTGCAGCAAACAATTTTTTATTACCGCTTACCAAAATCGTCTAAAAAATGTGCGAACAGACTCTGTACATACCCAAAGTCAGAGTAGAAGTGCTGTGCTAAAACTCTATAAATGTTTCGTAAGAGCAACATTATTGTATACCGGGTATATATATATATATATATATATATATATATATATATATATATATATATATATATATATATATATATATATATATATATATATATATATATATATATATAATTAAATTATCACCGCCATATATAAAAATCATTCCATAACTTAAAAAATAATTTTAGTTCTCAATCACTACTACTTACGATACTCTGAATCAGAATTTTTCCGGAGAAATTTAGTTAAAATTAGAAGGTATTATTTAAACTAACAAAATTTTTTTTAGTGCTATGTCAAAACATATTTAAATGAATTATGATTTTTAAGACTTTAAGAAACCCATAATTATTTTTTAAACATAAATTTTGCTTCATATTTCTTTTTGAATGCATATTAAAATTTGTTTTGTATATTTTGTTTTGCTTGTATATCAATAGGAAAAATTATTATTATTAATAAAAGTACCCGACTTTAAAAGTATGCCCTCCTGTCACGTATTTATTAACTCACATCTGCAGTCTTAAAATTCATTATTAATTGTTCTCGTAATCATAAATTCTTTGTAAAATTTTAATATTCTACAATATATGTAGTTAAATGTATTAATTATAGTTATATCATATCTATCTATCTATTTATCTACTTATCTATGTGCATATAAATATTCATATTATGGTATTTTTCCTTGATATAAGTTAATGCAATTCCAGTCTACCTCTGGCAAAGTAAGGTTATTTTGAATGCTGAAAAACACAAATAATGGACCTCTAGTCTTTCCCTACTTTTAAAGATCATCTATATTATGTAGTGGAATCTATATTGCAATAACTGCCCTCTCCGTAATGCAGTAAAAAATTCATTATTTGTCTCTTCATCACTTATGTTTTCAAAATATATTTCAAATGAAAACATCATCGATAGATAAAATTAAGCTGATTTTTCATGCGAGAGTAAGAGTGGTTCACCTTTGTAAAGGGACAAAAATATAGATTAATACTGACATTGATTCGGAAAAAAAATCATTTGTTGGAAGTTAAAATATTTAGCAAGTCATTACAACTGGAAACACTTTCATCCATATTATGACGTGCTTTTAAGTACACATAAATAGAAAAAAATTAATAATGGAAAGGTGTAGCTGTTTCTGTTGCTTAAAGCAACACTATAGACAATGTGTAGTTAACTATTTATTTTCGAGTACATACCTATCATCTCTTGCATGTTTCCGTTTTGACACGGCGCAAAAAAAACAATCAGAAATCAATTGCATTTATTTTGCTGGCTAATTATAAGACATGCACTTCTCAGGTTTGGAGGGAAAGTGATGTTTAAAGCCATAGTCCATGTTGGATGTTTAAAGGATGAACTCTGTATTTTTCGATACGATCGATGTAGGGGTATGGTATATTCCTCCCAGTTATTTTCAAGGGCTTTGTTGATAACAATCTTCTGCATTTCCTACAACTGCTTGTCGATAGTCAGTGAATACATTTGGTCTTTTGTATTTAATGTGTGTTTCAAATTAAAGAGTGCAACATTTGTATTTTATGAGTTATTTTATTCTGAACTTAACGCTTTTATAGTTGAAATGCATCTATATTTGGAATGGAGGGTTTACAATTTATCAGTACCATATAAAACTAGAATTTTATCTCTCTCTCTCTCTCTCTATCTATCTATCTATTTATATATATATATATATATATATATATATATATATATATGACTTTTTGAAGTTGCTCCCACCATTACATATCATTATCAGGGCATATACTATTAACCACAGTCTAGTCCAGATGTAGTGACGATTATCACGCAAATGAATTCATAAAACAGTTGTAGTTCTTATAAATATTTTCGTTTTTAGCATAACAGAACAAATGTAATTCTATATCAAAAGTATTTTTAACTCCCAACAATCTCCCAAATAAAAAACTATTGTTTTTTTAAATGCAAGCCAATTCATTTTAGATGCTTTGAAGATTAATTTAATCATTCTTCTCTTTAAAACTAAGTAAACTTTTTACAAGTTTCTTTTTCCTCCAAAATATGCATTTTTCTACTTTTCTTTTAAATAAATGAGCCTATAAAAAGAACTTAAATGAGTATAGATACAGATACTAGTTTTTATTAATATTTTGCTTTGAAGAGCAAAATTTACACGTTGAAGTAAAAGTTTTACCCTTCAATACTAAGAAATACTGTTGCAAATTTCCAATAAGGTAATATTAAATTTAGCCCTCTATAAGTCCATGAAGGAATGTTTGAAAATTTGAAAACAAATGAGAAAATTTCCGCTTTTTTTAATGCGGAAATTTTCTCATTTGTATTAAATAGAAAATCCCGTTACATAAAGTACTCGATTTTAATCAATGCACAGTTAGGATTAATTAAATTATTTTGTTGAATATCATAGTAAAATTAAAGTAATTATAATAACGTATATATTTTATTTAATAACTTTAGAACATCACAGCGATAATGATTTTTCTTCACTGTGATAACCAATGAGAAGCAAGTAAGAAAAGGCATTTC
>OU015494.1:180588979-180656479 GCA_907164885.2 Dolomedes plantarius | reverse complement strand
ATATATATATATATATATATATATATATATGTGTGTGTGTGTGTGTGTGTGTGTGTGTTTGTTTGTATGTATATATGGATTTTTTAACTATTTGGGTTAACATTGTGTTCAGTTAGTAATTTTGACTGTAATTTATACTTTATTCCTCCAATCTTCATTTTCTGCAGCTTACATTTTCGTTTGATTTCCTGTATGGCAAACGAAAGAAAGTAGTAAATAATTTAAACGAAATTAAATCTATTTTTGCTAAGATTGAAATGGGATTATACTGCAAGGCAAATTCTCGTATTTAAAGTCTTAATTTGCTTATTTGAGTCTTCTTTTGGATGATATTTATTAAAGAACTTATATATTGTTTCATACGTATTTAGATATCCAAGGTATAAACTGTTTAATTTTTACTCTAAAATTTATCTTAGAATAAAACAAGGTTAAGTAAGTTTGGGAATTTTTTGAAGGCTTTATAGTTTCAAATTTCTTTCATTACTTTAACTTATATTAAGTTAGGAAATTCCTCAAATAGAGTTACAATATATATATCGATCAAACTACAATTTCTTTTGTAACAACTTTACATACATTGCTTTGAAAATTCATTCCCTCCCGTCTCTATAATGTGTCTATCAATAAGAGAAATTCAGAATCATATATCAATAGCAAAAAAGATCAATCTGGAGTGATCAGTGTAGATCAAAATCGATTAATCAGGAAGCTATTATCTTTTACAAGTATTTATGATTAATCTGTCTCACTTAATTGATCCACGCGATATGCTGCAAACCCGGTGCAATCACCTGAAACGCGTAAGCGAATGACAGCCCGACCGATGATAAATCCCAGCTTAATATGATCCTGAATTATTAGGCAGCTTAATCCCGACCATGTTTGCAAAATATACATCTTTTTAGCAAGCAGAATCAAAGGTGGGTGTAACTCTTCATCTCCCCTTTTAGCGATCGTGGTCCCACCCATACGTATTAGGGGAAAGAAGTTAAAAGCTAGGATTTCGCAGGTGTCTGCATATTTACTATTGTTGTCACGTCTCACGATTATAGACCATATTTCAGAAATATAGAGCAGCCAGAGTGATTTACTGTTCTTGGCGGGCCATTATTAGTGAACTCAGGGACCATTATTAATTCAAAAAGAAATGAAGGATGACCCTCTGTCATGTCGATGAATGTGCATGCTTGCAATCAAGTTGCAATGTCATGCTCAATGCTAGTTCAAATAAAATCCTCGTTATTTTTGAACCTCAAATCAAGCACATTGTTTAGCAGTTTTCTCATAAAGTATTTTATTACATGCATTAAAATTTTTTGGAAATGATTCATACTACAGAAGTCTTGATTAACCGAATTTCACTGCTTGCATACTAGATACATAATGCCTTATACAGGACATACTGAAACAATTTAGTAATTTTTTTTAAAGAATTTTTATTAACTTCGTCAACACCAGCATTTTGGAAAGATTAATATTTATTTGAAATCTAAGAAATATAGCTAACGAGATAGCATACGTTTTAAAACTTATATTCAGTTATCATGTTTTCTCATAGTAAGATCTTACAGTGTAAGAAATACTCAAATATATTTGATAAATACATTTCACGTAATGACAGTTGTACCCTTTAATCAACGCTTAGAAATAAGCCATTAAAAGTGATTTATGATAAAGGTAAAATATTTTCTAATTCAGAAATTATTTAAAATTCTCTGCCCTAAAACGTATGAAATTATCTACAATTTTTCGGTTGACAAACTTTTCTGTCATTAGTAAGGTTTTAGTTGACCCTTTGAATTATTTTCAGAGTAAATTTCAATCTCTGAAAATATCTGTGTATACTTTTTGCATACCAATGATTATTCAAGATTGTTTTTTCACCAGAAATCTAGATTCAATAACATAAGTTAGGTCCAGTACGTTTCTTGCTGAAGTATAAAAAATTGCCCACTTTATAATTTACAAAAAAGACAAAACAATACAATAAAATATGGAACTAAACATTCATGTAGCAGAATAAGATGTAAGCGTGTATAATTTGATCAACTGCTAAAAAATGATGCCGTGTTTTACTTATGAGCTATCATTTTAATTCTAGTTCGTTAATATATATTGTACAAACAGGGTGTTTGAAATAGATGTATGCAGCCTAAAATGATGAAAGAAGGTAAGTAATGAAAAATAAACAATTTTTATTACTACATAAATGTAGCGAAATTTGTGTAGCTTTAACACATGCAATTAAATTTTAATTTGTCTGCCTTCAATAATTATGCATAAATACCATCAATAATCCTTCTCCTAACGCAAGTGACAGAGCATTTTCTGGCGCAACTTGAGCAATGGTGGTAGTCATTTTGGAGGATACTTTATGCAAATTCTCTGGACAAAAAAATCATTAATTATTTTGAAGTTATATTATATTCATCTGTATGAGACGTCTCTATGATAGACATCAAAGGACTATTGGGGGAACTTTGCCCACTGTCTTGCACAAAAGCATCGAAACATGTGTCCCTCCTGTTAACTTGAATGACGCACAGAACAGCCTTTTTACTAAAATTCTGGTAATACTTGTAGATCATTCGCCATCTAAGAGGATTTTTGCCGTACTGTCTGCAAAAGTTCTTTTGAACTCTTGTTGGAGACTACTTTTTCAAAAAAAAAAAACAAACAAATTACAAAATGTTAGAGAATACCCATTTTCTAATGGTATGATGTATCATGTAATCTAGCGTTACACTTTGATAATAAAATTACGGGACCTTAACTTGATTTGTTTCGTCACAATACAACACTTACTCAGTTTTCAATGCGTTCCGAGATTTCTATTCTCTAGAAAAGTTTAATTCCCAACTTAGAAAAATATCCTGTCCCTTCCTTACAATGTCAAAAATCGACAGTTTTTTGCAACTTATCACCATTTTAAAGCCTTGTGTTCCGAGATTTCTATTCTTTAGAAAAGTTTAATTCCCAACTTAGAAAAATATCCTGTACCTATCCCTTTCTTACAATGTCAAAAATCGACAGTCTTTTGCAACTTATCACCATTTTAAAGCCTTGTGTTCCGAGATTTCTATTCTCTAGAAAAGTTTAATTCCCAACTTAGAAAAATATCCTGTACCTATCCCTTCCTTACAATGTCAAAAATCGACAGTTTTTTGCAACTTATCACCATTTTAAAGCCTTGGGAATTTGGTGCATTTGAGTACTCGTGACCCTGAACTTCACTTTCGAAAATTTTCTAGTTATACATATATTTTTTTAACCTTAAATACATCTTACTTTATTGGTAGGTAAAGGAGAAAATAACTGGTACGTAAAAGAGTTTTTACAAATAATGGTTTTTACAAATAATTTAAATATTCGGTATATGAGAGTATAAGGCATAATAAGTTGAAAAATTAGAGTTTCACACATCGCCGAGATAGTTCAGTAGGTGGAATATCGACTTGATATTTTGCGGCGCGGTTCTAACCCTCATTTCAAACAACTTGATACCATTGCCACAGCAATGTTAATGTTATATATTTTAGATTCTGTAGAAACAATATTAATATAATTTTATAAATTATTACTCTCTAATTTATTATATATCAGGGATATTGATAAACATTCTTCTTAAAATCTTCAATAACCTTAAAAATTCGATTTCTAGAGCAGTTTTAAATAAATAAAGAACGTAGTTATATTTATGTAACGGAATAAACTCCGAAAATTTTATAAACTATTCTTTGAAATGGTATAATATCTCAGTTTAAGAGATATTGCTGTTGCAAGATATAAAAATTATTCTGAATAGTCTCACGACATTCGTTGAAATTTTAATGTGCATATTTATATTAGTAGAATTAAAGTGATTATTTAACTTATATTATGGAGGTATCCATGGAACTAAGTAAACATAAAATATAAATATTTTAGTAATATTCTCCTGATTTTGACATGTTAAAACATTTGATATTTATGTGCATCAACTTTTCCTTACCATTTCTCCCCAAATAAAAGGATTAAGCACAAAAACTCAATGTTATTACACCTTCCGGCCAAAGTGTTACAAAATTTGTCAAAGGCCCTAACTGCTTATGATTAAAACATTTGTACGACTTAAGAAGAAAATTAATCGTAAAGAGGAGGAAATTGATGTATATTTAAGTCTTTTGAATGCAAAATTTAATTGAAAAATAGAATGAGATCATTTCAAAGGATTACTATGAATTTGTTTGGAATATAAATGTATACACTTACAAACGTCATCGAACTAAGAACTAAAGCGGAGATTCTTTAGTTAAAATATTTCTGCAGACCAGCTCTGAAGCACCATCGTCTTTCACCATCGAATGTTGAAAGAATAAACGCATCGCAAATTTGAAACTCGACGCTCTTAAGTGTTCCTTTCAAGAAGTTTCGTTTCAATGTATCACACTAACGGAATGGGTATTATTTAAACTTTAAAGATACTGCATTTCTTAAAATTCTGTTTGAAAAAAAACATGACGGTTTTCCAGCTCAAATTCATAAACCGGCATATGACTGAATACGATAAAAAAACCATTGTTATCATTACATACCTTTCACAGTATTTTATAAATGTGTCAAGGAATTGAAAGTTAACCATGTTCCAGTTATTGCTTGATAATCAGGTGGGGCAAAATGATAGGCTTTTGAAACAGCGAATGAAACAAAATAGCAAGATTAAAAAAATAAGTCTTTCAGAGATGGGTTGGACTAAGTTGGGAATATAAGATTCAAAGTCAGCTTGGGCTGTAAACAAATATCTTAGATTAGTTTCTAGAATGAAAGTATAAAAACATTTTGACTAATTGTAAATTTTATAAAACAGATTTATGCTAAATTTATGTTTAGTGTTTGAAACCCATTGAACATAACACTGATATGAAATATAATTTATATTCGTAGACTAACTAGCTCTTTTTTTTTGGATGACTATACTTACTGTTAATAGATAACTATATTTGTATACAAAAATTAGCAAAACAGAAAGGGAGAAATTACATTAAAAAACATGAATGTATGCATTCATATAATTTTTTAACCAACTTAATTTTTTATACACAAAAAACAAATTTGAATATTAAAACTCCACATTAATGAGTTTACCCAAATAATACTTCATTACAACTGGGTAAATGTTAGTTCCTTCAAACAGGAATAAATCATTGATTAACTGATATTAAATAGTCCAAAAAGTTGGCAAATATTTAACCCTTACTTCTCATTATAATTTCAATGAATAACTTTAGCTGTCATTCGAATGGTTGGAAAGAAAACATGGCAACTAAAAAGATTACAAACAAACAAATGCCTCTTCCCCTTTATTTGACGACCCGTTGAACCCAACTGAGTCAGAATGAAAAATGTCCGCATGAGGTGTGCATATCTTAGCAGCCATGACTGCAAATTTTTTTCCGTATCTTTAAACTGCTAGCCGAAAAAAAAATTGTTCCATTTTCGAAGACTTCGCCTGACAGTCCTCACGCGATATTTGAGTTACACTTAATGATCGTATTGACTACAGAAGACGAATCGATCCCATTTGTTTGCCGAAGATAAAGTTTTTTTTATCTTTTTGGAGCCGTTTCCTCCATTCTAATTGCATACCAAATTTAACTGAATATGTCCCCCCCCCCATGCCATTTGCTCCATCCTACGTTTTCCCACTTCGTTTGCACCAGTAATTTATAGGTTCGAATCTTGGATGATTTCGTTAAACCTTTCGCAATTTCCTCCTAATATAACATGAGGTAAAAAATTAAGAATATTACCTAAATGTCACTTAAAAGACATAATTACAGGTAGTGTAATTTATGTTTCATTTATGGCGTTCAATTTGACAAAAAGTGCTAAGACATAAAAATGCTTAAATTTTTATGGTCATTCATTAGAAAATGTACTTATTGTGTTACAGGATCTTGCCAAAAACATAAAATTTAAAATAAAATACTACTTGTTTTAAAAATAGAAATGTATTTGGAAAGAAACATTAAAGTGGTTTAATGTTAATTATATAAAAGGAAGTAGTTAAAGTACAGATGTATGGTAAATATTGCTAAGGTTTTTAAATTCCCCCTAAAATGATAATTAAAATATTAATTTCCATGTAGAGAAAGAATTCCAATTTGTCTGCCATCAAATACCACAGATAGTAATTAGATTACTTATAGGAGTTTATATAACATGATATACAATTTAATGAAAGATAATGGCATTTCATATCACAATGCAGTCGAAGGAAAGGAACTATAATAAGCAGTTAATATACATTTCAACATACCCAATAGCCATTGACCTAGGTTTCACCATTGATATGGGCTCTTCAGTATGACATAGATCAGATGTAAGCTCTAAGGAAAATTATTCCGTCAGCTAAATTTCACTAAATTTTTACTGATGATTGGCATAGGGCTGTTATTCAGCAGGAAAATTAACCAACTATCGTTTTTCATGAAATGCGGTACAAAATTTAGTGTGTTTGAAGATGAATAGCAGGCGTAGAAAACAACCTAAAGCGAGGGATTTCTCCTTCAGAGTAAGCAAGTGCCATATGCCTAGATTTCCCACTTCAACTTATCCAGCATAGCATCGGCGACAAATACGTTGGAGGGGAAAGTTTATCAAAAGCGGTAATTCTCAACACTTTTACCGGTGGCTGATATACAATACAGACAGTCCTCTAAATTTTGCACTTATCTTCGTGAAAAAGACGATAGTACATTCCTTTGGGGTCGGGATGACTGTGCTGTTTCAGTGGCCAGAAAAAAATTTTAGAAGGAATTATTTTTCCTCCAGTGTGCTTGTCACTGTGCCAAACTGAGGAGCTAATAACTTCAAAGTGTATGATATCCTAAAGAGTGCATAAGGAAAATAAAGGGAAAGAAACCTATACAAAATTTTATTACGATATCTTACGAGGAATTTAAAAAATATATATTCTTTCAAAGATAGCAAGAGATGTAACATTTCGTTCTTTGGCAGATTTGAGGTTCAGATTTACTGCTTATTAAAAACAACTCCGAATACCAAATACGTGATTATGTTACTTTTTCACACTTTTTTTCTCAGATTTTCTAAATGGGATAAAACGGGTATAGTGCTTCACTTGGCACACGCAAATATAAAGGCCTATCTGAATAAAATCTTTCATTTTACTGAAATTCGAATATAATTAAGTTTTAAAAATCTACAAAAAAGGTTTGCAGAACACAAACTTTCAAAATCACTTTCAAGCTATATCAATTATATACTTTATGGTAAACATCATCATGGACTTTGAAGGAAAGTGGTATATATTCTCCTAAACGGGAAGTGGGAAGATGCAGAATCACACCATTAACAGATGATGTTATTGAATCTTCAAAATATACATGAAATGTATTACAGCTTGGCATCTCCTTCGCTGCCTTAAAGAATCGATACCATCCTCTCTCGTGGGCATTGTTATATCCCCTGCATCAATCGAAGAAGAATTATTACCCAATACAATTATTGTTTCTCCTTAAAGATCTGAACACAGAAAGTTTACCTCCCATATCCTCAAAACATTCAAGTGTTACGACGACTTGATTGTGAAGTCAGACATAATCGTATTTAGGTAATAGCGAGTAGAGTTGACGGTTAGGAAGAAGTCATAATAAAATTAAAAATGAGCTTAAAAATCGGACAATTAGATAAGGGACAGCTGACATGGAAAGGCGAAATGAAACTTGGGTTTCAAACATAAAAGAAACTGAAGTAAATATATATCTAATTGTGGGCGTAAGGGTAAAAGTCAAGTATTTGGGAGATAAAAGAAAAATTAAAATTCATGGGTAGTAAATACTATGTGAATTCAAGATGATAATGCATATGAAATAATACAATTATAGAAATTGTGGAGATTGATCACTTTTATGTTTTTATCTCGACCGAAGACAGATTTCATCAGAAAAATTTTAGAAGACCATCTAATTAGAAAGTATAAGAGAAGCATCCTTTAATAAGTAGGATATTTTGTTCTAGATAAAAGACTATATATATATATATATATATATAAATCGTAGGAGATATTTTTAAAGACAAAATAATGTAGAAGAAAATATTCAAGTTAAATCTAAAATTAAATTAAAATAGGACATACTAAAGAATATAGTACAGTTAATATAGTACAGTTTGAGGAACATATTTTTTACTGTATTTTAATATTTTTTGGGATAATGTCCAATCGTCTGCCGCATTAGCAAGAAAAAAATATTTTTTGTCTATTTCGTTGTTATCACGTGACGATAAATTTATTTAAAGTACCAGAAAAAGAAATCACGTGATCAGCATTTAATAAATTAATCTTTAAAAATTCACCAAAATCAGAAAATGGAGGTAAAGATTCGAAAAAGATTTCATTTTAAAGGAATTTTTATGATCTTTCTCGTGATATAAATTTTATAACCCTCAAATTATTATTTTAAATGCAAACTTAAAAAAAGTTACTAAAACAGCTTTAAAGTTTAATTTTAAAAAATTTAGTAATTTTTAAAAATCTATGTCAGCCAGTGAGTCAGTCAGTTACGGAACTGTTATATATATATATATATATATATATATATATATATATATATATATATATATATGTTTAATGACATCCACAGTAAAATATTGTCTTTGTGACTTATTATTCACCAGTTTGGAATAATAGCAAAAAGGTTTTGTATATTTTAACTGTTTCACAGATCGATTTTCCTGTTATTACATTATATAACCTTTTTATCATTTATTTTAGAAGTCATTTTATTTTACAGTTTTTATTTTTTAAATATTCTGTAACGCTTTTTTATCTGTGCGGGGTAAAATCGGCATGGAAAAATATTAATGTGAAATTTGTCTGTCTAGACGTATTTATGTAGTGAGGCATTTGAAAATTGAGTGTTTTCATTTTCTTAATGTAGTGTAAAGAAAAATACGAAAAGGTTTGAAGAATTAAATATTTTACGACGAAATTTCACATGAACATCTAAAAATGTGGACATTTATTTCCATATTAATCAACTAGAAACTTTAAGATTGAATATTATATAAAAACGCTTGGAAGACAGTTTTCTTAATATTTTTAAATTAGCAAGAATATTCCCTTCCGCATTTTAGTCTAAATATATTATCTACACATTTAAAACGAATGGAGTACTCTAATAGATTATGCCAATATATATTCTAAATTTTAGAACTTATACAGATTTTATTCCCCAACCATATACAGATTTTAAAATAAAAAAACATCACATTCAACATTTATTTTAAATTTTAAGAAATCAGATAAAACGCATTATTTAAACATAGAAGCAGATAGTCGGAAACAGAGAAGTTTGTGGAGTAAATGTGATTGGAAAAAAATCTTGAATGATCGTAAATGGAGATCAATAAATGACAAAACTCGATCTTTGATAAAGTTTTCCTAGAATATTTAAGAGACTAATTTAACTCATTTTATGCTCTGCGTGATATGATATATATTTCCCTAAGTAAAAAATATGTAAAATTAATTACTTGCCCTCTTTAATCGTTTTGAAATACCCACATCTACATGAACTTTCACTATGATAAATGTACTACGAGACGACTTTTGGTCTTCCTTACTTAGAAAAGTATTTTGTTCACAATAACTTACTTATTAAGAATTAGAAATATTAAAAGATTGACATTTTGTATAATGTTTCTCTCTTTGCAACTTCTAAAATTCCGTTTATACTGAAGGACATGGTGTTAATCCCGATAGAAGAACTGTCATTCAAGAATGTGTAATGCAATAAAGTGCCGACTACTGAATTTAGTGATTAACACTGTGTGATTGTTGAATTTAGAATCAAGGATCGGGAATAGAAATTACTAGTGTTGAATTAAGCTGAAGGGCTAGGTTTTCCGAGCATCTTTTCAATAGAATTTTCCCCACAGATGATATTCATCGGATAGAGCAGGTCTGCAACACTTATTTAAACCTACCTTGCCTTCCTGCAAAGATTTACATTAAAACGGATAGCTGTATGGGAAAGGTAATTTATCAATGAACATTTTGAAAATTGTAAGTCCCCGGACTAATTTATATTACATAAAAATTTCACGAAAGTTGCAATTTAAATTATTGCTCTTGATATAGTAGAATTTAAGAGTAAGGATATTTATTCCGACCTTTTTGTTTGATGTCAATGAGCATATAACTATAAATCAACTTAAATTCAGGGCAGTATGTATAAAAACAGATTGAGCAACTTTTTGTTCGTTGACCTAACGTATTCAGAATAGAAAAAATACTTACAAGACGAAATCTGAAAATGGTCTATGACATGTGTCATGGCACAGGAAATGGTTGCAAATGAAATTTAAAAATGTCTTCTTGTTTTGTTATTGGGTGTGCTTTTGTGTAAGGCATATCTTCATCGACCTGAAAAAGAAATTTTTCTCTTTTTCAAGATTGCTTACGTTTATGCATGCTAAGTATTCTTCCATACGGCTTTATTAATACATTTTAAATATACAGTTTGTACACAAATCGACCAACTTAGCAATCATAGGAAGCAATTCTGAGGCCATTTTGTCAGTAAATCATAGACTGAATGCTACATCTCAAGATCTATTTGATTCATGTTTCCTATACATACATGAGGTATATTATATAAACATCATATTTTATAAGTTCTTTAAATCAGGTTGTTTGTACTTTATAGGTTTAATTTTACTTGATATATGAACAATGCAGTTTTTAAAGAACGCTGGTATATTAGTTTTTGGGGGCCTGTGGTGGTCTTGTGGTACAGCGCGTTGGCTTTCGGTGCTGAGGGTGTTCGGATCGAATCCCGGCGTCGCGACACTAAAATACCCCCGTTTACATCGTACCCTCATGGGGTTAATGCTAGTGTTCCTATATGGTGCTACCATAATAAAATTGCCATCAAAAACTGCGGTGAATAAAGGAGAATGTCTATCAGACAAGTGGCTTCGCATTGGAAAAAAAATAAATAAAAAATTAGTTTTGAGCTGGTCAAAATCAGTTTAAAATTATATGATAGGCTTTATCAAATAGTGCTTGGAGACTAATGGTTTTACTTTAAAGGCAGATTTAAGATAAAGCCGGCTTTAAATAGGGGGAAAAGTTAAAACATAGGAAAAACATTTAATATTTTACCAAAAACTGAAGAACACATAAATCATCTGCAATACATTTATACTAAAAATTATATGTTTTCATATATCATCATGAATTCTTCACCAGGAAATTTAAAATTCACAGCTTCAAAGAGTTTTTAAGCCTTATGGGATGTTTAAGCCCCTCATTTGTTATAAATAATAAAAATCTGTAATCGCTCATATTGAGACATTTATAAAATCTTAAAAATTCTGTCTTATAGTTTTACGTGGTAAAAATTTCTGGAAGAATATTCTGTTAAATTATGTAAGCATTTTACACAAGTAAGATATAATTCTCGTAGTTATGGAACTTTTAAAATATATTTTAGGGAGACTGAATGGAAAACTAGCCTGTCATATCTTTATATTAAGAAAATCTGCTTAAGAGGATAGAAAGGAAAGCTTTTTCTTACAAAAAATTATACATGGAATATAACTCTTCCCCTTTTTTAAAAATTGATTTTATGCTTAGGAAAATCTGTTAAAAGTAATTTTTTGTTCGTAAAACATATTTCTTGAAACAAAACAACAAGAAACTGTATCCAAAAGTGGAAGCTCTAAAAATGAGTTTCAAACAAGCGAAGTTCATACCTGAGATTCACGCCTGCTGATTTCGAATTCCTACTGAGCCTTTCGTTTTAAAAACTATTTATTCTTCCTTATATGGTAAATGATACAAAAGAAAAACTTCAGTTTTCATTTTTTGTCTTCCTAATATCACAGACTTTTAAATTTAAATTCATTTTTAGATTTGAAGAGAAGCCAAAATTTCAAAATGATAATCAAACTTCTTAATAAAACCTTTATCCATTTGATAGCAAACATTTTCATAAGGGGATCTTCAAGTAAATATCCCCGTTTTCATGATCTATTTTTAAATGAACAGTTTAATTGGTCAGAATGTAAGTTAATCAGCCATGCTGTACTAGTCATAATATTCCGTCTATTTAAGATTACATCTTGTAAGTTTTTGTTAAAGCTCTTTTCAGATGAAAGGGCTAAATGTTCTTACAAAAGTAATACGAAAACTAAATTTTACTAATACGTATTTACTTGGCAAGATTAGAGACTTGTCAAGTGAAAACGGATTAATTTGTTTAGCTATACATTTGTGAATACTAGTTTCTATTGTCAAGGAATTTCATATGAAGTAAGTTCATGATTTTATCAAAAAAAAAAGAAGCAATTAATCACTTATGTGTTGTGAGAAAAGCCATTGTTTTAAAAGCATTAATTATAAATCATGCTTGCAAAATATTCTATTTTAATTAAAGTGCAACGGCTGGTGCATCTTAAGTGGAGGACCATTCTGGTAAGTATTAAGTTATACTAACTTTTCTTCGAGGAATATAATTAATTTTATACGAGTCACGTAAAATCAAATGGATTGCAAAAGTAGGTCTGACAATGCATGTAATTTAGTTCTTTATTCAACGGTGCATGAATTTTTATTTCATATTTATTTTTCATATATGACAGCTTACATACACATTTACATTCTAATTATATTAGTTAACACAAACAGGAATACTATAATTTCTGAATTTTTGCGTTCTGATTTTAGAAGCAATAGAAAATTGTGTTTGATGATACGTATGCATTAGAAATAAATGATATTTGGAAACATTTTCTGAAATAGTATAAATATTAATTAAATTCGAGTGAAAATGAAAAATTAGTTTTTAAAGAGTAAAATATAGCTATGTCTAGCAATGCATCAATATTAATTTTCACAAAATCCTTGAACTTGAAGAATTGTAAAAAGTTTTAACTTCAAAAACTTAAATTAGACTATATGTTGTAAAATTTGCTTTTTGAATTGCAATCATGAATCCTAGAACTAATATTAGTCTTTGAGAAAAAACACTTTTTTTTTAAAATATCTTAATTATTTGACATATTGACTGAAAAATAAGAAAATTAAGATAAATTCCAGTTTTCAACGTTGCCCAAACAGAATGGTAAGTTTTTTGGCAGAGTCAAAATACTCTGACTGGTTGAAAGTCGCTCAGGTGCGAAAAAACACATATCTATTTGTGGCAAATTTTAAATCGTAGGTAAATATTACCTACTCCAAAAGTATCAGATATTAGATGTATATTTATTTCTTCACATACATAGCTAATTAATTTACATGTAGAGCTTTCAAAAAAGAAAAACAGAACACATTTTCCTTATCAAAAATAAAAGGAATTTGTTTTACAAACATCAAAATTGGAAACAGCATAATTCTGCGTGTCTTAAATTGTTAAGCGATCACATATTTTAACAGTTTCAGCCCTCTACTTACTTTTTTTCTTCGGGTTTCCCCTAATCTTCATAAATTTACTTTTCTTTTCAAAATTATATTGTAAGAATATATTACTTGCAACGTTTAAATGATTTTAGTTTTTTTTAAACGGTAGCCTAAATCTTTGGAATCAGCACATATTTTAAAACTGAATTAAAATAAACTGCAATGTTTACTGCCCATAAAGCCTTTTAAATAATAAAGATACAACACAAAGTGCACAATACTTTCTCATGTAAATATACTCTAAGCATTGATCTAGTATAGAACTTCACATAAAATAAAACTGTTAGCCTCTATATATTAGATGTATACTTTTCAGTCTCATGTAAGCGCAATAATTCATAAATATTCACTGAGAGGAAAATTTTCCCCCTCCAGAATTCAATTACAGGAGAGATAAAAGACTATTGGTAATGTATAAGTAAAATTTTTTTTAAACTGGATTAAGTCAGTAGGAATTACGACATCCATAGAGGATTCAGCAAACAGAAAAACGAAATTTTCCCAAGGCTCCTTTATAAGAGTTGACTATTTTATGAAATTTGCTTTATAAAAGTTGTAAACTGAAAAATTGGTGCATCAACCATTTTTCCTATTTACATGGATGCGAAAGTTTATTAAAGGTGTATAATAATGAAATGATGTTGCATTTATAATTCTGTTCTTATCTCAAAATTCATTTGTTTTTAAATCGAAGATACCCGCTTGATTTGGCTGGCCTACCAAATGAGAAAAAAACCCTTTAAAATGCCTGCAGTTTAAATGTTAAGAATAAAATTAAAGCAACTGCAGACATTAAGTAATTTTTATTATCGTTCAAAGTATGTCGTTTTTAAGTTTATTCCCGAGGATGAGAATATTTAAGTGAGAACTCTGAAGTTTTAAAATACTTCATGAATTTGGTCAGTGTTACGATTTCTTGAAGAGGGTGGCATGAATGCAAAAGTAATTTTTTCTGTCTCCTTATGTTTACTCTAATCCTTAATTTATCGTTCCATACGGAAATTCAAAACAGTATTCGATTATTAATAGGGTTTTTTCAGATTTTTCTATAAAGGTTACCTTCTTAGTTACGAGGAAATGAGTCTGTATCCGGGATTATTTTGGCCATGTAGTCTTTTAAAGAGTAATCTATGAAAGATACGGGGATAAAGTAACATACATTGTATTATTACTTCAGCTAGAATAATAGCCATTACAAAATTAAAGTTCTTAATAGGGCACTAATAACTAGCAAAATTAAATAAATTACAGCACGTTCGGTTATAAATATAATTTTTCTCCTCCAGTATTGGTAACTGAAAATAACAACGTATTAGTCAATTATCAGTTAAGTTATCAGGTTTAGAATTAAAAAAACTTGTCAATGGATTCCTTAGGTTTTTAACTGTACATACGTAATTGTATTTTCTAAGAAGTCATCATAAACAATTTTAAGACAGTCCTAATAAGTTCAAAATATTTGTCTCCGATGTCTGTTAAAAAATAGATAAGTAATTTTTATTCACATGCCAATTTATTTTCCTTTATGGAACAAATGGTGCTAGCTTAAGAAAAAAAGCAGAATAAAAATCAGGGGGAGGAAAAAAAGCCAAATAATAAACAAGAGCAAGAGAGAAAAATTTAAAAAAAAATCAATGTTTTAATTTTAATTAAAAAATGAATGTTTTAATTTTATTTCAATGACATTATAATGCAAGTGTTATTTTAAGTAACAATACTTAAGTGAAAATTATATTTTCTTTATTTCAAAATTACATGCTTATTTTTTCGACAAAAACTGTCCCTATTCTCTTTTCTGTTAGTCAAAAATTTCCCGAAGTCTGGGCGGATTTGCCTCAATATAAAGCGATTTCCCCTTTTAACATTGGAATAAATGTAGTTACATCAAAGCTACTTTTTCTTACCGTTATCTAATGTATAACTTTCTAGTGCCCGTACAACAATGTAAACATTATGATAAGACAAAATAAAAACAATTTAAATGTTATTTATTCAATATAGAACATAAGCCGTATACCTAATTAAAGGAATGAAATTTAATAAACAATATGTGGATAAATTAAAAAATAATACACACAGTAAATCTCTTAGGAAAAAAATAAAGACTATAGTATGGGTATTTATATAACTTAATCGGATTTCAAATGATAAATGTATCTTCTTGTCTGTGCAAAAGCAAAAGCAAAAGTTATACTTGAACAAAGAAAAATAATAATATTTGTTCGTATAATTTTCTCAGTTTAAGCTCTTTACACATATAGAAGGATAGACAGAGAGCATGAATTTTCGAGTAACATAATACCTACTTTTATTTCCCATTGCCATCATTTTAAATAGTTTAATTTTCAATAAACTTTAAGGGCTCATAGATATTTCCTGTCTTGATAAATTATTTTGGGATAGATATTCAGAACCGAATTTCGAGTTCCAATTAGATGTAAATAATTTTTTAGCTACTTAATATTCCTGTTATATATTTGTATATCTAAAGGTTTCAAACAACGAAGGTTTTATCTCATACATTTGAAACTTAATATTGTATGGAGATCGAAAATCTTGTTGAAGGAAAATTTTATTTAAATTCGAGATGAGTGGTATTGATCGAAAACGATAGTACATTGTTTATTTTTTCATGGAAACTCTTGATTGATTAAAAAAATATGCCCCAGAAATGCGTTATTAAACTATCCAAAAGCTATTATTAAATTATAAAGTTTATCTTTTAGTACGAAAAATTTGAATAAACAAAGCATTAAATCAATAGATAAGCGTATAATGAAAACAACATTATTTGATTAAAATCCCATATTTGCAAATTATTATCTAAGATATAAAATAAAGCATCTGAATTTCCTATAACGAACTCATTATTATAGAAGTACCCAGATTATAGAAAAAAAACTTCTTTACTTTTAAGTTATTTTTAATAATTTATTAGTAACTTATGGACATATTATTTAAAAATACCATTTTTTAAGTTAAGACATTTTTAATATTAAGGCCTGAAAATGTGTATGTAAGCATAAAAGGATATTTAAATAAGGTAGCAAGCATACAATAACAGCGCGTATATCGTGTTGCAGCACTGCCGTCTGAAGGTCCAGACATCATTGGACTGCAGCCACGATACTTAGTGGGAGACGAGGTAAATATAACCTGTTCCTTTGGACCCTCAAAGCCCGAAGCCAAAGTCAACTGGTACATTAATGGAGAAGTGGTAAGTCACATTTTTTTTTTCTTCTGTGACGTATGTATAATGAAATAATTTCATCCGACACAAGATTTTGGTGGTCAATGTTGAAAGTATCATCCGTTAAATATGATTAACTTTTGCATACATCAACAATCTAACACAGCTCACGTTGACAAATAAACATTGTGATATTGCTAAATATTCTAAATTTTAATATTGATTTCTGAAATTCTATGAAAATCACTGTTGAACTCATTACTGTTTTTACGTATCCCATAGCTGTCTGGGCCAAAATATTTTGAGATAGTAATTCTAAATATTTTAAATATTTAGTAATTTTACTTTTTGCAACCTTTAAAATAGAAGCATACGCGTTTTTACAAGATGTTAATAGAAATATTTGAGTATCCAAAACTAATGAAGCTTACTTTATCTGATAAACCCTCCCCGGATGCGAGAGAGGTTTCTATATACTTACAAACTACATTCTAAAGCAGGCCTGCACAGTATACGGCACACCAACACTCATTCTATATCCCGCAAAGCCTTTGGGGAAGACGTATAATATTGTAAATCTAAAAAGTAATGATTATTACTTTTATATTTATAATATTACGAAAGGAATATGTAATCTATGGCTATTAATATTTACTTAATTTTTAAAGTAATTAGTAATTTATTTTTTCTTGGATAAAATATTTTTCACGTTCCCCTCAATCCTATTTTCTTGTGGCCCACAGCAGCTTCCTATAAAGTAATATGGTTATCCTCCCATTTCGAGTTGTGTGGGCCTGTTCTAAAGGATATAGATTACAAAAGATACTAAAATGTGCCATTAGTGATTTCTTGTCCATGTCTTCTGTGATTTTGTTATATTTCAAGTTTCTTAGAGAACATTTGAAAATGTATTTTAAAATAACAGCAAGGCTATGAATTACTCTCAAAATGTGAAAGTCAAATACTAATTCATTAACATTTAATGGGTTTTTAAGGAATTTCTACTACAGTACTTTGTGCATACGGGGATATCTATCATGGAGAAATCTTTATACAGAGAAATAGTTTTTCCAAAATATATACGTGCTGAGAGTTACATGATGTTTAAACATCAGTTTATGAACAGGATAGAGGCTCAGATTTTTTTTCTTTAGACTGAGACTTTACTTCCAGAAATGAAATACAAGATTTAAAAATAAATCATTTCAACAAATATAGCCTATAACTGCAATTGTCTTACGTATCAGAGTATGTATTTGGCCTAAAATCTAATCTCAATAATTTTCTTTCAAAGTAAAATTTAAGTATCCATGCTTTTGTCAGACATTTATAAGGCTGAAAAAAGAAGTTTCTAATTGATTTTTAATTTCTCAGTTAAAAATCAATAAGGATCGAAGGAAACTATGCTTCAGAAATTATTTTGACATTTGTATTTCGTGGTTAGCTTTTGTCTAGGGTTCTTTTTTTAGTTTGAAAATTAATATTTTTCATTTTACTGTGGTAAGTATATAAAATTATATCTATTAACAGGAAAGAACGCGAATAATTTAGGCCTTTCTCTTTAAAGTTTAAATAGAGTTCTTTTAAAATAAGATTTCATATAAATAATTAGCGGACGATTATATATATATTTTATTTACTTTTCTACGAATGTTACGCAGTTTATTCAAAGTTTCAAATTTGACTACTTGAATAATTAAAACTCATTTATTTCATAATTATGTTTCTCTGATTTTTTTTAAAATGTATATCCCATTAAATATAAACGGTTGTCTTGCTTTTTCACAGTGATGAAAAATTTTGTAATCTTTTCCGTTATGGAATATTAAAAATTTCTATTCACAGAGCATGAATTTAATTTTACAAATTACTATAATCATACTTCAATATATTTTGTTAAAATATTAAATATGAATCATTATAAAACCTTTTTAAAAGTATTATTCATGTTAATCTCCCCTTACATTTGGTAGAAAAGTTTGATTATTTAACCTAAATCCTCTAAGAAAATGTAAATCTTTATTTAGTTCTCATACACATCATGTATATTTAGGACGGTTAATTTTTCACCCACATTCAAACAAATCCATTTTTGAAATTGTAATACTTATTCATTAGTGATTTTCTTTTAATCTCGGGAAATACTTATTGTAGTTCAGTTATTAATCCTAAAAATAGAAATAATTAACTTAATGACTTATTATTTCACTTAATATTTTTAAAAAGGTAGGTTTTGTATGTATAAATATTTTAAAGCTGAATATTATCATGCCTTATTAATTTAAGTTGAAAATTTCTCTTTGAGAATATTCTTGATTCCGTTAATCTTTTTAATCTAAAATTCTGATCTCTTCCGTCCATTTTTTATACCCTTTCAATAATTTATCTCTGTTAAAATGTGATCATATATCTTTATTATGTTAGCATACATTCCTGACTCATGACTTATTTCATCTCATACGTTTGAAAAAATTAAAATTTTCTATGTATTGAGTATTGTAGATGAATTTTTAAAACCATAATTACTTTTAGAATTATTAAGAGAAAGAGGAAATTCTTGCTTTTATCTTTTTTTTTTTAAATCTGGTCTTTATGAATAAAGATAAATGAATATTTGATCTAAATTGACAAAATATTTTCCTTCTTTTCAATACCCACTATCTCTTATATGCATAAAAATTATCTTTTATAACTACATATTTATAACAGGAAGAAGGGTTACTGATAAGAGTCAATTAAAGTTAAGTGAATATAGTGTCATACGTTACTATTTGTTCAAAACAGGAAACGCTATGATAAGGGTTAAAGTTAATTATTTACCTTTGAAAGTACCTTTGAAAACACTGCGTAATTTTTTATAAGTTTCATTATATAAATGGATAAGTTCTTTTGATGATTTCTTCTTACTTTTTTCATATATTATCAGACTAGATAGGTGCTAAAATACATCAGTTTTCCTTTAGAATTCTGAAATATTAAATGTTATACAAAGAAGTTTTAGAACATGGAATATGGGTTATAACCTCTCAAAGAGTACTTTATTTGAATTTATTTTAAGGTACGTCTCGTGAGAAAACTGATCATATGTATAAGTGAATTTAAGCAGAAAATCCTTAAAAAATTAAACAAAATTTGAAGAGTGTCTATATGAAATACAGTGTGTCCCAACTTTGTAGGGTAATTTAAAGAAAACTAAACAAAGCACAAAATTGCTGTTCATCGGAAATCAAAAATAACAGTTGAAAGTTTAAATTCGACACAGTTATGAGTGTTCCATGAGAGCCCCTTTAGTAACACGAAGGTTATAGAGGTAGTACGATAACTCATCCCACACTCTTTTCAGCATTCAAAGGCTGCAGATATGCGTGTCTTAAGTTCGTCAACGTCATTTGGTAGCAGTGGAACAAACACCTAATGTTTGATGTAGCCCCAGAAAAAAAAAACACAAGTTTATGCTTTGTTTAGTTTTCTACCAATAGCCCTGCAAAATTGGGATATTCATTTATGTACACACTGTATATAATTTTTTAACTGTATGATCAGAGGCAGATCACCCTGTGAACTCACTAAGACCGTTTGCAAATAGTAGCGAGCCGTCGAACATAAAGGCCTTGACTCCATGTGTTTTCGAAATACTGTGATTTTATTATTTAATTGTTAAGTTGCCAATTTATTAATTCTGGGTAAATAATTGCAATGAAACGATTGGAAAATATTTTAAAAATAATAATAATAATAATAAATTATTATTATTACTATTACTATTGTTGTTATTATTTATTATTATATCGTTTTTATAAACTATCAGCGACGCTATCCTAGCGTGTGTTGAAACTGAAACAAGTTTAAAATTGTATAAGCAATTTACTAAGTAATAAATGTTTTATGAAATTGTGTTTGCTTATAGAATATGATATTGAACAGATTATGAACTAATTATTGAGGAATCCTACATATTAAAACAAGAAAAGTATCACTCTATACTTAACCCCTTGCCAGTGTCGCCCGAGTCCAGTTCGGGCAACTACTACGTGCAGTATTTGTGATGCCCGAACTGAGTTCGGGTAGAAGAAAAATTAACGTTTCTATTTTGTGAAGCCCGAACTGGATTCGTTTCTTCTTTAGGATACTTAATTCTCTATTTTCCTAATAGATGGCATTAGTGGTCCTAGTTTTTCACCGATTTCGACGGTCGGGGGAAAAGGTAGGTGGGTGTTGTCAGCTGTTCAGATATAGTCTGTTTTCGTTTATGCTTTTGCGCATGAGTCAGGTCTCCTTTGATTTCATCAAAATAGGGGTGACGAGAAAAAAGGGCGGGAATGTTTACGTTTTATCAGTGTTAGTTTGAGCTTTTCGGGAAAGACTAAATTACCCCCTGCGGAGTAGAATCGTCCGCGAGTGGTGGGTCTGGCTTTCGAAAACTGCCTGTAAACAAAAACACGCTTGGGTTGATAAAGAGTTTCGTTTTCTCGTTTAGTTTCGGTTGCTTTTCAGTGAGTTTTTTTGTAAATAATTTTCTTTTTTCGCAATGCCTGATTCAGACACCGATGAGGAGTACAGTTTAGGTTCCTCGGGATCGAATTCCGATATTTCTACCGATGAATATTACATCGAAAGTGATGATGATGATAGTGATATTTCGTCCTGTAGAGATTGGAAGTCATTATGTTTAGATAATCTTCCTCCTGCCCCTCCAAGGTTTCCGTTTCGGCCGACACAAGTAGGTGCAACAGTTGATACATCAAATTTCACACAAGAAACTGAATATTTTGATCTGTTTTTTGATAGCAATTTGTTGCGCACAATCACCATAGAAACTAACAGATATGCACAACAATGCATTCATAGCCAAACACTAAAATCAAAAAGCAGAGCGAAAAGGTGGGTTCCGACTAATGACAGTGAAATTAAGATTTTTCTTGCCTTGCATATTTTGCAAGGTATTGTAAAGAAACCATCTGTACAGATGTTTTGGTCGAGAAAGGAATGCGTTGAAACTCCGTTCTTCCGGAATATTATGACATATGATAGGTTTCAGATAATAAAGAAATATCTGCATTTTGTGAACAATGAAGATATTGATCTACGCAATCATCCTAATCCAAAACTTAATAAAATTTGGCCGATTTTTCAGCACCTAAATGAAAAATTTTCTTCTTTATACGTTCCAGATCGCGATGTGACTGTAGACGAAAGTCTAATGCTGTATAAGGGTAGATTGGGATGGATCCAGTACATGCCTCTAAAAAGATCTCGCTTTGGGATAAAGACATTTATGTTATGCGAGAGTAAAACGGGATACATTTTTTCCAGTATTATTTACACTGGAAAGGGTACAAAACTTGATACTGATTTTGAACATCTTGGAATGTCTGGCCAAGTGGTTATGTCACTGATGAAACCACTGCTAGGAAAAGGATATTGCCTGATCACCGACAACTATTATACTTCTCCACAGTTGGCCGATGTACTAGTGCAACAGTATTCTACTGACACATACGGCACAGTACGTGCAATTAGGAAGGAGCTGCCACCTGATTTCAAAAAAAAAATTAAGAAAGGCGACGTTCTCGCTTTTCAACGAGGAAAAGTTACTGCTATAAAATGGCACGATAAAAAGGATGTTTGTATGCTTTCTTCAATCCATACCGCAGAAATGATTGAGTTTGAAGATAAGAAAAAAGAAAAGAAATTCAAACCAAAGGTTGTCCATGACTACAACAACACTATGGGAGGTGTTGATAAACTCGATCAACATCTTACAGACTACCCGGTTGCTAGAAAACGAGGTAAAAAATATTACCAAAAGATATTTTTCCATCTCCTAGACCAGGCGCTATATAACTCCTTCATTTTGTATACTTCAGCAGGAGGTGCGAAAAATAATATGAACTTCAGAATATCAATTGTCGAACAAATAGTTGAACAAAATAAACCAAATGTTCAGCTACCAGGACCAGGGCGTCCTAGTGTAAGCTTGCTGCGCCTCACAGGTCGACACTTTCCAGAACATATCCCACCAACGGGACAAAAATCTAATCCAACCAGACAGTGTTATATATGCTGTCGTAAAACCGATGAAAAAGGAAAGAGGATAAGACGTGAGACACGAGTTTATTGCAAAGAGTGCGATATGGGCTTGTGTGCAGTACCGTGTTTTGGGATATACCATACTGTAAAAGATTTGTAAAATTTATGTATTTGTAAAATTTAAGTATAAACTACTAGTTATATAAAATTTAGCTTCCAAATTTTGTTTCATTTGCTCTAATTGAATAAGATATGTGTGTAATCCATTACTGTTTCATGTGTATGCAAAAAATATAAATATAGTGGTTATTGCATTTAAAAATTTATTTTTGTAATAAAAAACCATTTTCTAACTTTTATAATAATATAAAGAACAAAATTAAACAGTCAAAAAAATTTTCCATTTTTGGTCCATTTTTCCGAAATATATGTCACACTTAAGGGGTTAAAATGTTTCATAACTTTTTATAAAGAATTCAAATTATTATTTAAGATTTCCCGTAAAAGGAAATTTTTTAATTTCGCCCATAATTTTTTTAAAATTTAGTATGTTTCAAGGTTGTGTTAAGTGGAATATTGAAAATATTTATCCACGGTTAAAGTAAGTAGAAATGTTATTGCTGCCAAGAAATGTTTTTAAGAACTCATTTTTAAGTAACCAAAGAATCATTAGAAGTTTAGTTTTAGACGCGAAACTACAAAATATGGTCTTGAAAGGTGGGAGAGAAGCTTCAAAATTTGGTTGTGCTGAAAGGCAGGACACTATGGAATCTCATTTTGATAAGGAAATGGGGTGGACCAAACGTAAGTTGCACACCAGTATAAGAAAACCATGAAATCTGTTCTTGAAAGGAATAATGAGAGTCCCAATATTTCGCTAAGTATAAAGCCTCTATGAAGCTTAATCCGCTAGATTGTATGGTAGGCGCAAAATTTTAGAATGTTTTAGGAAACATCCCCAAATTATTTCACTTGTAGTAGCGATAAAACATTGAAAATATTTACTTCTTCAAAATAAAAAAATTGAGTAGAATCTTCCTATCACATATTAAGGCCATAGAATATATCCTTAAACATTTCCCGAAACCGAAATAGCCTTTTATAAACAAAATTCTTAAATAAGCTTTATTGGTAGCTTTTCTTACGTTAATGGATCCTTTTAATAAGAAATAAAACATCGAAAGACAGCATGATGTTCTAACAGTTCTGTATATTTTTCCCAATTAATGCTGTAATAAAGCTTAGTCAGGAATTTCCTAATGATCTTTATTAAAATACGAATTAAGGCAGAATACAGTAATTTTTTAAATAAAAAACGACCACTGCAGGAAGAAAGAAAATGATATCCACGTACAAGAAGTTCATTAAATATTGTAACCTTCTTTATTAAGAGTTCAATTCGTAAGTCTACTTAATCAGACAGTGTATACAAAAACTCGTGTTAGGTTCACGAATTACAGTAGATCAACAAAATGGCGCACTTCTTTTTTATTATACTAGAAGCAATATTCCCTGTCTCCACCAGTGTTTGGAAAAGTTTTCTAGGAGTTTTTACCTCCAGGATAGCGAGCTGAACTTTTAAAAGCTAGTGTGGAGGGGTGAGATTCTTATTGTATCCAATAAACTCATTAAGATTCATACAGTAAAATTTTGACAGCTTAAAGTAAGAAAATCATGTAATATAGTCTATAGACTATGTTTAAAATATTTATTATAAATTTTTGTACATTGAAACTTACTTGTAAATGGTGTTCACTAACTACTTTTCATATTCCTTTAATTTTTTCAAGCTAATTATTCTAGGTTTAAAACAAAGAAAAATTTTAATATTTTACTAATAAAAAGATATGAAAACTGCGTGGTCCTTGAAAGTTTAATAAACGATTGGTTTTTCTCCTAGAGTCGTTTAGGTCCACATATTATACAACATTTCTAAAAAATAGGATCCCAATACAAGTAAATCAGCGAATCATCATGCTAATTGAAACCTATACTGGAGTGAAGACTATAATAATGAATAAGAAGCTATTGTAAGCAAAAGTTTTTTGATACAACGTAACGTATAACGAGTTTTGAACGTGTATCAAAGGACCTAACATCTTAGATGAAAACATTCCCGAGACAATGACCAAACTCTCCGCAGTCTGTACCGTTGGTGTCATACAGACTGGTCCTTTCACTTCATAATACTTTCACCGTATTACCGCTCTGCTTATTAACATGGCGAAGGAGAAGAGCCAATTATTGGGCCATGCGGTCTTTTTCCAGTGGGGTTCAGTACTGGCAGTAACAAACCCAGTGCTCCATGGATTTTATAGCTCTTGTAGAGCTCTGCCTGGCGCATAGTGCTTTCTGCAATGTCCTTGGTAAATTCTGCTATGCTAGTCAGTAATTTCCCGAATTATTTCGTGCTGGTTGGCGAATACAATCTTACCAGCCATCGTTGACCGTTGCCTCTGACGAGGTGATTTGGTAACAACTTCGTCTTAACTGTATGTTTTTTGGGGTTGCACAATTCTCGATGCCCACAAGAAACGGCTGTAAGTCACAAGACCAATAAGTCGACTGTAGCAGGTATCTATATTCAATTCTTCTGATATCGATTGTGATACTGAATTCAGTGATAAGGATGTTAGTTTGTTCATCTTCACGACCAATGGATACCGGATAGTAGAAGTTTACTTACAAAACACGCTCTGTTTCGTGGTCGCTGATATCATTGTCTTTTCATCGGAGTTGTCAACTCGACTACGAAAGCGATCTTTTAACAGAAACATGAAAATATGGTGTTATAATTGCAAAACGTAAAAAAAAACCTACAAAAAAATTAAGATACCATCAATCTCAGATAGTGAATGAAAATTTCCGTTAGGATTGCTTGTTTTCCCTAAAAGTAACTCATTAAAGTGATATGAAGGGTCTTTCCAATTTTTAACTACTCTCCTCAAAATCGATACCCTGATTCCCTTAATACTTCCTACAACAGCTCACAAAAACTATCGTACATACCTATTTCAGATGCAAAGATTAAAAAGACAGAGGATAAGTAAGAAAATAATTACATTATTGAAACGAAGAAAAACCATATACCGAAAAATCTTGAGTATAATATGCACTCTTTTTTCACATTTTAGTCAGCAAAAATGAGGATGCGTATTATACTCGCTTACAAAAAAAAAGCATGGTTTTAAACATTGAATAAACGACAAACAATAGATGAGCTGTATTCTAGTGAAAGTGATTAAGACTGATAATGTCACAGTATTGTTTGTTTTGAATTAAAAATTTAAGTTTTTTTTCTATCGAATTTGACGTTTTTGTTTATTTTTATTACAAATTTTATTTGTTAATAAATATTTGTGCAATTTTTAAATAAAATATTCAAAAGTTATGGGTGCGTATTATAGTCGAATTTAATTTTTCCGAAAATTTTGCATAAAAATCAAGCATGGGTATTATACACATGTGCGTATTATAGTCAAAATTTTACTGTAAATGAGATAGCTCAGAGATTTTGCACATAAAGAGATATCAAAAAGGTCTTTTGACGTTATGTTGTAAACTAAACTGTTTTACGTTTAAGTAGAAATTTTTAAAACTAGTTTTGAATAGTTATAGAAGTATGACAATATTAATGATTTTTAAAACTATTTACGTTGTTCGAAAGGCAATCCCTTTTGAAAATTTAAATATAAATAAAGAGTTACTCTTATGTTAAATCCTATGTTGATAAATCGGTATTATTGCTTTTCCACTCCCATGAAGTTATATACAGGCATGCTAAAGTAAAAAGCAAACTACTTTATAAAAGGATGTAAGGTACTTTCGACATAATTAAAGGATTTTATATAGAAAAGCATTAATATCAACTATCAAAATAAGATCTTATAAAGTTTATACTGAAACACTTCAATGTGTTGATTACTTTCTCTCTGTTATTGAAGTTTTTCTCTGTTATTAAAATCATCTACTGTACTGCGTTCAACGGAGAAAAGGAAAACGAAATATACAGAGTGGTCATAGAAAATCTTTGCCAATATATGGAATTCTAGCGGCTATTCCGTTCACCCGATGGAGATGAGATTTCAGATATAGTTATTCAGAGGTATGAGCTCGAGATTCTGTGAACGACAACAAAGTGATGCTCACGGTTACGGTTATAGGTACAGAAACTCGAAATTTTCGAATGGCAACGCCCACTTTTTCCAGTCGTAAAATGCTCAGCGCATGCGAAAACCCTAAAAAGCGTTGGAACGGTGCATGTATCCCAAAAAAACGGACGCGTTATGCACGCACAAAAAAAGCTTTACGAACGGTCTGTGATGGTACCCATGTGAAAAATATATAATCCAAATAAAAGTTTTCTTTTGTCCGATCTGTGTTGTCATCAGTGATTGGTGTCTTGCCTCTGTCATATGCAGATTTTCTCCGTGCGACCCGATCGTGTTTTTGTTGCCCGTTCGCAGAGCTGTGTTTTGTGCGTGCTTAACCCTTTCAGGGGCAACAAACTGCACTGTTTGCAAGGTGCACATTTTCTTCTCGATATTTTTAACCTAATAAATCTTGAAAAATTTTCCAATTAGAGGTTTTAAAGTCATTTTACTTCTTTAAACTGATAACAGATGGCAGCACTAGCTGTTTTCCTTCTCATTTAACTGGAATACATTGAATGCAAGTGAAAGAAGGACGAGATTTAAGCGTTTCAACTGTGCAAACGGCGCCCCTCAAAGGGTTAACGTGTCCGTTTTTTGTGATACACGTACCGTTCCAACACTTTTTAGGGTTTTCGCATGCGCTGAGCATTTTACGATGCGAAAAAGTGGGCGTTGCTATTCGAAAATTTCGAGTTTCTGTACCAATGACCGTAACCGCCAGCGCCACTTTGTTGCGGTTCACAGAATACCGAGCTCATACCTGTGAATAACTATATTTGAAATCTTATCTCGATCGGTTGAACGGAACGGCCGCTAGAGCTCTATATATCGGCAAAGGTTTTTTTTATGACCACCCTGTATGTTATATAATTTTTTTGAATAATTATTTTCTTCGTTCGGGATTAGTTTTAGTGTCATAGCACACATTAACTACTACACACTCATAAAGTATTATAAAATTTTAATTTCCAATGGAAAATAATAAACCAAAATAAGAACAATATAAGTGTACAACAAAGAAGGAAACGGGATGTATTAATTGCTGAATGCTCTTGACTCCCAATATCGACTACACAGATCCCCGACCGACAGTGCCTCACATTTCCAGAGGTGAGAAATGTCCATATCTTGTGGTTTATCATTGTGCCGAAATGACTCTGTAGAATTTTCAAATGGCTCAGATGTTTAGCCAAGCTGTCATGACCAGTTACAAGGATTATAAAATTAAAATACTTTATGAAAACTGATGAAATATTTCTATTATATATTTAAAAATGATAGTTTTTCAGCTGTTTTTGCACCTAATAAGTCGGAATAAAAGACTTATAAAAACGTTTGAGATATTCAATGAAGTGAGTCAGTAAATACCCTCCTCATTGAACATATACCTCAAGATAAGGAAAATCCTTACAAATCGCAGATGATATTTACTTTTTTTATTTTTGACAGTGCATTACGTTCCTCGTAAAAATGCAAACAACTGAGCTCTCTATTATGGCTTGCATTTACAACTAAGTTTTACTATCAAAGTTATATTCACATCGTTATTATTTCTGATACTACTGCTTACAAAAAATTAACACTAGATTATTTAAAAATGCTTATTTGTGCAAAAAGTTATTTTCTTGATGGTAAAATATTAATTTACATAAGGAGAGAGAATATTTCATTTTTGAAAATACTTTTTCCCGTAATTTATAAATTCTGAGTAATATTTGCTTAATAGGTGTTAAATATCTTTAAAACATAATGGATCATAGAAATTGACAGACATACAAATATCGTTTATACCACTCATATCAACAACTGCAGTTTTTAAATTTCCACTTAGAAATATTTTCCACTGATGCAGTATATTATTTAAAATACTTGCAACCCCTAAGTTAGGGTTGTAAGGTATACACAAGATTCGATTCACAAGAATCGAACTTTTGAGTGAATTAAAGAAGCTGCTTTAGATATGCTAATTTCGGCATACGCGCTTAGTATAAATACCACGCAGCGTCATTAATGAAAAAAGGAAGGTTGTTAAGGTTGGAAAGGTGTTATCCTGCGCTAGTGCTTAGCGGGCCAGAAGTTTACATGGCAGTACTGCTGGTTTGACTTACTGTTCGTGAGTATAAAAATATATTGTTCTTGAAAGCTGTGTTTATACATTCCGTACAAGTAGTACGCATGCTTATTGCTGTAAAAGCCAATTATATGTGCAACGAATTCAATAAACATTGTTTCATGTATAAACTGTGTTTGCTTCAAATTCAAATAGAGTGGCCCCTTAGTATAGATTCTCTATACTGGCGCCCGAAAAATATATATACCCTGGTAGTTAGCGTTAAATTTGTAACGAACAACATAATTGAAATTAAAAACTGTGTACTTATATTGATAAAATTGTTGCAGGTACTTATATACTATTTAATAAATGAGTGTTGTAGAACAAAATCCTGCTGGAAATTTTCCTCTGGTAATTATGGTTCAGCATTTTGCGCCATTCGAAGCCACCTTCAATGGCGGCCCCTCAAGCCAATTCCTAAAGAAAATTGAGCATTACTTTCAGCAACAATGCACCCCAGAGGGGGATAAACTTAAAATTGCTCTAGCCGCTTTAAGAGGTAGTGCATTTCAGTGGTACACATGCATGCAAAGCAGTAATCTAATTTTTGACTATTCGTCATTCAAGCAACAGTTTCTTAGCGTTTTTCCAAAGACCTTTAATCAAAGTGAAATTGAAGCGGAAATTTATTCGCTAAGGCAACGTGAAGGTCAGTCTGCATTAGATTTTGCTACGGAAAAGATTTCCAAGTGTGAGGAATATTTAGAAGGGGTAACGGAAGCGATAATCTTAAAAATAGATATCCAACGTTTGAAGCCAAGTGTTCAAGATTTTTTAGATAATCAAACAATTACAAGCAAGGTTACCCTCCTTCAAGCTTTAGCTAAATATGACAATAGGCATTTCTTCGCTACCCCTCACCGTCATTCAGGTACGAGAAGTTTTATACAGCCGCGCCAAAATTTTTCGCGAGTTTCAAACCAGCAGCGTAAGCAGTACCGCAGGCAAAATAATAGAAGCACACGGCGTGATAATGAAATTAGTGCACTTAAAGTAAATAATATGGAAGCACCTTACTTGCACTGGCAAGTTAATTCACATGATATGGTTCAACCTGTTGAAACTGTGTGGTCAAATGTATTATTTTGTCCGAGTAGTAATCATTATTTTGAGAATAGTGAAAGTCAGGGTATTTTTGTGGCTTATAAAGAAAGTGAGTCTAGCTGGAATGATGAGGTAATTCCAGTACAAATTTCTGAAAATAGTGCCGATAATAATGCTAGTGGTTTAGAAAATAAATCATCTGACACTTCTATTAATGCTATACCTGATATTATTAATGCTATACCTGATATTATTGATGCTATACCTGATATTTTAGATGATATTCACACATCTGTTAATGAAGGAAATTTAGTAGATGACGAAGTATGCGTTACGGAAGTTAGTGAATACTTATTAGTTGACGACAATAAAATTTCCTTAAATGATAGTAGGAACTCGCTAGGTAATGATGATATTATTTCAAGTTTCCATCCGAATGAGGATGCTGTAGGCCAGGTTGATAATATGGTTTTAAATAAAGTACATGAAAACTATACTGAGAATCAGGATGAAAAGTTGACACAGAGTTATACTGTAAGTAGTTTAGCTGATGCTTCGGAAGTTATAGACGTCGTTTGCATTAAAACGCACCAGTACGAAAAGCTTAATCTTCCTAAAACTGAAGCAGTATTAACGAATATAAATGATAACGATTCTGATATCGCAAGTTTCAAAGAGACTTTTTCGTCAAAAGAGGATAAAACTAAAGTTAAGGGGGATAAAAAACGTGAAAAAGCGCCTTCAGGTTCCAGCATTAAAACTGCAAATACTGAAGTAATTAAGGCGGTAAACAAGAAGTTGCATAAGCACCAATACCAAAAACAGAGTCAGTTTGTTGAAAAACATGACACAAGTAGAGAGATAAAGCCAGTAACTAAACACGTTGGTGCGGCGTATAAATTTGACAAAATAGAATCTGCATTAAAATCTAATACCGATACAAGCAAAAGTACGAAGAAAGGTAAAGTGTGCATTACAAAAACTCCATCAAAGGATGAATGCGTCGCTGATAAGGTACACAAGGTTATCAAAAGGAAGAATGACAATTTTAAAGTTCCTTTGCATAAGTACAGGAAACGGAAGATTTCTGCCGCCCAGCAAGGTTGGCCTCCTCCCAAGAGACCTCCTGTCCATCGTCAAGCCGGACCAGCGCCTCAGGACCTACGACCTGCTGCACGAAGGATGCCCACACGGTCAACGAACCCCTTTACTAGGACTGCGACCATCAAGAGAGGTTCCACGGATTGGACAGACTGGTGCAAGGAAGTTGCTGCATTCATGAGGAACAAGTCTTGTATCAACTTTCTTATTCTAACTCCCACCCTTTAATAAAACCGAACCAAATTGGTTTGAAATTCCCCAGTGTATATACTGTGTAAACATTTTGAGGGGAAGAGGTGAGCCACTGAAAAAAAAAATACGGCATACTGTTGTTTTATAAATTTTTGAAGGGGACACGTAGTGACTAGGAAAAAAATACATACTGCACAATATACCAATTAACCACTAATGTACTAACTTCACAAAAAAATAACACATGTACATTATAAATTGGGGGAGAGCAGATACAGTCAAGAAATGTCATGCTGTGCAATTGTGTTGTCACTTTTAATTAAAATAGATATTTTAGGGCGCAGTTGGCAGCCCAGTATCCGCAACTCTGCAAATCCACTGTTTGATGGTGTCACCTGGACCCTTCGTGGTTAGTTTTGTAAAATGGTAGTGGCGTTTTTCCCCCACACAACGTGTGGAAGGTTTTTTGGCTTTGCCACCCATTATGTAAAAAGTCAGACCAGCACGCGTTTTCAATTAGTTAACTGAAGCCGTGCAGACCTCAGTTACGATTCACAAGAATCGAACTTTTGAGTGAATTAAAGAAGCTGCTTTAGATATGCTAATTTCGGCATACGCGCTTAGTATAAATACCACGCAGCGTCATTAATGAAAAAAGGAAGGTTGTTAAGGTTGGAAAGGTGTTATCCTGCGCTAGTGCTTAGCGGGCCAGAAGTTTACATGGCAGTACTGCTGGTTTGACTTACTGTTCGTGAGTATAAAAATATATTGTTCTTGAAAGCTGTGTTTGTACATTCCGTACAAGTAGTACGCATGCTTATTGCTGTAAAAGCCAATTATATGTGCAACGAATTCAATAAACATTGTTTCATGTATAAACTGTGTTTGCTTCAAATTCAAATAGAGTGCCACTTCAAATTATATACACCCAAGTCTGGGTAGAAGTGAGTAAAGAAACTCTATAGGGTGATTGCTGGCTTATTTTGTGTTTTACGGAATTAAAAGAAATGGAAAAATAAATTATCAGCGATATATAATTCTTCAGCTTCTGGAAGTTAATTTTTTAAGCGGTTGTCACTCTAGTCCAACTGTTTATAAATTTAAGAAGCTTATATTTTGATCTTTTTTGAGAAGAAAAAGTAAAATGTATCATATAAGCATAAGGCAAATGATGAAGGTATTAGAATGCAATAAACATAATCCATTAAAAATTTATCAAGGAAGAGAAAATATTAATATTTTCAAATAACGATGCTGCAGTATATTTTTGAATAAATTCCGGATAAGGAATAAAAGAAATAAAATAATAGAAAGTATTTTTGTTGATATAAATAATAATAAGAAAAAAGAAAATTATTTGGAGGAATTCTCTTTCGACCATATCACTGAGAAAAAATAAACTATAAAATAATCCTTTTTTAATTTTAAATTTGGAACTAGGGTCATTTTATCTCAGCAAATTATGAAACAGAAGAAAGTTTTAATTACTTGCAACGTTACCTAGCGGTAAATTATATTTTAGTAAAATATTGATATTTATTTGAAATATTTCGGTCATGAAAGTGCTATGCCACTTTTACGTACTCATATTTAGATTAAAGAAATAAAAAAGACACAAAAGTTTAGAAATATTGTTTGAAAAGTAAGATAAAAAACAACAAATATAAGTATTGCCTTTAAATGTTCACCAAAACTTTTGAACTTTCCAACCCCCTCGAGTAATGCTTTATAAACATATTTCTTACCATAGATAAAAATAATTAGTTGTTTTTCTAATGCTTAAGAAAAATCCAAGAGTATTGCATTAAATTGGATTACCTTAATTTACTAAATGTGGTACAAAGAAGAATAGGTATCGAAATACTTTCTGTCGTTTGAGAGAAAAAGCTGAGATGCTTTTTAAATTAGAAAAGGAAAGAGTACATTTTCATAAACGCTATTCTTTTTCTTTTTATGCATATTTACAAGCTCCTACAGTAAGTGGGAAAAGAGAAATCCTAGCTCCGTACTTAAAAGAGCACTTAGTATGGTAGAAGGAAAAATATACATTTAAGCCAAAAAAAAAATCTGAGCTATCACGATTGAATATACATTTTGAAACATTACGTAAAATATGCAAATAATTTACGATTCTTTCGAGTTTGATACTTTTAATATAGATGAAATTAAAAAAGGACAGGGAAATTGTATAAGAAAAATAATAATTAAATTTTACTTGAAACTTATGGTAATGTAATTTTTTTAAGAAGAGACTATACATCTAAATTGATGGAAAGGCAGCCAAAAACAAATTCTCCTTTTTGTATGTTATAGTCAAATTTACGGTAAACTTATCTAATTAAGCTATACTCCTAAAATAATTTTTGAAAGTTGCCATTTTAAGTGTCATAGAAAAGACTAAATGAAATGTCGAAATTAGAAATTTATTTTGATAATACGCGGGGAGTTCGTCTTCCCAGAAATTATTACGGAATTCGCGAGGTGAAATTCTCGTGCAGTATTTTAAATTTATAACATTCTTATGTTTTAATATAGTTTCATACAAGAGGCTGCACTGGTTTTTGTGTATGGACCATCATATTTATTCTATGTCATACATTGATATAAATATCTACTACGGTTTTAATCAATCGTAATTAAACAGCTATATTATTGTGCTATTTTAAAATACTTAACAGTCACTAAAAGACACCCCGATGGGTCACATTATGTTCAGTGAGACTCTGCGTGTATATATATATATATATATTTATGTATATGTATACGTATATATATATGTCACGATTAATCAATCCGCATGACCTGGGTTAAATAGACGAAACAGTCGTCGCAGGAAATAAAGATAGTCCAATTTGATCTTATTTATTTATTCATATTACGTAGATTAATTGTCCCAGAGCTCCGTCGCAAATTACTTAACTTCTAACGAATTCGTTTACCGGAACCACTCCATTTTAAAAATATCTCAGAGAGGCCGACAGCGCTCCTATCTCCTTGAAAACTTCCCAGCGTCTGCCCCAAAACCCTTTGTTCCAAATCTTGCTCAGAAAAACCTTATTCAGCATTCGAACTTTCGAGAACTTTCTATTATATAACTGGCCTGCACTCAAAATGGTCTAATTTTAGAATTCCCTGCCGAAAAACCTATCCCTCTTAATTTGACCGTCAGGTGGTGGCCTCTATTGATCCCTAAAGATATTAAAAACTCCCTTTTTTCTATTCATAATTAAAACTCACTCTACTATTTAAATTCCTAACAATTATTTTAATTAATCTGCTCATTCCCATTTAAGCTCTGACATACACACACACACACACACACACACACATATATATATATATAGATATTGATTGGTTGATTGATTGATTGTAAGGACTTCGTCTTAATAAAATGACAGCCAGCCTATTTTTTCATGCTGTAATGGCATATCTCGATTAAATACAGGCTATTTACAATGCAAAAATATTAAATTCGCGGGTTCAAACGGTATCAACGAGGAAGGTCAGTCTTGAAACGTCGCTGCGCTCATTCTAGTCTTCCTTTAGGCCCGGCAGCAATTCGGCAGCCTCTCCTTGTCTCGGTTTCAGTTCTATTAACTCTGACTACGTCACTTCCGTTCGGCGGGTTATTATATACCTCAACCGAGCGTTGTCGAAGGGTCTGGATAATGCGTTCTTTCTTTACCCAGTTACAATCGTGGCTGATCAGACCTTCCGGCCTGACGCTCCTACTTGTAGACGGCCTACCGTTCAGTGAACTGTCACTAGCGTTTCCGGTCTTTTTTGTCGCTAAGGCGACTGTCTCCGGCTGTATCGGCCACGGTAGTTTAAATCAATTATGTGCACAAGCCACGCGCTGATGGTCTCTTGGAATTCTCACGTTCTAAGATAAACGTTATTGTACGGGAGTTGTTACAGTCTAATTCCTCCCTCCTCCAGATGTTTTTCTGCAGAAGTCTTCTACCTGAAAAAAAAGGCACCTCTCGCCAGGAGAACTATGGATAATGTAAATTTTCATGAAGGCAAATGCGAACCTAACCTAACTTACAAATAGACTGTGAATTCTTTTCAGACCCTGGCTTTACCTCGATGAGAGGAAAAATGTATATAGATATATACCGCAATTTATCATCTTTAATTACGATATACTTTTATACGAATAATAAAGAAAACAACAATATGATTTTTTTCAACACAAGGTACACACAATTTATATTATATGTCAATGGCAAAATTTCCTTAAATTAATGACATTTTCACAACATATTGCATATAAAATTAAGATAACAACATGGTCGCACAAATAAAATAATTAGAGTCGTTTAATACTCTCATATTACATATTCAGTTATTATTATTATTATTTTTGGCCTAGTCTGGTGATCGGCTTAACCCAACGGCATTAAGATGCTCTTTGCCTTTCTCATCATCAGGCTTTCTCACTCTTTGACATTCGTCACAATCCTTCACGTAACTCTTTACGTCTAGATAACAATCCGGGAAATAAAAGTTATTGAACAGTGCATCTGTAGTTTTGGCTGTACATAAATGAGCATTTGTTCTATCGTGACACAACGTCTTTAATTGTTCAGGATACTTCTGAGGCACTACCAATAGGTTTCTTGCGGTACCATCGTTATCTTTCTTCTCGAAGAATAGCATACGATTCAGAATTATATATTTGTTCTCTTCTGACGGCTTCGTTTCAGGTATGATAAAACACAGTTCCAGCTCATCATCGTCACTTTGCGCTTGTTTAAATTCTTCGGGTCATATCTTCAGTTGGTCAGGAAAAACAATTTATTTTTCCTTGAGAGGCAAAATATTGTTCCCCTCTTCTGAATTAACCTCGTCTACTTCTTCAGTCCAGTAGATAGGTTTATCTGTCATGACTACTGACTTTTCTATTGTTGATTCTTCCCTCTCAGATTTTATTTTTTCGGCAAGTGTTTATACGGCTTTTATTATTTGATTTTCCATGTCCTTATTGATCTTCATATCTTCGATCAAAGCTGCAGTTTTGTTACCTAACAAATAATGTGCTTGATCTAGAAACTTATCTCTCACTGCCGCTTTCGATATTACAGACCCAATTCCCATTCTAAGTCTATTTCAGCTATGGGCAACCGAATAGACGAATCCGTTAAAGGTGAACCGACCCCAACGTGCTCTCCAGTATACATGTGGGGTTGAAGAAACCTTCTACAAATTAAATAAATACTCGCTCCAGTATCTAGCAATATTGACATAAGCGTTCCATTTGCGACACCCGGACTTATGTAAGCAGACATGAATCCACGCAAGCTTCCTCGGATAGCTACTGTCACAACGACAAATTCTTGCCTTTTAAGTTTGGGGCACTGTGTTCTGAAATGATCATACAATCCGCATTCGTAACAACGGAGCTGTTTCCTCTTTTCAAAAACCCTTTGTTTGTTCTGTTCAGAAGTGGTTTCTTTTTCCAAATCTTTCGTTTTCTTCGTCTCTTCCTTAAATTTATAGTTATTGCTAGATAGTTTTTTAAAATTATCTTTGGCTTCTGATTCTTTGGGAAATCTCTTGTTCTGAAACTGTCTTGTAAGCTTTCATACTGATCGATTTTCTAAGCTAGCTCATGTTCTTTCACCTCGGCAGGCACACGTATTTTAATTTTTTCCGTTATGTGCAAATCTCTAATTTTCTAAATTCCAAATCAGATATCCATTCATCATAATAGATCATAATTTCATGAGCGTAATTCTTCCACGATTTATCTGTGAGTTTTGGATGACGATAAAACATCTGTTTTAATTTTTCGGCATTCATCTTATATCTTTGAACAATGATTCCTTTCACATAATCATATTCTCTCACCTGTTCCGACGATTCCCTAGCTATCATATTTGAAATTTCTGGGGGCAACACACTTAATAAATAAGGAATCCAATTTTCCTTAGGAACTCCCACCATTTCGGTTTTCTTTTAAAATTTATTAATTGAAGACCCCTTCGTCCTTTTTTTTCTTCTTCAAATTTAGGAGTAATCTCGAGAAGCTGAATTTTTTTATTTGCTTCTACATTGCTTTCTGTCCCATTCCATACTCTGTCATTTGCATTGGTCCCCAATTCCAATTCTTAATTCCGAGAACAATCTTGTCTTTCCTTTCTCTTCTTGTCGAATTCTCTCTTTCTTAGCCTCTTTCTCTCTTTCAATCCGTTCTTCAATGATACGGTTCAACGACGGTTTAGGTTCTACTTCTACATAATTTTCATTAGCTAAAATAATCTTAATTTCGAATACTTTACGAGAAACTGCAATATCCTCTCCTAACTCATCCGCCAGTTCGAGAAGATCCTCTTTTTTAGCCCGAGTCATAAAAACCATTTTACTAATTCTTAGAAAATCTCTATCTTTATAACAAACAACAAAATTAATTTCCTTTAACTATCAGCTATAATCTTAAAAATTGTAAGGGTCCTAATATGAACTAACAAGTTCCAACCTGATTTACTTTAAAATGAAATGAAATATATTACCTACAACTTAGCTTTTTAGGAACACCAAACTAACATCGAATAACATGAAATATCCAAATAATAACTCGATAACGCTTAATTTAAACCAATGAACATTCACAGCATTAAGAACATATAAATTTCAAATACAATAATACAATATACTAAGATATTACTGTCAAGATAAAAGAGCACTATTTATAAGTATCTTAAGGACTTAAAGGACAATGAAACAATTCTCAATTAAATTCGCACAAAATTTCAGAGCAACATCAAATTAGAATATTCTCTTTCCGAGTACTCGGCAAAATTCACCAAAATTGAATACAAATCTTTGACTACAATCGTAGGGTAAAAAATTTTTACTAAGTACAATTCTTAAATTCAATTCAATTTAAAATTCACTTATCTTTAAATATCCAATAACAGATAAATAAAAGACAGCATTGTCATTTATCATCCACAAATTTTTTTATACTTGTTCTCAAATGAACAGTAAATGGTTTTAATATTGATATTCATCATCTAAAAAACGATATAGTAAACTTTATTTGTTACACTTTAGCAATTGATTTCCTTATGTAAAATTTCTCACAAAATAAATTTCAGCATTTATTCGCTGCCATATTTAATGTGAAATTGAATTTCATAACACTTAACACTTTGCGACACGCTATATTAAAATACAACTGAAATTAGGCAAAAATTTTGTAAAAAGGGTCAGATGCACTAATTTAGATATTTTATGTAACCCAAAAATATTCTGCTGTTTTTATTTTTACAGGGGAAGGTGGGATACCGTTTGTTCCACCATGCAACAACGACATTCCCTACACCATAGTGGTTATTATACTGAGAGTTATGCAGTATATTATATAAATCAATGAAAATAAGATATATACAATAAAATACCTTCAACAATTGCTTTAAAATAAATTTTTGATATTTATTACACACACATATATATAATCACAATTACTTAGAACTATCAATTTAAAAATTTTACTATTCGTACAACCTCTGGCTTTCTCAGATTTCAATTGTCAATATATTGCCTTGGCTTTCAGCAACCGTCGAGGTTTGCGCCTATCTCGCTGGAATTTCTACCTAGACCAACCACAATGTCATGCAATCGCTTTTCTTGGCAGCATTTTCTTGGAGGCACTTTTCTTACACACCCTTTTGTCCTGGGGGGACAAACGCAACGAAGCAAATACAACGAAGTTCCTGGGTGGCCTATATTGTTCATCAACTCTTTCTACAGCTTAGTATCAGTTAAAGCCTCTAACTAAAGGCGTCTGATACTAAAATGACTGAAAACTAACCAACCTTAACGGAAACAAATATAATTCTTTCAAACAACGTTAAATTGCAGTGCTGCCATCTATCGGTGAAAATCTCCAGTGTGTGATGGGACAGTTTTGGAACCACGTAATTCAAGTGGAAAATAAACATTAAAAAATATTATAAATGATACTTTTTTTTGTTTAGAAAATAAGTTAAAACAATGAAAAATATAATTAATAACATTTTACATATATAAATATTTTCAAAATCCTTCAAACAATGAGCAGTCCTAATGGCACTTTTTATTGAATACTTTAACCATTTTTCCTGCAGAAATGAAGAATCCTATTATGTTCTGCCTTTTACAATCTAAAATTATAACTAAAAACAAATTGTATTCTATATTTAAAATGCATCTCAAGTGAATAGAATTTAAGAAATATTTTTTTAAATTTGGTGGGACAGATTTTGACCCACCATACCGGAAAGGTTTTTAAACATGACCTTTAAAAATTTACAAAATTAAATTCAGTACTTATTCGCTGACATATTTAATGATAAATTGCATCTGATAACACTAAACATTATTTTCAAAATTCACACGAAAGCCACAATCTGTTACAAAAGAATTGGCCTACCTGTAAGGGTTTTTCCATCAACCTAGTACCTATCAGGACTTCTGACACCAAATTCACCTACACACAGTCTGTAAGAACTTCGTCTTAATAAAATGACTGGCATCCTTTTTGTATTTTCATGTTTCGATTGCATATCTCGATTAAATACAGGCAATTTACAAAATAAAGGTATGAAATTCGCGGGTTGAAACGGAATCGACTAGGAAGGTCAGTCTTGAAACGTCACTGGGCTCATTCTAGTCTTTTCTAGGCCCGGCAGCAATTCGGCAGCATCTCCTTGTCTCGGCTTCAGCTCTCTTAACTCTGACTACTTCATCTGCATTCGCCTCCTTATTATATACCTCCACCGAACATTGTCGAAGGGTCTGGAAAACGCATCTTTTTTGTCCAGTTAAATCCTCAGCTGATTAGCGCTTCCGGCCTGACGCTCCTCTTTGAGGACGGCTTACCGTTCGGCGAACTATCGTCAGCACTTCCGGTCTTTATGTCGCTAAGGTGACTGTCTCCGTCTGTCTTGGCCACGGTAGTTTAAATCAATTAGGTGCACAAGCAGCGCGCTTTGTGGTCTCCTGTAATTTCAACGTGCGAAGATAAACGTTATTGTACGGGAGTCGTTAATATATATATATATATATATATATATATATATATATATATATATATATATATATATATATATATGTAATAAATTAAATACTAGGCCCTCCATTCTATCAGTTAAATTCCCTTTCCTAAATCCAATCCTCAGTAACATTACTTTAGCGCTTTAAAAACCCATAGCAACAGGACTTCCCATAAAATAGCAAACGTTGCATTTCTACACGTGTATACGTCCCGAGAAAGGCGTGAGTTCGCATCGCCAGCCCGAAATTCCGCTGACATTTCAAAACAACAGCCACATGTACCTCGCTTCTAGCGCGTAATGTTGAAAGGTGATATTGCACTTCGCTCCGAGCATCTGAAATGAAAGGACATATGTTACTATCGCTCCTAATAAAATGATTCGACCCGACTGCTTCAAAATTTAAATTCTTTCAGGCTGAGTCTAGCTCCAGCCATGTAAATTTGAGCTAGTTTTCCTTTTCAGGTTGCATTTTAAGAACGAGATGTAATGATTATATTACATATATATATATATATATATATATATATATATATATATATATATATATATATATATGTATGTATGTATGTATGTATGTATACCGTATATTCCGGCGTATAACGCTCAACCTTTTCTTTACAAAGAACCCTGAAATGTACATGTGCGATGCTCATATCATTTGAAGTCATTAATTCGAAGGATTTTTTCCAAGTTTTCGAACAATGGTATACTGAATTGACAAGCGATAAGGGGAACAATATGTGTGTGGGGGAAATGCTTGAGGGAGTAAATAATCCTGCAAACAGGAGGTAAGAACACACTTCTAACCAAAATGAATTCGCGGAATTAGGAATCAGATGTTTTCTTTTACTACAGTCATTTGAAGCCGTGATTTTGAAGTGAACATCAAAGGCTTAAAACGCATTTGCTTTAGTTGAAATGCAGTTGATCTAGTATTCCTTTTAGTTGTAAATATGGGTCGTGCCAAACGAAACAAACACAGTGCTGGGCTAGTTTCAAATTGAAAGTCATTCAATTTGCGAAAGAAAATGGAAATCGTTCTGCAGCAAGGATGTTCGGTGTTGGAATGGTTTGGTGTTGGTGGATGTTTGGTGTTGGTGGATGGTTTGGTGTTGGTTGAGATCCATACGTGAGTATAAGAAAAATAAAATCACAATAATTAATATACCAAAGAATAAATGCACTTTAGTAAAGGAGTAACGAAAGGGCCTATCCTAGAAGAAAGTATTGCGAACTGGGTCCTAGAAAATCGTCAGAATGGATTAGTTGTAACAAGAAACAGTGTACGTTTATTTGCCTTAAAATGGGCAAAAAGGAATGCAAATGCAAATGAAAATTTTAAAGCAACTTTGATTTGGTGTTGCCAGTTTATAGAACAGAATAATTTAGTTCTACAAGAAACAACAAAAGTTTCACAAACTCTGCGAAAAGATTTGGACAACAAATTGATAAGTTTCCAGAAGTATGTTATTGATCTACAATTGCAAAAAAATTATTTACTGTCTCATATTGGAAATATGGATGAAACTCCAGTAATGTTTGATATGATAGGGAATGAAACTATTCATCTGAAAGGAACAAAAACGGTCCACATAAAAACAACAGGTCACGAAAAATCTCACTTCACCATAGTGCTTTCCTGCTTAGCGGACGATACAAAACTAAAACGCATGGTTATTTTTAAAAGAAAGGTGATGTTGACCAATTGTGGAATTTGCTTCCGGTTTCACAGATGTGAAAACAAAACTTGAGTCGACTGTTATGGGAAAACAAGATGTGATGTACACTGCTGGCCACTGTAAATGCAACACCCTGAAGGAAACATGCAAATAACATGAAATTTACAACATGCATTAGCGGAGGTGAGATATGCAAGTGATTAGAATTTCAGCGCAGACGCACATCACGCGTGCCTGTGGCGCCACTTCAAAGCGCTATTTAAGGCTTGGAGATTTCGACGATTTCAAGTTCTGCAATTGTGTTTTTCTTGTGGTTTTTTCAAAAAAACGATCAATTATGCCTCGTCGAAAACAGCGATCATCTTATGATCAAGTATCCGAGTTCGACAGAGGAAGGATAGTGGCCTACCGAGATTGTGGATTATCTTTCAGGGAAATAGGTAGTCGTGTTGGACGAAACCAAACAACTGTAATGCGGATATGTCATCATTGGATGCAGGAGGGTACGACGGACCGGCGTGTTCGATCGCATCCACCTCAGCGCACCACTTCACGTGATGACAGGCAAATTGTGCGCATGGCAGTGACGGATCGCTCAGTCACATCACGAACCATAGCACAGCACATGCAGTCTGTAACGCATCATCCAGTGTCTGCGCGTACCATTCGACGCCGTTTACAGCAGAGTGGTCTGTCCGCAAGACGTCCATTGCTTTGTCTACCCTTGACGCAGAACCACAGACGTCTCCGCCGCCAATGGTGCGATGACAGAAGGATGTGGACGGCAGAATGGAATGAAATTGTCTTTACTGACGATTCACGCTTCTGTCTGCAACACCACGATGGTCGCATTCGAGTCTGGAGACACCGTGAAGAGAGGATGCTGAACAGCTGCGTTATGCACCGCCACACTGGTCCTGCACCGGGTATTATGGTATGGGGCGGTATTGGATATCATTCTCGCACACCTCTAGTACGCATTGCCGGTACTTTAAACAGCCAGCGCTACATCTCCGAGGTGTTGGAGCCAGTTGTCCTTCCTTACCTTCAGGGCTTGCTCACAGCCATATTTCAACAGGATAATGCGCGACCACACGTGGCACGCATTGTCCAACGGTTCTTCGTCAATCGCCAGAATGAATTGCTTCCCTGGCCGCCTCGCTCTCCGGATCTTTCGCCGATAGAAAACATGTGGTCCATGGTTGCTCTACGATTGACGCAGATTCCATCCACAGCTGCCACAGCAGATCAACTTTGGCAACGTGTGGAAGCTGCTTGGTCTGCTGTATCCCAAGAACTCATCCAAAGTCTCTTTGAATCAAGCCCGAGGCGTGTGGCAGCGGTGATCTCCAACAATGGCGGCTACTCTGGCTACTGATTTTGGCAGGAACCACACTTCACAGAAGTCTATAAATTTAATCATTTGATACTTGATCAACATGTTATCTACAAAATAAATTTTGTTGTGATATCTCTTGTCTTTCTTGGTGTTGCAATTTGGGTGGCCAGCAGTGTATAATAAAGACAATGTGTTAACAAGTACTTTTATTGCATGCCAGTAATATTACTCTGAAAGATTTGTGGGAACTTGAAATTCTGGGCATTTCGGATTCCATTGAGGATATTAGTAGGAGGAACGCATCTTTTCAAAACGCAGTGGATTTTGAATCCAAGTTAACCAGACTTTCCGATGGTAGGTATGAGTTAGAATTGTCCTGGAAGTATGACTCACCCAATATACCAGATAATAAAAACTTATCTTTGGTACGTCATGAGAAAATGATGAGGCGTGCTAAAGAAAATACGTAACTATTTTAATGAATATCAAGAAGTGTTTCGAGAATGGAAAGCTTTAAATATAGTTGAAAGGGTTCCAGAAAATGAATTAAGTAATAGAGGTCATTTTTTTAGCTCATAGACCCATCATTAAGACAAGTAGTGAAACCACAAAAATAGGGCCCGTTTTTTATGCAGCCGCTAATAAGAGAAGGAAACCGTCTTTAAATCAGTGTTTGATTAAAGGACCCAATTTAATAGAACTTATACCGGTTATTATAGATAGAGTTAGATTTTATCTTATTGGTCTAAGTGCTGACATTGATAAGTCTTTTTTACAGTTAAGCTTTACACCCAAAGTTAGAGATTATTTACGTTTCTTCTATCCGTGTGATGAGTGAGAGTGTCCACAATTTCCAAAATTGTGCTTTTATTCATGTTCACGAGAAAGGATGAATGGACGAAAACGGTGTAAAAATATGAATAAGAAATGTTTGACAAAAATGTTTCGTCCTGCTGCCTCTAAGAGTCCAGAAAGTCTCTTAGTTTGGGACATGTTTAGATCCCATCAACAGGTAATACGAAGTAATTGATGAAAGAGTGTAACACAGACATGGCAGTTATTCCAGGCGGATTAACGCCATTTGTTCAGTCTTTAGATGTGTGTATGAATAAACATTCAAAGGAAATTGAAGGACAGTGAAAACCGTGAATGTTCGTAGGTGAAATAACTTTTACAACAGGAGGCCAAATGCGTCATGCCAGTCTAGAAATAGAATATGGATAATAAAAACATCGAATGATGGATAATAAAAACATCGAATGAAATTATACCTGACATAATTCAAGAGTCAATTAAAAACTGTAGTATATCTAACAATTTAGATGGAACGGAAAATTATTTATTTATGGATCAGAGTAACAGTGTTGCTGAAGATGGAACAGAATTCGATGATGAGCCTGAAAATATAACGGAAGACGAATATGACGAGCTTTTCATGTTATCTGATAATACAAACTTTTAAGTTCATAAGGTATGCCATTTGTTGTAAGTAAATAGCATTTAGGTACATGTAGAAATCTAAATTTTTATGCTCATCTTTTCCTTAATTTTAAATCCATCATTTTTATATCCGGCGTATAACGCGCACTCGTAAAATTCGATCTTAATCTGTGTATTAAAAGTGCACGTTATACGACCGAATATATATATATATATATATATATATATGTATATATGTATGTATGTATGTATGTATGTGTATGCATGTGTGTGTGTATGTGTCTATGTGTATATGTATATGTATGTATGTGCATGTGTATATGTATATGTATGTATGTGTATGTATATATATGTGTATGTGCATATGTATGTATGTGTCTATGTGTATATGTATATGTATGTATGTGCATGTGTATATGTATATGTATGTATGTGTATGTGTATATATATGTGTATGTGCATATGTATGTATGTTGTGACAAATTAAAATAATTCGCACAATTAAAATATACGCAGCACATGGCTGGAATTTGTCGCAACTGACCGACACGCCCTCCTTTAACGTATAGCAGGTGACAGCGAGCTGGAACGAAAGGAACACAAAGCGGTTGGAAAAACGTGACATCTTGGCGGAACAGAAATTCGCCACGGTGCTCCAGATTAATGGCGCAGGACCACCGGGAAACCACGGACATTTCAACCTGGCCTGCCAGCAAATCGAAAAGTCTAGAATGACATCACGATTAGCAGATCCAATAGGAGACGAGTTCTCTGGACGGAGCGAGAGAGTCCAAAATTAGACGGGGCGAGAAAAAGTCAGTTAGCGACCTGCTAAGCTGTGGTAGACTCCTCCGACCATCCAGGGTCGAAAGAAAAAGGCTATACGCGGACTTGCGTAGTTGGCGGCTTATTTCTCACGAAGAGAACTTTTAGCTTCGGCTAGGAAGCTTGGGTACAGTTCGACGAGATCATCAAGGCCGGATCATCCTGATCCTATAAAGTGCCTCGCAGTCATCCACCCTGCAGGGAGTGAAAATCGAGGGACTTGCTCTAATTTCTACGAACTATTGGATGATATTGAATTAGCGAAACTCCAAGTGGTAACTCCTCCTAACGGACTCAGTCGTCATTTTAGAGGACTTTCATTAACTGCGTAACGGATCTTCAATCTCCAAATTTTCTCCTCCGAATTGAAATAAATTCGTCGATTTTAATTTATTTGGCTGTGATTTTTTGTTGAGTCGATTGCTACCTCGATCAACGCGTTACAATGTGTATATGTAAGTGTATATGTATGTATGTGTATATGTATGTGTATATGTATATGTATGTGTATATATATGTGTATATGTATGTGTATATGTGTATGTATGTATGTGTATATATACAAGGTGCGCCCATAAAGTAAACGGGTATATTTTTATGAATAAGAAAAATATTACTCACCTTCAAATAAATTTATCTCCTTCAAAATAATCGTCAAAGGAGTCTGTACAATTTTTCCAACGTTTTTTCAAGTCATCGAAACACTGTTTATAGGCGTTGGAACTAACCGTTCGCAAAATATGCGTAACATTTGATTTAATATCCGAGCCTTTTTTAAATCTGTCTTTTCATGGCCATTTTAAGCTTCGGAAAAAGGAAAAAATCAGCTGGCGATAAGTCGGGAGAATATAGTGGGTGATTTATCCATGTAATTGAATGTTTACCAAGATATTGTTGTACAGAAATTACTTTAAGGGGCCTAGCATTATCGTGTAAAAGAAATCATTGCCCAGAATCAAACAGTTCCTTCCTAACTCGCCTTATCCTGTTTCTTAATCGAAAAAGCACCTCCTTGTAAAAATACTGATTAATTGTTTGATTTTCAGGAACAAATTCGTGGTGAATAAGTCCTTTGTAATCAAAAAATGCAAAATCCATCAAAGGACAGAGATTTGTAAACGTCTCGGATATTAAATGAAATAATACGCGTATTTTGCAAACGGTTAGTTCCAACTCCTATAAACAGTGTTTCGATGACTTGAAGAAACATTGGAAAAATTGTATCCTTTGGTGATTATTTTGAAGTAGATAAATTTATTTGAAGGTGAGTAATATTTTTCTTATTTATAAAAAATGTTCGGTTACTTTATGGGCGCACCTTGTATGTGTATATGTATATGTATGTGTATATGTCTATGTATATGTATATGTATATGTATGTGTATATGTATATGTATATGTATGTGTATATGTATATGTATATGTATGTATATGTATATCTATATGTATATATATGTATATATATGAATATATATATATATATATATATATATATATATATATATATATATATATATATATATGTGTGTGTGTGTGTGTGTATATACATATATGTGTATATATATATATATATATATGTATATATATATATGTTTGTATATACATATATATATATATATATATATATATATATATATATATATATATATATATATATATATATATATATATATATATATATACATACAGGGTGATTATAATTAAAGTTGAACTTTTAAAAAGTTGTAAGAAAGGAACCACTGGTCAGAATGACATGAAATTTGACTTGAATATACGCAATGACGGGGGAAAGGGTATGGCATAAGAAAAAAATAGTTCAAAATTTTAGCAATGGATAGCGCTTTATTAGTCATAACGTAATGGCTCCCAGTGGTAAATATTTCGAATTTTGTGGATAGCTACTGCAGAATGAGAGGGAGGGCGCCTGCTGTTCTAGTAGAAAACAATATCATAATCATTGAACTTTAATGTACTACAATTTTTACTTCCAATACGAGTTAAGGTTAACAGTTTAATAAAAAAAAGACTTATGTTTGAATGAGACTTATCTTGAAGTATATACAAAGCTGAAATATACAAGTGCGGCTTTTAAATGAGATCCTGCTGTGGGAACTGGGTTATCGTAAACTTTAGTCCTCTCAAACTCACACTTAAAAGTTTAATCTATTTCTTGAATACAATCTGTCCCACATCTTTTGAAGACGTTTGGTTTTCTCCCTACGTAGGTAAAATTTTTGATGTCAAACATATTAAACAGAATTTTTTTCAATAAAATTAAAGAAATCGCTCTCTACTGTTTTTCGTTTTCTAATGGAAACGTGTGTTAGGTACCCTTTTTTAGTGGGACTGAAAAGATTTCTCATAATATTGTTAGGACATGGAGTTAGAGGAAATATGTGAATGATCTCAACATCAAAAACAGATATGGAGGAGGTAAAAATTGAGTAATATGTTCGAGGCGACCACTAACGCCTTATCCGCGTCGTACCAGAAATGGTAAAATTTATAAAATATAATCAGGTGAGAGATATCGCATTATGAAAAAACTGTTTCATCTGTCAGACAATAAAACAGTTTTTCTTAACTTTTATAAATTCTTATACTTTTTATAAATCCTTACGCTATTTAATATTTTCTGACACTTTTTTAAATGTTACCATTTCTGGTAGAACTCAAATAATAGGCGGTCATCTCGAACATATTTCTCAATTTTTACCTAATCTACATCTGTTTTTGATGTCGAGATCGTCCAGAAATCTCCTCTTTCTTGATGTCCTCTAAATCCCACAAGAGACCTTTTTAACCCCATGAAAAGATGAACACCCAACAAATCCGATTGTAAAGCGAGGACTTCCTTAATTTTCATGGTATATTTCTGTGACTTTTACACAAATTGGCACCCACAGTGAAACAGTTAAAGTTGTGAAACTCTAGTCTGCATCTTTTGGAAAGATGGACAATAGTGAGTTATACCACTGATTTCATTAATGGAAAACAAAAATGCAGCTGTCTGAAGATAACGAGAGGGAATACATTGAAGGGGAGAGAGTAAAGTTAGCAAAAATATTAAAACAAAAATTATAAAAAACAACGCAATTTAAAACTTATGTAGTATTCAATAAAAGGTTCATTTCATGAATTTTTGTAGCTTTTTTTTGATAATCTTGAAAATTGCTCTATGAAAAGTTTATTATAAAAATTGAATATCGAAGTAAATTTGGTGTGTTACTCCACTTAAATTTTAAACATTTTAATTTTTTAAATCAATGAAAATTTTGAGCTATATGTATACAATTGCATTTTTTTAAAATTAAAAATATTTAAAAACCTACGAAGCATACAAGCTCAATTATGAGTTCGACCTTGATTTTATATGCGAAAGAATTTCACTAATTTAAAAAAAAACAGTTAAACTTGTGGTAAAAAACATAAGATTTTAATACATCTGAATACATTCCATCTTTTTGCAATTTCAATATTACATATTTGTTTAATAATACATTGACATCTTAGAATTCTAAATGTTTAAAATACCAAAGTTTTTTTCTTACTTTTTTGCAGAAAAATAAGACCTTTTGTTTCGAAAGGTAATAAGTAAATTAAATTTTTAGGACGCATTTAATTATCGTTGCGGTTTCGAACTTTCTTTCTTCTTTACCTTTTTTTATGCTGAGGTTGGATGGCAAAAAATATATCTGTGACGAAAAAAATGCGTTTTTAATAATATTCATGCATATTTTAAAAATTAATCTTTGCATTTTTTCCACCTATTAAAATGCAAAAGTAATTTTCCTTAAATTAAAGATAAGACATATTCTCTTCAAGTTATTTTATAAATTAAACTGTAATAGAATTTTATGGATAGTTTTCAATTATGGAATATTCTAGTTTATGTAACTATTAATATAAGGTAGTAAAGTAAAAATAATGAAACTGTACACATCACATTCGATTATTGAAATACTGGAATGTAAATATAGAGATTAAAGAGTTTTTTTGTCGTTTTTATTTCGAAGGTATAAAATGATATGTTTTGAGAATTTTAGTATGCAAAATTTTTTAAATAATAATCTTAAAACGCTTGGAAACATTCTTTGATGGCTTCCAACGTTTTCTAAATGTTTTACAAACTCATAATTTTGTATCTTTATATCAAGTTATCCAAACTGGTATCTTTAATATTTGTGATGCTACGCTTTTTTTAGAGAACTTTTGTACGCAATTAAAGTACATAATTTACCTAAATTGATTTTGCCTTATTAGTACCTAAGATTAAGAAATTGCAAAGGGAATATTTAAGAGTTGTAGCGATATAGATGTTTATGAATTATGTACAATTCTCTAAAATACGAAGGTATGCAATTTTTTTCTCGGTATCCCCATTGAACCCCGGCTATGAACCTATTTTTTGCCCTGGTTATCGGTTAATTATTATATCATAGCCGATAAATATGCTGATAGGAAAAGAATTCTAAACTGGGAATTTCTCGAAATGCTCACAGGTGACTGACAAATAGCAACCATCCAGCCCATAAAGGAAAATACTATCGTCTATCACGAATTGCGATACAAAATTTATAGTGCTTGAAAATGTATGCCTTATCATAATAGAACCCGACGAGGGTGTTTTCTACGTATTTTTTCATAACGTCATAATTAAGACGAACCACAGTCCTCGTATATTGTGAAATGCATCGCTTGCCTCGAGCAGCTGGTCTCAAAGGGGAAAATTATCGTTCTGCAGTGGATACCGGGACACTGTGGGATCATGAATAACGGGAAAGCGGATTTACTGGCCATGAAGGGGGACAACAGTTATTCAAACTTCAAGTGAAGCCATCTCTTTTCCCTCGTTGAAATTGATGGTTTGTAACCTTTTCCTGAACAATCTAAAAGACAGTCTCCGTGAGAGCAATATGTAGAAGTGAAAATTGTATAATTCCCCACGGTGTGTGGACAATAAAGAATGTATTATAAAGGATGCAGAGGCAGGGGTATATACAGAATTGTAAACCAATAAAAAAATAGAAGAAAGCCGGTGTGGCCAGTGATAGCGATCTGAAGTCTAAATTTTACAAGATGGATGGTCGTTATTTTATGGCCCACAGTAAAAACGTCAGATGAGAAGGGTCAAAGTTGTTTTGCAAAATAAAATTATGTTGGAGGAGGTACTTCATAGACTATGGACAGACGCGATAGAGGCGGTGTAATAAAGAACCAATTAGGGGTAGGAACCACTGAAAGAAAAACAACCCACTGCCCAATGAAAGTGAGGGGCATGCCAGAATGCCCCCCCTGTAAACGGATAACAGCTCCGCTAAGGACGGAAGGAATTGGAAAAGAAGGAGACGGATTTGATTGGGTTCCTGAGAGTTAGATGTTAGAGACTCTCGTCTGCCCCAGAGCCTTGGAGAAGTGCGAATATCCCGCCAAGGTGTTCCTACACTGGAGATGATACTGGGTCCCGGTCGCCGATGCTACGATCATCGCTGCATACATCCGTTATAGTAAGTGCCTCCCCAATAGACTCTAAAAATCATATTTGACTCTATAGTTTGCCTCTGCTTCTGGGTTCCTTATGTCAAAATTGTTAATATGTAACGGATTGTTATATTAATAGCTCTGACAAGTTAATTGAAATTTGGGTTATCAAATAAATGTATGTTTAAGATCAATGCGTTGTATTCCTTGCTTGTTCCAACCCGTGCATGCATCCATTGTTTCTAGGTAATTAACATCTATACAATATATCTAAAACCTGGTATAAATTTATCTTCAATATCCCTGATCAGCCCAGATTTAAAGCGGTGGCACTTTTCAGACTTTTGACGGGACATGACTGTCTGGCCAAACACCTCTTCAGAGCAGGAATAATTGAAAGTCCCAAATGCAAGCTCTGCAATCTGGGGGACGATATGGAGTTATCACACTTTCTCCACTGCCCCGCGCTCGTTTCTTCTAACGTGCATGGGCGGTACTGGGAGGCTAGAGCCCTTATGGACTAAACATATGTATTCTTTTTCTTCTGTTGTATTTCTTATGGTTCTCTTTTTTGTATGTTTATGTAGCCCGCTATTGGAAATAAATAATTAAGACGAATGTTAGCTTCTTAGCAATATGATTCTCGAGGCGGGAAAGCGAACACACTGTAAACTGAATGCGCATGGTTGTCATAACTCAGCAAAATTTCGACATAATCTTCAGGACTTTAGCGACCCAATGTCACCAAAAATAAGTGTCAGTCATCGTTACCTAGAACCGTCTAAAATATAATTTTCTCGAGTGTATGTGAATTAATATGACTACCACACCTATAAATACAGGATGACTTGGTATAGATTGTTTCAGATTTGACATTAGTCTGGTGAATGGCGGTTTGAGGCTTTACGTGAGATAGTGTTTTGTGCTGTTTCGTTTATTGTGAGTGATTTGATCTTCGACATTTTAGCATATTAATGGCTTCATTAATTAGAACTTGAGTGTAATTCTAGTGTTCCAGAAATTATTGAGTACACACCCGACGTAAAAATATCACAATTTAAGTGACTATAAACTAGCTTATTATATATATAATAGCCGTTGTCTCTGTATAACACTTCCGGGCTGTACTCATCTTTCAATTGAAGCCCTCAGTAAACAAACGGCCGGTTAGGCATAATTTCAATTTCAGATGTGGATCAGAATTTTTTCTTACCTAAAAACTAATATCTTCTCCATCAAATCATGTTTGTTCAGCCTATTTTTCTATAAAACATTCAGAACTTAAAAAAATTGGATGCTTTTAGCTGTATATTTAACAGATTTTAAAAATCTGTTTACTTTTGCGATGAATTCTGAAAGTAAACAAACTTGAATGTGAATGAATCAAGTAGCTCAAATATTCATATCGCGTAGTGAGCTGTAAAAAACTGGATGGCAGTGTGCTACTCCAATCGCATGAAAAACTAAATAAATAAAAAATAATGAAAGGGTTTGCTTTTACAAGGTGTGGATTAAATGCAATATTGTTAGATAATTCGGGATATTTTTTAACTTTCATATACTTTTTTCATTATGACGTCAATATTAGTATTATGACGTCAAAATGACGGCTTACCTTCTAGTAGCAAAGTAAATACCTTTACTGACCAATGATACAAATTTCCTATGTTTACAGCCAACTATAGAACATGTAATAATTAATATTACTCGGCTGAACTTAATAAACATTTGAAATGCAATTTTTAACTGGTTTTCAATTAATTCATTCTCTTAGTTATGTAATATTTAAGGTTCCTCCCGAGGGCTTGTAGGGAAAGAGGGTATGAGTTCCCTCCAGACACACACAAAGAAGAAACTAACAAATCCAGGGTGTATATATGGATGAATGTCTTCAGAGAAGCCTCTATTGCATTGAAATGAAAATATAATTTTGAAGAAATTTTTAACTGTTTAGATGATCTTGGATCAGGAAAGAGTTATACTTAGAAGCGTCAAAAGCATCAATATAAACTATTTCTAAAGCTAAAGGTTGTAAAAAGTGAAAATAATTCTACGGGGTGGTGATATAGTTTTTTACTTAGTTAAAAAAGAACACCATTTCTTTATCAACACGCAGTGAATTAATTTTGCTGTAAAGTTATAGAAAACTGTAAGAAATCTCAACAAAACGCATTTAAAGGTTCTCATGGTATTTTCTGTGCTAGCGATTTATTCAGCTTTAAAAAAGTTTTTAACAAAATTAGTGACTGCAGTCACTCAGAAAATGCTGTACAGTGTGTAGAAAAGATTTAAGAAATCCAGCTATTTGTTATTAATTATGATTTTTAAACTGATCACTAAACTGTGCATATCTTATCAGCTTTCTTACAAGATGACGTAACTGCTTAAGACTGATTCATTCTCAAATAAAAATTTCGCTGGTTAAATGGTGTGTTATTGTATAGACAGATATTTTTCTTCCCCGGAAAAAAAAGGAAATGAAACATTGCTAGCAACTTAGCGCCTTAAAAATTTAAATAAATATTTTTGAGTGTAAAACTCTCGTTCTTTTCGAGGAAGCAAATTGTTTTCCTGTTTCTCGAAAGAATGTATGGAGTATAATAAAGTTGCTTAGGCATCTCCATTCTGATATTATTCCCAATTTATTACTATATTATCATCTAATGTTAAATATATTCTTCCTTACTGGAAAAATAGTTGACAAAAGTCCGTGACTCACTACTCGTAGACAAACTAAGAAAAAATTATTTAACGAAAGAAATTCTATTATGTTTTCGATTCACGTATAATTCTAATGAAGATTTAAACTTTCATCAAAATTTTATGTAATTTTAATGAAAAAATAAAGCATTCATAGTAAGCGAAATTTTAATGTTGCAGTATAAATTAATACTACAGAAGTTAAAATGTATAATGGCTACGTACTAAAATATACTAAATGAAAATAGTCGGGCATTAATGAATGGACTGAATTAAACTAGTTAATGGTTCTTGTAGAAATTAAAACAGAAGACCATTGCTCTTTGATTTTTTCAAATATTCTCAGGAATGTATAAGGCAGCCTGATGCAACGTTACTGTTGCAACCACGTAAGAAAGAAAATGAAGAAAATGAATGGCGTCAGTTTTACACACCGAACTCTGGCATGCATTCTGATATGAATTTTTGTAATCTGTACATTATCTTACTTAAATCATATGAAATATTTAGATTTATTATTTTTAAAAATTTTTCTGGTTTAATAGAAGAGATATTTTGTCATCAATGGTGTTAAGATGTAGAACATTTGGGTACATTCAAGTTAGTCAGTTTCAAACAAAGCCGCGACAAATAGGCAGTGCATTGAACGCATAAATCCATACTTACAAATTTTAATTATCTTTATCTTCTTAAATGGATACTACGTAATACTCATAAGAAGAGTGTAGAAAAATAAGGAATAACTTTGTATAAATAATTCCATTATTTATGTTTAAAGTTCTATTACTGTAAAATAAGAGACTTTACTAAAGTGAAAATCAATATACGTGAATTCCAATTTTCCTCAGATGTACACTGCATCATAATGGGAGACACAGCAGGCTTAACAAACTGTCGAAAATAGATTAAAAAACATGGTGATATGCACATACTTAAAGAACATTTTATTTTTAATATATTATTGAGATTAACCTAATGCAAATTATATAGTACAGAGTATATTCTTAACACATACTTATTGAATCCAAGCACAATTCAATAATTATCTGTTAACAGAACATTTCGCTTTCCTGTATAAAGTTTAACTGCTGAAAATTGTTGAATTCCAGCTGACGGGCATACAATTAGATTAAATCATTACGAACTAGTTCATGTTATATGCAAAAGGATAGTAATTTTTATCTTTTTTACAAACACGTTTACTCAAAATTGTCGTTAGGATTTGTTCGAAGAGCTTAACACCAATCCTCCCATTAGACAAATTAGGTTAAAAGCTTTTATAATCAAATGCTGAAACAGAGGAAAATAAAACAATACACTAAGTGTATCTATAGTAATAAACTTGATAGTTTTCCCTCGTGAATTAGTTTCAAATCGTATTTAATCAATCAGAACTGACAACTGTGATTTAATTAGTAAGTGCTCATTTCTTATATAGAAGCATAAAATATTGGGCCTGGAATGTTTGATTCCAACAGTTACAGGAGCATGAGTTATCTAGAAGAGTTTCTTCGCAAAGGCTGTTGAAATCCAGCATATTTTGAGTGATTTTTGTATTTTTTTCATACAAAATTGCTTTTCATTAGTATTTACAAACTGAAAAATAATTACCTATTCTTTTACAGGCTCAAGCACATCACGTGACACATTTACCCCCTAAGAAAACGAAGGAAGGACTCCAATGGATTGCCTTAAGATTAGTATTTACAATGTCCAGCTCATTCTTCAAAAAAGATGGCCTTCGACTTCAATGTTTAGCCGAGGTTTATTTGACATACGCTCGTGCTCATCACGAACTAGTTATCGGGGAACGTTTATCAGGACCAGGTCCCCAAAACGGTTAGAATCATTCTAATTTATTTCATTCAAAACTTTGAAGATTTCTTTATACGTTCAAATGAATGACAGTACAACCTCCCAAATCCGGAATCGTTCAGGACACGGCAATTCCGTATTTGGGAAATTTCCGGATTTGAGAGGTTTTTAAATAACACTACAAAATTTTAGGAGAAAAAATAAACACACTAAAAAAAAGTAAAATGGTTTAATTATTTAAATAAACCTAAATACAGAATACATAATTTCATTATAATTTAAACATTTCAGTCAATAATGTTTGTTGCTTTAGTTTCAGCTTATTAGAAATTTTTTCTCGAATCCTATATAATGACATAACTTCATGTTCCGAGATAAAATTCCGGTGTTCTAAGCCTAATTTTGTTTATTCTAATGCTTTTATCAGGTCTTCCGTTGACATTCTTTTGTTTTCGAGGCATTCTGAATGAATTTCACGATCGCTGTCATCATAACCTTTGTTATTTACCACACTATCAATAATTTCAGAATAGCTCATGCCGCATTTACACATTCGCGATCGCGCCACCCGTAACACCGCATTTTCACAGCCTCGATAGCGGCGAGTCGAATTGAGGGGAGCGAATGTGTTAACGGTGTTCTCGCCGTTTCTCCTCGCCAATCGTGGCTCTCGCTTCGGGAGCGGTTTTCTGGCACGAGTCAAAGGTGAGAATGGCGACGAGAAGTTGCGACGGGAAATCTTGTTCACAGCAAGAGGCGGGAATATGAGAACGGTCACTCGCGTCGATGCAGGAACGTGACTAATGTCTCGCGAATGTCTTGCGGGTGGCGTGATCATGAATCTGTAAATGCGGCACAAGACATTCGCGAGACATAGTCACGTTCCTGCATCGACGCGAGTGACCGTTCTCACATTCCCGCCTCTTGCTGTGAACAAGACTTCCTATCGCCATTTTCCCCGTTGCCATCCGCCCCTTTGACTCGTGCCAGAAAACCGCTCCCGAAGCGAGTGCCACGATTGGCGAGGAGAAACGGCGAGAATACCGATTACACATTCGCCCTCCGCTACCGCGATTGTGCGGTAAATGCGGTGTAAGAGAACAAACGATCGGCACATTTTCGTCGATGTCTAAAACTTCCTGTATGACCAATTTATCCAAGTTAATGTTGCCTTTATTCGCATATTCTACTAATTCTGCTATTTCAGCTTCCTTCCCAGACACTTGAAAGCCCTTAATATCGCTGCTGCCACTTCCTTGAACGGAAGCGCAATTTTTTACCGATCATTATGGTAGCGACATCTATCGGTAAAATAGAAAAGTAAAATTGGCCATTTATTAAAACATTCCGGATTTGTGGGGTTTCCGGATTTGAGACGTCCGGATTTGGGAGGTTGTACTGTATCATTATTGTAAATTTTAAGAGTATTAAAGATTGAAAGTTCTCCCCATTTCGTAATTTTTACATCTGCATGTACAATTTGAGTTTAGATAACTTTTCCTTGTTTACAAGTTCCTTCGCAAGTAATATTTCCTCCTGCAACAAAATTGAAGGGGATTTTCAAATAACTCTTTACGAGCTTAAAGCTAGAGGAATTAGTGTTTGTTTTTCACATGTCCGAGTTCACTCTGGCATTTTAGGGAATGAAAGAGCCGATTGGCTTACAAAGCAAGCTACAAAGCTAAACATCATTGATCCTGTGAGCATCCCCAAATCTCACATTCGCAACGAGAATCACAAAAACACCATTCTCTTATGGAATAAGCTGTACCAGAATTCATCAACTGCCTCTTTAACTAAACTATTTTCCCCCACAATTTCGCAAAGACTAAATAACAAGCATTTCTTCAGTGATTTTCACTCAACTAAATTTCTCACTGGCACGGTAATTTCAATTGCTATCTCAAGAAATTTGGATTGTCAGACACTGATCTGTGCTCCTGCAGTGTGGGCGGTGCTCAAAATGACGAACACTTGCTTTTTGACTGCCCCAAGCTTACTGAAGGGAGAGGGGATTTTATTGTGGAATGAGACTCCTGTAACTTTAAGTTTCCTCCTCCGCTTCATACTTTGGTCGACCACAAAACGGTTTTTTTCTCATTCTGTTAATTTATTGCGTTTGCTGCTTCAATTTTTAATTAGTCTTGTTTTTTTTTTGTTGTTTGTTTTTAGATTCGTTTTTTGTTTGTTTTTAGATTTGTTTTTTCTTTGTTTTTATCTGTTGTTTCTATTTACTTCTGTAAGCCTTGTGCTTTACTTTGTGATGCACAAGGACTGCCTTATTAATTAAAAAAAGATCCTTCGCAAACGTGAGGATGAGATTCTTTAACTAATTAATTTATGAACTTAAAAATTCTATCGAAACCTTAAAAAAATTCCAATTGAAACGAGAAGTAATAGTTACCATTTGCTTTATAGACGAATAAAGAGGTGTCTTGAGAATTTATCAGAAACATGGCAAAATATGCTTAAATTTGAAATTTTTTTCCTTGAAATATATAACTTTAGAGCCTTTACAAAAAAAAAGAATGAAATGGACATGCTAGAGTAAGGATTTTCAAAGGAACAAATAAAGTTTATTAATTAAATAAAAGAAATCATGCTAATCTGATGATGATATATTCTCATGCATCTCTATGAGACCCTTAATTTATTGAAAGTGTTAATTTGTTCATCTATATAACTGCATAATGCAGAAATCGGTATTGTAATTCAGGTTTCAGAAATTAATTAATCATCTGTTCCAATCTCTTTTTCCCCCCATAAATAATAGTACAGAAAAGTTGAATAGTCAGATTTTACTACTAGACCGTAAAAGTTTTGTTGCCTCAGCACTTAAAACACTTCAAATTTTCTTTTGATTAAAGATTTCACCGAATTATAAAGCAATGCTTTAAAGGCAGTCATATATTTAAAATTATAATAGATGAGAAAAGTATCACTGGAAAATTTTCTTATTTGATTTGAACGAAATTTTAAACGTGTAAGTAAAAATTAAGCTCAATTTTCCTTTCTTTACCCGAAAATAACAATTAATTATAAATGTTCTTGAGTTTATATTCAAAATTACCTCTCATTCATATTTTAATGAAAGCCTAGGAGCTAAAATTTATTTATATTTTAATTGTCTGAGTAGTAATCTACCAATATATTAACAGTTTTTATTAAAAACTGTTAATATATTGTTTTCAATGAAAGCTTGGCCGGAAGTATTCCAGATCTTATCCATATATGCAAGCTGGCTGAGCAGTGCGACTCCGGTTTATAATAGCACTGCAAGGATTGGAGTCCGATTTAGACAAGTGCCACCTCAATTTTGGCCGACCACCCCCAGGGGCGACATCTGGGAGTATTGTACCCTCTCTCACCATGTCTGACCTCATAGAGGGACTTTCAAGTCTATGGATGTAACGTGCCCATATCCGGTCTAGACACAGCGGTATTGCATGGTGTTTGTCGAGATTCGAACCAAGCACCCTCAGCACAGAAAACCGACGCGCTGCCAGTAGACTACCTGAGCCTGATATCTTATGTTCAAGTCCCAAGCAAAGCGGAAACTTTTTAAATATGAAAAAATAAGGCACTTTTATTCCTAACGGAGTTCAATTTTTCTCAAAACCAATCCATTTTAAAATTTTAATTGGCATTTATAAGCCGACGTACCTTTTCATCACCCTAAATTGCTGTGTAATATGTATTTCTTTTCATCCATTCCGGAAAGTTGTATAAATTGTCCTTTTTATCTTTTGTGTTGTAGAACCAAACGTGATTCCTAGCCGAAGAAGACCACGCGTTAGCGGTAGTTCTAGTAGATATGATGTAGGGGACCTCGTGGATATTAACTGCACCTCAGCAAAGGAGAGTACACCTCCTATACTGAGGTGGTTCATCAACGACAGAGAGGTAAGATTTATGCCTTCCTATCACAGATGCGCGTACAGAAGGAATCGACATTATCTAGTTATAACAGATATGTTTCTGTTTCATCTCCAGATAAATAAATTGGATTATACTAAAATAGAATACAATTTAAATGAGTAGCTATTATTGTAAATTTTATTATTATTTTGAATACTAAATATTTTAAAATTATAGTGTGTAATCAAATGAAATAAAAGATATTCCAGCTGATATTGTAAACAAATTTCGTTTATAAAATAAAAATATACTAAACTAGATTTTTCTAGAGTTGTCGAGTTTTCACAAATTAAATTTAAAGAGATTGATCCACGTAATCCCTCTCGATATATATATATATATATATATATATATATATATATATATATATATATATATATATATATATATATGTATATATATATATATATATATATATATGTATATATATATATATATATATATGTATATATATATATATATATGTATATATATATATATATATATATGTATATATATATATATATATATATATATATATATATATATATATACATATATATATATATATATATATATAATATATATATATATATATATATATTGCTCATTTAAGATTAATGGATTGAATTTCCGAACTAACCAACGGGGCAGTTTACATGCGTTTGTAGTGTTTGACTTACATTCTTCGTTAACATTCTTTGAGACAGAAAAAATTAGGCAATCAAAAGAAAATAATATCTTTTTTGCAGATAAAATCCAGGGACCCAAATAAATGTTGATACCAATTTAATCATAGACTTTGTCTGCCTACTGTAATGCCTTAAATTATCGAGCACGATGTTGATTAAAACATATGAAATTAAAGCTGGCACTCTTTTTATAGGATTGGATCTTGTTCATTTTCATGGCTGCTTACTCTTTTTAATACTTTTATTGTGTGTTAAAATATTCAAGTAAGGGAGCTTTTCAATAAACAAATTTTTTTAAATAGAAAAATTCAAAATAGAAAAAAATTTTAATTATAAATTTCAAAAAAAATAATTGCTTTCATTTGAAAAAGTCTACACGTGATTTTAATGTGTAAGGAAAATTCTTGATTCCTTATTTCATATTTTGAATATTCCATCCACCACAAGGTAGTTTTTCTATGATATAAAAAGTTTGTTTATACAGTATGTTCCAATGGATCCTTTATGATTATCCAGATATTTAAGATTTTGAATATGTATTTTATAATGACTTAGGATTATTAGGTTAGAGTTAGAACATTCTGTTTAGTGAATCTATCGTGCTTCTGTAACTCTATGACTCATATAATGCATTACAAATTCAAAACTGAATTTCTTCATTTAGCTCTAGCACCTAGATTATCAAAATATCCTAAAAATTATCTTCCTTTCTATAATGTTACACCTCATTTCAATTTTCAAATTAATCAGTAATACTTACGAATCTCAAGGCAATTCTTATTTAGCTAACAACGCCAGATGTCTGGTTGCATTAATATTCAGTATCTCATTTTTGACCCGAATGCAGTTTTTACTCACCTTTATTAAAACTTATTTATCATGTAATTATTCATTTGTGCTTGACATCCTTGACTTTGAACTATACATTTATAAGTCTAATTAGTAACAAACAAACAGTTTCGACCGTTGTGTATCAAAATTTCTAGAAAAATGAAGCAAATTTGAAATAATTAATGTCTGAGAGTATTTTTTTCAAATCCTCTATTTTATAAAGTAACTGCATGTAACGCTAGAACAGCTGGCAGCTTTTCTCACGTTAATTAACAAGAGGTAGCTGGATGAAGCGTTAGTTAAACATATTGCCTGTTGCGATACATTATTGTAATGACCTGCGGGACTTATTTAATAGAGTGGTTTTGCTTGTAATACTTGTGGTTACCTCATGAACTAAGATCCCTGGAGCATTGGCTTGAACGTTTTGGATCCATAAAAGTATGGATCCAAAATAAACTTCGGATTAATACGCACTTAAGGTACATAATGGAGTATAGGTGACAAATTGCAAATCGGCTCTCCCATTTAATCTAAAAATAAGACACCCTCCGATATCCCCACGGTACGATGATTTATGCTTTATGATACAGTTGCTTTTTCATACACACCCTTGCTCTTTGCATTTGCGTATTGATTCGAGCGAAAAATTAACGGCGTGTTGAACTAGCGATTTTTAGTTTTTCATTCAAGTAAGAATGTGTAATAGGTGGGCTAAAAGCAGAAACTATTAAGACATTTTCCTTTTCATTCCGGGAACATATCGGAAGGATATATATATATATATATATATATATATATATATATATATATATATATATATATATATATATATGTATAAACATTATTCAACATAGGATTAATGAATATGAGATAAAGTTTAAAAAAAGGTTTTTTAAGCTTAATTCCGCATCAAAAATATATTAACGTTTTAATTAAGAAATAACTTCAGAGCACAGTGATAAAGGGATCAAATAAGAAACTTTGTTACCAGTCTATTTTTAAAGTCGCTGTATTTCAAAACAATAGGTTATATGTAGTACATATGTACATATGTAACCTCTCTCTCCTCTCTCTCTCTCTCTCTCTCTCTCTATATATATATATATATATATATATATATATATATATATATATATATACAGTGGAATCTCGATCGATCGTTTCCGCATCCATTGTTTTCCCGCATTTATCGTTCATTTTAACCGGTCCCTTGAGAAACGATAGATCGAGATTCCACTGTATATATATATATATATATATATTTTATATTTTTACTTAATTTGTACAAAATACTCTCATGAAAAAAGCATTGCAATTTTTTATTTATAACAATAGACAAATATTGGATACTATTAATTTTTAAATATATCAAATCTTTGGTACACTCCCCTTTTATGATAAGTCGAAAAAATGTTATCAAGATAATATATTTGTTAAATTTGTATTTTGTAACATTTTATAAGTAAAAATATAAGATAATGTAGAACTTAGTGGAAAAATAAATAATTTTGGTGTTGAAAGGAGCAAGTTTACTTTATCATAAAACATTAACTCGTTTTCTGAAAATGTCCCGCGTTATGGGCATAAACCATAAGGGATATTCTTATGAATATTTTTCTTCTGTGGGTATGTTTTTTAAAACAATGTGCACAAAGTGTCTGCTGTATTGTTTATAAAGCTTGATAAAGGAAATAACAACCATAGTCTTATCCGGTATATAACTACCCTCTCTTCATCCAGTGTACAATGCAGCGAGAAAGATACAGAAAAAGAAATTAATGATTAAATGACGAACATAACTGCGTATATCATTCTTAACGGGAAATCCCCTAAATCCAAACTAACAATATTATTAAACAATATTTTTTCCCAGAGAATAAAGTGAAATTTTACATGTATACTGTTAAATTAAATTGCTTAGTCTAATGTGCCCGTTGAAAGTTGATTGGAACAACAAGTTTATCTGGTAGAACGCTGTGTTACTGCTGAAGAACATTTAGAAAAAATTAAGTTACAATAAAAAAGTAAGTTTCCTAAAGTAACCGCAGGACATAAAAGCAAGACCTCAGATCAGTGCCTCAGAAAGAAAGGGGAAAGATCTGAATTAAGTTCTTTTATAAAGCTGATCCGAAGTAGAATAAAAGAAATTTTTTATGAATTTTTAAATAGCCTTGTAAATTAAAATTGATACTCGTGTGTCAGAGTTACTTACTGGTTTCTTATTATTCATTTTGACTCCTTTAATTGCTAAGAGGAATTGAGATTCCAATTTTAGTCAGATTATGAGATAAATAGGACTGTCAATTTTAAGATCCATTTTTGTTTCGCCAGTGAGATTAAGTTTGATTTATTGAACAGAAGGGAACATGGAATTAAAAAATAAAATAAATTTTTTTAGAATGCTATTTATTTAGAGATTCAAAAGTATTCCAATTCCCCGTAAGCGTTATACACCATACAGGTGTTATCAAAATAAAGGTAACCCCTCTTAAAAAGGAGAAGGCGCAACGCCGTATGCAAATCACGATGATGACGTCACAGGCGAGTGAAAGTATATTGCACGGCATTGTACGAGTATCAGCTACCTCACGATAGTAGTACAGATAGGAGTTAGGTGTTTTCAATCAACTCTGAAAATTTTAGCATAAGATTCTGATATTAGTGTTCCAAAGTTATCTGTTACGTTTTATTATGGATTTTGTTCAGTTGCTCAGATGTTACATTTACCTTATGAGTTTAAACATTTTAAATCGCAGCATAGATTTTAAATCACACGTAGATTTTTGTATAGAACAACACTCCAATAATTCGCTCACCTACGCAGTTCCTAATCAGGAGTATAAAACATGCTTATATTTTTAATTATATTTCAGTTTTCCTTTATTGCGATTGATTTTAAAAAGGTATTTACTTTATACCGTACATTTATGGCAATATACGAATGAATTTCTCTGTAGACAAATTATTTATCTAATTGTGATTACAAAATGAGTTAAAAAATATATTTTTTGCGACCTAGTTGAATAACTTCTTTTCTTAAATGTGTCTTGTCTGATAATTTTATGAAGAGTGATTCACACACGAAAATTTTAATATAGATATTTTGTGCTTAATATAGATATTTTGCAATATAGATAGATATTTTTAATATAGATATTTTGCATGTAGTGTTTTTTTGTTGAAAAAATTTGATATAACATTAACGGGAAGAAAAAGAACTGGTAGTTTATAAAAAAAATGATGAGAGTATAAAAGCATATTCTATTTAATAAAAAATTAGTAAACCGATTAAAAAATTTATTTTACGATATTTTTTAATTTATAGAACTAGAAGTATTATGCAAAACTGAAAGATAACACTTAGACCTATTTTAACTTCCTCGTTTCAGAAACCCTTGTCCATTGAAATATCCAATAAACCCTTGAAATACTGTCCATTGTAACAGCCAATAAAATCGTTTCTTTCTATAGGAATGCATGCTAGCAATTTAAGAAAATTTAACTATAAAAAATATTGATATTTTTAGAAACACATTATTTAAATGTGATTTTAAACTCTTAGGTTTTTAAACATATATTTTCTGAGAATTAGCAGTCTAAGAAATGATAACGAAGGACTTGAACCCTGCCAAAACTGGGCTTGATCCATTTCCTCCTAATCTCAAGGCCGGCGTAGAATCAACTTATCTATCTCTTTGATGTAAAGAAATCTGATACACGAACTCCATTCTTTAACCTGTGACCAATGACTAAAACTGCTGAACTGTACACACTTTTTGAATCCATTTATTTTTCAGTTATTGCTGCAATGTTGAAATTTCCCCTTTCAAACTGTTGTCAAACGAACTGGCAAACAATCTACAGTCATTCATTTCAGTGATTGGATGCCCTTATAACGATCGTCAGATATTAAATCGTTTAATCAACTAACTTTTACTGAGCTGTGAATAACTTTAATATATCTTTAAATTTTATACTTAACAAATAATTCTAAAGATCTTCGCATATATACGCTATGTTATTGAATGTAAAATTCTCATACAAACCAACAGACACAGGAGTGCATAGTTTTTACTTGAAAGATGCCACTTTCTAAATGAAAATAATCAGTAAATAAAAGTCATCACTATATTTATAAACATAACTTAATATTTTATAAAAATCATTCGTTTTTGTACCAAAAATATTTTTAAGCACACTCTAAACTAAAATAACGTTATTTTGAAAATTAGTTAAATTTTAGTTCACGGAATTGTGTTCAGAACTACAGACTTCCTAAAGTTTTGAAAATTTAAGGAAACACGGCCAAATCAGTGGATCAATACTACGTACAAGAAAATAGAAACGTTCAACTGCTTTAACTTTCACTGACTCGCTGGTCAATATAATAAACAGAAAATTCAAGAAAGATCGTAGCTCATTCTTTGACCACTACATATGTACAAAGACCTATACCCGAGAGTCGAAAATCGTTTCAGGAGAAAACAATCCCACTGATGATCGAAGTTTTTTTTTATTTCTTCCTGATGTATAGTGAAAAAGTTGAAAGTTAGCCCCCGATTTGTAAGATTAAATTTGTTCTTGCTAGTGCCTTGAAGGAATAGTCCGAAAAGAGGCAATTTTTAGCTCTGATGCAATTTCTATGAGAAATTCCCGACTTCTGCGTTTACGGTGTCATCATCTTCGATGAATTATTTCCTATTTGGGTAAGATGATATAAAAAATGGGACGAATTTTAATCTTAATGATATAGAGTGGACTATCGGAAGGAACATGAACATATTTTTTTTTTTTTGATTTGGCGTTTGCTTGATCAAAGTGTTTGTCGTAAATCGATTTTACTCAGCAAACAATGAAGTTATGTCAACGAAGGAATAATCCTCTTAGTTTCTTTACGTTTTTTTTTCCAGAAATTTAAACATCAATAACTTCAGTTCATGAGAAATTAGATGACGACTCCCTCTAAAAGATTATAAAGGCTAATTTTTACTCCCTAAAGATACAGCCGATCTTAATTCAATTTTAATTATGAAAATGATGTATTGGTTGAAGTCTAAGAGAGTACGATGTCTTAAGAGATTTCTTTCTTGAACTTACTAGCGTATGACAAAAAATCGTCGATATCATTTTATTATTTTATTCAAGGAGTAGAATAAATTATGATTTTTTTATGCATTTTTTTTCGAGAAAAAATACAAAATTTAGAAATTACATTCTGCTGTTTTGATGTACGTCTTTTGTAATTTTAGCTCTCTGTTTATTAAAGAATGCACATCTGTCTTATACACTCATGGACAAAAAAATTAGCGCACCAAGAAATAATTGTGGGATCGTAACGAAACTTGCAATGAAGGTACATGTCGGGGAGATATGCAAATGATTAGAAATGCAGCGTGATTGCACATTACGTATAGCCGGTAGAGGGCGTTGAACATCGTACTCTGTGGAGTATAAAACAGGTAACCAAAGCTTGTTTCAGTGTGCTGAATCATTTACAAAGGAAGAGCTGAGATAGACATGCCATTACGCCGTGTTCGAAGACAATATAAGCAGTTGTCGCAGTTTGAGAGGGGGAGAATCGTCGGGATGATGGAAGCTGGGTGGTCAGATAGGCGAGTAGCTCGTCAATTAGGCCGCTCTGATTGTGTTGTGAGGAGGTGTTGGGACCAGTGGACCCGAGAGATGTCATGTACACGAAGACCAGGCTCAGGACGCCCTCGACAGACCAGTCGTCGAGAAGACCGCCACATCGTAAGAAATGCACGCGTACAACCAACTGCTTCATCGGCCGCCATCCAGGCACAGGTAGCACCTTCACTAGGGGCCTCTGTGTCTTCTCGAACCATACGAAGGCGCCTGGCTGAAGGACAGTTGGTATCGCGGCGCCCATTACGTGTGCTGCCCTTGACGCACACCCATCGACGCCTCCGTTTGGAGTTTTGCCGCGCACGAAGAAACTGGACTGCAGCGGAATGGAACCAGGTCGTCTTTAGCGACGAATCCAGATTCAATCTCTGCAGTGATGACAATCGTGTTTGTGTGTGGAGAGCCCGTGGTGAACGCTTCAATCCTGCCTTTGCTGTACAGCGACACATCGCTCCCACAGCTGGTGTGATGGTATGGGGTGCCATTGCCTACAATACACGGTCACCCCTAGTATTGTTCCGTGGCACCATGACAGCCCAGAGGTATGTTCATGAAATCCTGCAACCACATGTGTTGCCACTCATGCAACGGCTCCCAGGAGCCATTTTTCAACAAGACAATGCTCGACCTCATACGGCAAGGGTGTCACAAGACTGTCTCCGCACTGTTACTACCCTTCCTTGGCCTGCCCGATCCCCAGATTTGTCTCCAATCGAGCATATCTGGGATCATTTGGGACGACGAGTTGGGCATCCCACGAGTTTGAACGAACTAGAGGCAAGGTTACAGCAAATATGGAACGAAATGTCTCAA
>OU015494.1:180116479-180583979 GCA_907164885.2 Dolomedes plantarius | reverse complement strand
AGCAAATTTTTGTGCGTTTTTATGCGGTCCCTATCCATCGCACATAAACAGTATATATATATATATATATATATATATATATATATATATATATATATATATATATATATATATATATATATTCATGTTTTCAGATTCAATATGCCTTATTAACGATTTATTTTCTTCTCTCCCTTTTGATATGTTTTAGTTAACATTGACATCATTATTTAATAACATGCCATATGTTTTAGGAAAGAAATTTTCTCGAAAAATTTAATATCCTTTGACTCTAGTTTGCGGTGAACTAGATAGCGCCTCAATCAATTCCATTTATTTTCTTTCAATACCACTTTTTACATTAGAAGAAATGTATTCTTACTCAAATATTCATTTCAATTGAGTTCCGCGTTCTGAGAAAGAATTTGAGCGAAGATATATTGTATTTATGGGACATAAATATTTCTTTTTCTCCTCTTATATTTTGTCGTGTTTACGCAGTTAAAACTTGTACTTAAAAAAAAATAAAACACAACCCACGCAGAATATCTCAACTAAACTGAAGGGAGGGGAAAAGATGAGTGGTTATAATCTGCCTCCGGTATAAAATATGCTGACTCCCTAACTGGTTGTTCCAAACAACGTCAAAACATACAAGCAAATAAATTATTATTATTTTAGATTGTTAGTCTAAAGATAATATTTTGGTTTCAAACATTAAAGTAAATTTTTGTTCAATCTTGAAGCATCTTATCAGAAATTTAAATCTTTATCCACGAGAACAGATCATGATAAGATACCTGGAACCAGAAAATAACAGGAAACACTATCCATCGTAAGATCAAAATTGAAATATTTTTGGCCGAATGGCGGAGTACAGGCATTCCTATATTTTACCGCTGCATTAAATCAGCACCCCATCTCTTATAGGGAAAAAATCCAACTTTAATCAACTTTTCGGTAAGCTGTGATATAATAACCGCTTTTTAGGAATCATACTCGATCTTCCGACCTTTGTCTTCAAAGCTAATGGCTTTTCCACCTGACTATCATATCTTTTAAAGAATTTTCATTTTCTAAATACAATACCTAACATTCTTCTCCTTTTTCTTTTGCGCTGAGAAGGCAAGAGGATATTTTTCACTGCAACTACCCTAGGATTTTCGCCGGCCATTTTTTAAGTATGTGTTTCGGATATTTAAATTTCAGATAAGATAGTTTTTTTCTAGTTAAATACATTCTTGTTTTAAATTTAAACGGCCTTCCAATGATCCTTCCATGGTTAAATGCCGCAGTAACAATCGTCTGTCATAAAAAGAAAACGAACTAATGACCACTATACCATCCCTGAGTTAGAGACTCTCATCTTCTGATACCATAGCGACTTCTCTAATTTTTTTTTTGTTATACACTCAAATTTTCAGGAATATCAAGAGAAGTGCGTGTCTTATAGAGAGAAGTGGTCCAATCGTGGTTCCGAGTTCCAACAGCAAGATTTAACAGTCGCGTTTCTCGAACAGTTTGCAAAAGTTAAAAAATTCTACTACTAATGCGAAATGCTACCAAGTTGACAGCTGTGACTTATACAGGGTGTCCATAATTAAACTTCCCTAATTTAAAGTTGTCTACAGTCGAAACTATTGTTCAGAAAGTTATGAAATTTTGTATATGACATATTGCAGGGATGGGAATTTGTTTGAACGAATAAAATATTAGTTCAAATTTTCACCCCCAGAGGGCGTTTTTGATGAATTACACATTTACGACTGGTTCTTTACTTAAGATTTCACCATCTTTTTATCCATAGGTCACCCTAACACAATAGCTCATACTCATTAAATTTTACAATCTTTAAAGTCATTGCAAAGTCGATCGTGAAACTTGTTCGATAACTAATTTTCGGACAAAAGATTTGAAGGAACTAAGAAGAAACAAATATGCAAATTAATTTTTGCCGGCGTAGAGCAGAGGCTGTTATAAAACCTAGAACATTTCATGGAGATTTCGTTTTCACGTGCTTGCTATTGCTAATCAGAATGTCATCGTTACGATTACCAGATCGAACTTTGTTAGTAAATTTGTTTTACCAAAGCGATAATTCAGCACTAGTTGCTCTAAGAAAATTTCGGAGTTTGAAGGGGATACGAAAAGGTTCATTGACTGTTAAAGGTCTTCGATTAATGGTGACCAAATTTGAAGATACTGGTTCTTTTAACATTCGCTTTGGAAGAGGAAGGAAACCTGTATCCGCAGAAGCTGTAGAGAAGGTTGCGCTTCAGGTGGAAGCGGTCAAAACTTCCAACGAAGAGGCTAGTACAAGTGTCCGTCGTGTGCAGAAGCATTGGATCTGCCCTATTCGACTGTCCAGAAGGTCATGCGGAATATCCTCCGGTATTTTTCGTACAAGCTTCAATTTGTATAGAGGTTTCTTACACATGATTTCGAGACTCGATAGCGGTTCTCACTTCATTTTCTTGCTCGCTTTGAGGTTGATGCAGAATAGCCTTGGAATATCCTCTGGATAGACGAAGCACGCTTTTATTTGGACGGTTCGGTGAATACTCACAACTGCCGAATTTGGGAACCAGAAAATCAGCGTTTAATCTTAGATGTTCCAATGCATTCACCGAAAGTAACCGTGTGGTGTGGATTTTCTGCATTTTTTATTCTCGGCCCGTATTTCTTCAAGGAATTAAGTCCTAGAGGTCCAGTAGCACGATCGGTCACCGGGGAGCGATATGCATCCTTGTTACTGAATAAAATTGTTACGGATCTGCAATCACGTCAGTGCTTTTCACGCACAATTTTTATGCAAGATGGAGCTCCTCCACACAGCCTTCGTGTTAACACAGCCACATTAGCCTTAGTGTTAAGAACGTTCTCAAAAATCACTTTACAGAAGAACGTGTCACCAGCCGCCACTTTCCTAATGTGTGGCCTCCCCGATCCTCAGACCTCAACCCATGCGACTTTTGGCTTTGGGGGCATGTGAAACATCTAGTCAGTCTTGATAAACCAAGAACTATACCTGATCTGAAAGACAGCATTTCACGACATGTTCTCAGCATTTCCCCGGACACCCTGCGGTCAACTGTAGAACATGCTATCTTACGATTTCAAATGGTAGCTGAAAATGATGGCCGTCATGTCTTGTTGTGATACATTTTTTTAACTATAGTAAATGTTGGCTAAATGTGTAATTCATCAAAAAACGGCCTCTGGTGGTGAAATTTTGAACTAAGTTTTTTATTCGCTCAAACAAATTCCCACCCCTTCAATATGTCCTACACAAAGTTTCATAACTTTCTGAACAATAGTTTCGACTGTAGACAACTTTAAAGTAGGGAAGTTTAACTATGGACACCCTGTATTTATGTTAAATTTTAAAGTCTTGTATACCTTCGTTATATTATGAATCTTTTATGTAGTAAAGGTACACATTGAGAAGTATGGACCTATTGTAAAATTTATGGATAGCTGCATCATGTAATAACACCAGTTGTAAGACATGAATTATGCGACAGAAGATATGAACAAGATGCAAAGTTACACAGGAATTTTGATGAATGAAGTTTTGAAATAAGTGAAGTATTGGGTTCCTTTAAAATTTTATCGTAATAAACTTAATCATAATGAACTTTATATGAAAATAATATATTTGCCTTTATAATTGCTGATATTTCATAATAACAAAGGGAAAAAACCCACTACGGAGATGCGTTGGATAGTGGTGAACGACGCAAACGGCCACAGCATTTGGCCTGAGTTCCGGTGAAGGCACCGATGTGTTTGTACTGTAAACTTGAGTAAACTTGGGTTCACCCTCTAAGTGCTTCCCCAATGGAGTAGCTACTAAGTCTTGCAGTGTATGTAGGCATATGTCCTTAGGATAAGAGCCAGGCGCATTAAAATAACTATGGAGGTATAGGATTCTAAAGCAATAGCATTTACATGTCACAAATCTTTACAATCGGGCTCTAGGTAGCTTAGTTGGGCTTTGAACATAGGGCTTTGAACTTAGGATACTCGGTTCAAATCACTACGAATGTCATTAAATACCTTCATGTCTAGGCCTGATATGGGCACGTTTAATCTGTAGACCGGAAAGTCCGTCTATGACGTCAGAGAGGGAAGGAGAAAGTACGATCTTCCCTGATGTTATCCCTGAAGGTGTTCGGTCCAAATTGAGGTGGCACCAGGATGTGGTGTCGGTTCACCATACTGTGCCCCCGTTGAAAGCGACCAAGGATTTTCACGGATAAAGTGAGAATCGTTTTTACAATCGATTTCATCATCTTCGGAATGTCTTCATTGACAAGTGCCTCGCATTGGCAAACAACACATCGTTACGATGTAGTCAAAATTTGATTCCTACAATTGTGTGAAAATGAAGAGGGGAGCAAGTTTGAAGTATATTACGCTGATGTAAAAAAGTTCTGAATGTTTAAGATAAGAGCTTAAAATGAGCTCTTTCAGAAAATTAAGATATATTGCAATTATAGTTTACAATACATATTTGTAATCTGAATAACGTTTTTCTTATTTTCAACTTCATATAAAAATAAAAAAAAATACTTTGATACTTTGTTTACGTTAAAGCTAGAATTTTAAATTTGTGTTATTATGATATTATAAATAAGGAAAGTTTGGTGCATAAGAGGCTTTTAAATTAAAAGAAAGAAGAATTATACGTATGCTTTTAACGTACGCAATAAGGTTAAGTTAGACATATCTTCCTTTCTAACGATATATGGGTAAACCATTTACGTACTATATATGTTTTTTACCTTTTAAAAGGTTGTTTCAATACTTTTTTACTTAAAGAAATAAAAGAAATATAGTAACCGTCCCTTGCATCGTGTCCTGTTATAAATAAAACGCATACAAATTCTCAACATTTTGTTTAGAGCATAAAAGTAAGCAATTACGAAAATAAAAATAAACTTTTTGTTTCGCTGTTCTCCAAAGCCCTTTAAAAATAAATTTAACACTAAAAAGGAATTTCAAAGGGATATTTTTCTTTCAAACAATACTTTATGATGATTTAGGGAATTATTATCCGGTGACATTATATTGTATTTTAAATAACTTTCACAAACTAGTTATAGTCAAAAGAGTACGGGAAGCAAATGTTTCCGAGTTAGGGAATACTACGGAATCCTTATATTAAAGTATAAGCAGTAAAATAAAACTTTAAATTAAGAATTCATCTTTTACCTTTAATATTAGTGTCGAAGAATTTTATTAGTTAACTTTGCTCACATTGAAATTTTCGCATCACAGGCACAAAATACGTATCTAATTCATATTTCTTTACGCAATAAAAGGATTTAAATTTCAACCACATTAGTTAAAGACTTCTGTTTATTTGTTTGCTTCTCAAAGTTTCTTGTTGTTGAATTTTCAAACTAAATTAAATTGAATAATCTGTTTTATTACATGGTGCTGGGGTTTTCATATTTACTTCATTCTTTTGTAGGAGAAGATGCTTTTCAATTCCTTATGCCTAAAAATTACTGAAAAAATTATTTTTCACTCTCAAATTAGCTCTTTCAATAGAATGATTTTTGAAAACGATAATTGTCTTTGTCTAGAAATAGCGCGAATTAGAGACACCCAATTTATGTCAAGTAACAGAAAACAACGTTTTGTCCACAAAATCATAAGAAACAACAAATTATCCAAACTAAAAAAAATTATTTAATAATATGAAAAGGCTATCAAAAATCTCTGTTAGATTTAAATCCCTATTCAATGGGAGTCCTAAATGTTACCAAAAGGTCCGAAAAGGCACCAGAAAGTTCTAAAAATTACACAGCTTTGAATTAAACGATTGAAAACAGATACTTTGAAAAATACGTGCTTTTGAAAATAACACCATTATTTTCATGAACACAATAACTAAAAAAGTAAACATGCATTTATTTTTGTATTTATTAGCATAAGTTATGGAAAAGAATTACTAATTTAGGACTTATATATGTTGACTAGCTGAATACCCATACTTCGCTACGGAGTGCATTCAAATTAAATACAATACAACGGTCAATGTATGCAATTAATTCCAAATATATATATATATATATATATATATATATATATATATATATATATATATACTTATAATAAATGCAACGATGAATGTATGCAATTGAGGTAAAAAACAAAAGAATATATTTCTAAAAAAATTGTAACGGATATTTTTACAGACAAAATAATGTAGAAAAAAATATTCAAATTCAATCTAATAGAACATACTAAAGAATATTGTACAGCTTGAGGAATATATCTTTTACTGTATTTTATTACTTTTTTGGATAATTTTCAATCGTCTGCCGCATTAGCAAGAAAAAAAAAATACATGTTTATCTATTTCGCTGTTATTCACGTGGCACGTGGCGCAAAATTAGTTTAAAATATCACAAAAAGAAAAGAAATCACGTGATCACCATTTAATAAATTAAATTCTAAAAATTAATATTTAAAAATTCATCAAAAATCAGAAAATGGAGGTAAAGATTCGAAAATGATTTCATTTTAAAGGAATTTTTATGATCTTTCTCGGGATATAAATTTTATAACCCTCAGATTATTATTTTAAATACAAAATTTAAAAAAAGTTTTCCAAAAAAATATTAAAAATTTAATTTTAAAAAATCTAAGAAGAATTTTTCAAAAATATTTCTTAGTGCATCCCTACACTATAAAAAGAATCGCCATGCAAAATTTCAGCCCTTTAGGTCCAGAGGTTTGGTTTGTGCGTTATATGTCTATCACTCAGTCCCTCAATTACGGAACTGTTTTATATAGAGAGATTATTGCCCAACAGCACATGCCTGATGCTGTTAATAATTTTTACCTGTTTATTGCGTGAAAATATATTATTAAATTCATTCATATCAAATAATACAGAAGGTCGTTCTCACTTTACGGAAACAATTTTGATAGTTAGGTATTATGTATAAATACCGTATTTTTTGCTGCAGTTTGCTTCTATCTGATAGCCATGGTTCTTGACAATGGCTCTAGCTTGAATTTTCCATGAAAGTAAAATTTTTCTTAGTAATGTCATGTCAATTTTACCCCATTCCTCTTGGACCGTTTTCCAAAGTCCGTTCAGTGTTCTTGGATGCCATTTTCCTAATGCTCGTTTTAATAAACCGAAAGCGTAAAAGTCCATCAAAGAAGCGTCAAGTCCTTTTACAGGTATTTCATTAAATGGGATACACTTTATTCCTGTTTCTGATTCTTTCTTTGCTAAATAAGTGGCAGTTGATTTAGACGTGTGACTAGAAGCTTTGTCGACATGAAGCTCAACTTTATCAATGTCCTTTCCATATAAGGCTGGAATTTTTCTTCAAAAATTGGTTCTAAAATATTCTTCTGACAGTAGAGTGAATTAATTTTGGCTTTACTTGAGACTTATTTAAATTTTAATTTGGTGTTGTAACGAAATTCTGCAACTATCATGAATCCGATTGGGAAATTTTCTGTACACTGAAGAATCCATTTCGTACGGTCATTTCCAACAGTTGAGGAATAGAAAATTGATCTTTTTTATTACAGTCACTTAAATAAACCCATGCCTTATCAAGTGTTACACGAATTTCCATTTTTTCAGCAGCTAGGTGTTTTTCATATAATTTTGTACAATTTGTTTTTCTTTCAGCATTATGCTTTGGCAAAATCAGATGAACTTTAGGTTTAAACATCTTCATTAATTTAAAATCTTTATGAATTATTTTATTTCCAGTGCCAGAAGACATTCCTAGTTTCGATGCAATGGATCTTTGAGTCGGCGGATTTTCTTTTAGGATCAGAGACTTCACTTTGTTGATATTTACCTGCGTTCAAACAGTCTTAGGATGAGGTGTTGCGGTCATTTGTTCATTTTTACTTTCAGTTAGACATTTTTTCCCTTTCAAATTTAATATATTATAAATGCCTTTTTTTGAAATGCCATAACCGCGATTTTTACACCGCTCTATAATTTGTTGAAATAAATATTTCTCCTCGGAAAACGCAGTTATGTAGCCTTCGGGCCATTTGTCAATTTTAGGAGCCATTTTCAAAAAAATCTTTTATTTTACATTCCAATCAAAACTAAACAGTAGCAGACGATTATTCTGAAATTGCCAACTTTTTATCTCAAAATGCGAACGACAAAAATAAATTACAAATTCATTTCCATAGAGGGCGAATTACCTTCTGTAATGGCTTCTATGAATGTGTTTATGTGTATAGAATGATCCGAAAGTAACTACGTGGTTCCTAATACTTGAAAAGATGATGACCTATACTTTGCAATATAGTGACAATATTAAAAATTATTCTTTTTAAAATCTCATTAGCATTTCATGAATTCCGCTACACACTCACTAAGACATGGTGTGATTACCTTAAGGGATAATTTTTAAAGGGTGTTCAGTAATCAAAAGAAAAAATCTACTGCTAAGTTTTTCTGCCTTGATATATGCAATTTTAAAAAGTGATTGACACAAAGTAATTGATTTGATTTCACACTTGAATGTCACACTCCCATGCAATACGCACTCCCATGCATTACCGCCATTCGTATTATTAGGACACTAAGATAAAAGACTCCCAGTGACAAAGTTCTTAAGGCAGCGGACTGCCACACCTGAGGCGAGGGTTCGAATCTCACGTAAGACATGGTTGTTAACATGGTTGTTTTTGTTTTCATTGCAGACACAACTATTTGCAAGCATGAAGGTGTCTGACGATTTTTTGTTCAACAGATGATATAAGTTATAAAGCTCAAAAATTTCCTCTTTTAGAAGAAATTTCTATAATTAAAAGTAGACTTATTAAACATTTCATAAAGTTTAAAAAACACTTTTTGCATTTTTTGTTTAGCGATTTTTAAAAATTTTTACATTATTTGCAAAAACTACATGTATCCCATCAATTTTAGGAGATGCACGACGTCAACAAGCTCATTTTAACTTTTATTTTCTACATAGAATATTTTTCAGTTTCGATCAATTTATTTAATCGTTTGCCGATGTTTTACTTTTATTATGTTTTCGAAGTCGTGATGTCTTAAGCTGTTAGAGTATTTAATTGAGAATCGTAGCGAAGGAGAAAATGGGAATTTTAGAAATCTTACCGGTCACTCTGATTTGGCATTAACATGTGACCACTTATTGCTAGCCTAGTATTTTGCAAGCTGTATGCCTTACGATATGTGATAATGTATTCGCAAATAAACTTGGGTAAGCAGTGTTTCTATTCTTAGAAAATTACATAGAATATCAATGGGCGTGTAACAAGTGTAGTGATAGCGTAAAGCTGTAACTTGACCAGGGCCCGATTTAGAAATTTCTTGACTATAGGCACAACTCGGGATAGGGGCCCCCTAACATTGATGTGGGCGTAAGATTTCCAAAATTGACACACAAAAAAAAAAAATAACCAGGAATCATTGTGAAAGAAGCATTTTACCAAGAATTGGCTATTTGAAGCGTAGAAGCCTAGAACATTATCAAATAACAAAAAGCAATACATCTTATTAGCTTCATCATTAAAACACCAATACAATGCAACCAGAAAAACTTATTAATCCCTTATATACACTATAACATACATATGATGAACTATATATATAACTACACATATATGATGAACCAATCAATCAAATTTGAAAGGATATATATAAAAAAAATTTGAATTGGGAATTTTTTCTTTTAAAATAAATTTTTTTTTTGGGGGGGGCCCAACATTCTGGGGCCCCTAGGCCCGGGCCTACCAGGCCTAATGGAAAATCAGGGCCTTACTTGACGTTCAGTGAATAAATTCCAAATTAAAATAGCAGTCAGTGGCTATTTTTTTCAAATGTAACAGCTGCTCAAATGATAATATATGTGAAGTGGAAATAACTCAAATGTTACGCAGTGTAGAGCATTAACTGCTGCACATACTCTGTAACTCTGATCTAAAAATATTTTTATTGGAAACTCATAATGATAGTGTAATCCCCTTTTTTCTAATTGTGCTTGCTGCACCTGAGAAACGAAATGTGTGCATAATGCAAACCTATGCTGTTAAAAACGTATGGACACAGGAAACCAGATTACATAATCTTTCTTCTATATGCTAAATATAAAGAAAGACTATCCGCTAAACACACTAAATAATTAACCATCCAAATTCCCTAGCGTAGATGGAGGTTTTAAAAAGTTCCAAATAAAAGACTTTGATGGTAGAAAAAAGAATATAATTTGACTCGGGTACAAAAAAAAATTGTTTTGCTTTAGCTTTCATAATTTCATTAAAATATATTCGATAAAAAATGTGCAGTATATGCAAGCTAGTCATGATGAGGTTTATGATGCTAAGCATTCAGAATTTTTTTTTGGTTAGTGTATTTTGCCTTAATTATAAAAGCCCAGGGGATTTAATTATTATCGAAAATCAGCCAAACCAAACATCATGCAATTTTTCATGGCTAGTGAGTTTGAGTATTATTTATACAAATATGTGAAAATGAATATCTTGATGTCTTAAATCGAAAAGAGATTTAATAAAAATTATCAAGAAATACTTAATAAAGGAATTTGGATTTTGTAAGCCAGGAAATATTTAAACATTTTTATCCCTTCTTCGAAAATTGTTTATCGAAAAAAGAAACACTCGTTTTTCTGCGACAGGATTTTTCAGTCAAAATGAGTAACGTTTTAAAATTCTGCTTACTTATTTACATTATGATCGTATAATAAAAGTGTAGGAATGCTTTAATAACATTTTTAGTTTACAAAAAAAAGTCTATTCTGTACCAGATTCTGTTATTCTTTCTACATTAAACTCTATAATTATGGATATTTCATATTACACAAGTCTATTTTCTCTTCATTAGATTGATCATACATGTTAATATTTTATCAAAACTTTTTATGTTTAAAATACTTTATTACCTATCATGACAAAAGGTATTCAAAACACATTCAGACATTACAAAGTCGGCATAAAACATAGTGAAAATATACAAATATTCAAGAAGTGAGACATACAATGTCTTCGAACCAGCTGCGTCAGTGCGAGACAAATGTCTGTGTTGCTACATGAATGTGATAACCAAGTTAGGGTAGAAGGACGGCACTGACTATATTTTGATGATGTTCAAGGCAACCATTCAAGATTAATATATATTATCTTATAATAAATCTATTTCTAATCTATCTTCGAAGAAATCTACCATGACTATGAGTCTAGATATTATATTGTTTAAATAATTCTCAGAGAAATTATATTCTACGTACAAAACGTGGTATTACAATAAATATGATTGTTAAAACTAAATATTGCAATAATTTAATTTTTTCTTTTTTAAATCTCGGCAGCACAAGTGAACGGGAGACTTAAACAGCCCCAATTTTCTTCATAAGAATCTTCCCTACAATCAGTACCCCGTAATCTTAACCACCATATACTATCGATAAGATTTTCAGGAGCACAAGCTTAATGCGCTTATACCTCGTCGACAACGAGGTCAGATTGCGTTTACATCTCACCCTTATCAAGTCGTCAGTTAAAACAGAAAGTTCAGCTGAATGAACGAACTATTTGCAGACATGAAAGATGATTTATTCGCTGATTTCTCAATTTCCTATTGGAAAAGTTCCTATTTGTCATAGAGGAATCCATTATGACAATTGGTTCAAAAGGCCATCCGTGGAACCTTTGGGTATGGCGGTATAATTCAAATACGAGGAATAGTCCGAAAATAAGTTTCCTCTGACGACTGTGGACAGAGGTGTGTATGAAAGGCAAAAAATATAAAGATACATTAAAGATAAGACGTAACTTTATCTTTCCACATAAGCACCAAGTACGTTGAGACATTTGTCATACCGCTTTATAAGCTTCTGAAAGCCCTCCAGGAAATAATCCGGGCTCTGATTACGGAAGAAGCAGTTAACGGCTTGTGTGACTTCAGCATTGCTTCCAAAGCGCCTTCCGCCGAGATTCTTCTTCAAAGCCGGAAACAGATGGAAGTCACTGGGTGCGAGATCAGGACTGTATGGCGATGGTCAAGGCGCTTCCAACCAAGAGTTGCAATATGGTTTTGCGTTGCCGTCGCCGAGTAACTGTGCTTCTTCCGTATGCAGAGCCCGGATAATTTCCTGGAGGGCTTTTTGAAGCTTATAAAGCGATATGACAAATGTATCAACGTACTTGGTACTTATGTAGAAAAATAAAGTTACGCCTCATCTTTAATGTCTCATTATATTTTTTGTCTTTCATACACACCTCTGTCCACAGTCGCCAGGGGAAACTTATTTTCGGACTACCCCTCGTACTTACCATACATTTGAAAAGTTTCATTTAAACCTTCAGAAATTTCCTTTCAGCCAGAATTTTATAAAATCTGAATTAGTTGCCCTACTGGGACTGTCAATAGAATTGCAAGAAGAAAAAGGAATTTCTGAATAGGTTAAATGCACTGAGCTATCATCCGATTCCTTCAAATGATATGTTGTAAAACGAATAAGTAGGTACACGAGATCAGGGTTATTAATGAGAATTAAAAAAAAAAATCATCAGGCACTTTTCTCTGACGGTAGGTTCTTCTTTGGCATTGTTCTATGAAAATCCGCAAAGTTTTGCTGGCTACTTAATTATGAGAGCACCATATAAGTGAGCCAGCATTTCGACATGTAAACAATGAAGTCTTATTCGGAATTTGAACCCAAGCCCACTCCATGGTAGCTCTGAACGTTAACCACTATACGATGTGGGCGTCTAAGGGAGAAATTTAGTTTTGGAGAAAGTACATAACATATTGAATAATTATAGAATATTTCAATCAAATACTTTTATGTAATAAATTAAAGTAGGAATTTCAGAAAAAATATTAAGCTACATTTTTAAGTGGCTGAAATTTCCTTGTTCCTTTTAGATATTCCTCGTTTATTAATTATATTAAAATGTGGTCCAATAGATGAATGATAATATACTTTCTGTTGCGCTAAAACTTGTTGTTTCAAACTTATTAACATTTAAAATCAAACATATTATTGTCATTCAGCGTCTTCTTAAATTGTATATTTTAACATTTACAAATTTTTAATGAATCAAATGTCACTGGAAGTAGTCAACATGAGGTTCAGTGGTTAAAAGTTTCTAAATCAAACGACAAAAGAAACGAAAGTCAACAGAATTAATATTAAGAATAACATTTAATGAAAATAGAATGTGCTCTTAGTAAGAAGAACCCTTTCGAAGTGACAAAAATTTACTTAACGCGGGAATCGAAATGTTGAAAATCAATGCGCATGCGCGCTATACAGGAAGTGATCTATTTATAGAAATCTTGCGCTACAATTCACTACAGCAGCTGTTAGTAGAATTACATTGGGAACAGTTTATGGTTAAAAATAAAAAAAAGTTAATATAATCGAAGAAGGAAAAGTCCGGAGATGATCAGACTGGAACAGTCACTATGAGTAGCTTGGCTCTTAAAAAAGTACTAAAAAGAATCCTTCTGAGGTTGAAGGTAAATATTCTTGAAAACTTTTAAACACCCTTTTTACCTATAGTTTTGCCCAGCTTTTGTTTAATGAAATGAACAGTAAAATTTACTGATGCACTTCAAACTGTAATGATTTTCAATTTACTGAAAATGCAGACAAAATCATTCTTGTTGTTTTCAGTCGCTATCTGTCACAATTATGAGTTGCATGTATCTGAACTATAGATAAACTTACATTATCGATTATTGGACTGCATAGCTGTCATTCTCATTTACATGTTTTCTAAATCTATAAGCAAAATGCTGTAGACATGAAACATATGTACGGCATTTTTTAATATAATTATCCTTATGTTAATGGAAAAAATATCGAAAATGATACAATCATAACGAGTTCTGAAATATGCTCTCTTTTCCTAGGAATTGTTTGAGTATTGATGTGATAACCGAATAAATTTTAATATCCGTAACTTGTATATTAAGTAAATCCACTGAAAGTAAAAAAATAATAAGAAACTGATTAATTTTCAGTTTAAAAGTAAGATATTTGAAAAAGCAGCAAACTATTCGAAATTATGGCAATAACCATAATGAAAATCTAGAAGAAAGGGAAGATTTTACTGAGTATAATCATACCCGGAATCTCTCTAAATGTCTCCTTGTTTACAGGTTTAAGACAAAATTCCTTTGCTAATACAGGGAAATCTATTGACAGAACAGATTTTGTTTGGGATTCACCTTATCTGCGATCTGACTTGTCTATAAAATTTCTTTAGATGTATGAAACTAAAAAAAGATTAATAGATCACTGATATACACATTTTCTTCTTTTATAATATGAAGAAAAAAAGGTTCTCAAATATTGTTAGAAGTGGTATTTTCGGTAAGAAATCGGAGCATACGAAGCGAGAGCCGAAACTGGGTTGTACAAAGAACTTTGAGATGAACGACCTTATAATACATAAATATTAGCATACTTAGGAGAAGTAATATAATAAGGAAAAGCAAATGGTGAAAGATATTTAAAGCATCAGCTTACGGATTTATGTATTTGGTGTCTAAGATTACATGGGCAAGTGTTTAACTATATTCTCAAGGTCATCAAGAGAAGGTTCATTTACTCTTGCTTGATCTGCTTGATCTTACAGTATTATCAGTGGTGGGATTCAGCCGGTTTGCACCGGTTCTGTAGAACCGATACTTAATATAGGTATCGGATCTACCGAACCAGTGGAACCGACGGAAGCTCACCACTGATTAGGAGATAGAACATGTTGTTAGTTTCTTTGAATCCCACCACTGAGTATTATCACTTACAAGTCAAAGTATCAAACTAACGCCTTGTAGCAACAATGGATACATAGCAAGAGATAACACTTCTAAACGAATTCGAATTTAATATGCAAACTTAACAAAACTTTTTTTCAATGCGGCAGGCACTTGTCTTCTGATGGCAGGTATTTCTTCTGACATTGGCCCATGACGATCCGCGAAGTTTTGCTGGCTACTTTATCAGGGGAGTACCCTTTACTTGAGCCAGCATTGCTCCCTATGAGGGGGAAGACACGGAAACGACCAAGCCTTATTCGGTATTTGAACCCAGGCCCACTGCGTAACAGCTCAGAACGCTAGCCACTATACTATGTGGGCGGCTTGACAAAACTAATTTTTTATCAACAAATAAAGGGCATGTAGCACTAACTTACTTTATCCAATTCCTCACTTATTCAATGCTCAACCAGTTACGAAGAAAGGTGTTTGACATCTAGAGCGCTTTTACGATCGTGTTACCCCTTCTCTCATTCGGAGCGGACAACCATCTTGTTCCATTATCCTGCTTTCAAACAGACTGAGCATAACCTTTCCTAATAGCCATACTTCTATGCTTTTTGTTTTATTTTTGTCATTAGACTCTTCCTCGGTTGAAGTCTGGAGAATTTAAGTGAAATTTTTTCCCGAACAATGACCCTAGAAAGCGGACTTTTAAAAAAAGTATTATAAAGTTAAAATAATAATTTTATTCCACTCAGTTTGCATTGCAAACTACCGGTGTCATTGTGAAATTATGTACCTTCTAGTTAAACTCCAAACACCACTGTAATGACATTGCAGTAAAATTTCGATCTTTATACAATTATTTTCATAAACATAAATGAGTGACTGTTTAACAAAGACTTATGTGCAGTGATTCGAGGAAAATTCTTAATATAATGTGATAGAATCTTGATTTAATCATACTTCAGTGTCAGAAAATGCAAAAATACTCAGTATTATCTTTAAAGAGTAAAACTCATCATAATATTTTACAGTTCATCAAACTTTTAAGTATATTTTCAGTATTTAATATTCAACTGATATACTGGTAAATTTTACTAGAGAAAATGCTAGAGGCAGATATTTTTTGTATTATATGTTCCACTGAAACTAAAATATTCATTTATCAGCGAGACTTACGATACTAAAAGTATCATAAGTCTCCCTGATAAATAAAAACTGTCGATAATCATTGAGATTGTAAATTTAATCATGCACTTAATGTTTAAACTCAAATATATTTTACAAATTTATTCCTTTTATTTATATAATTATTCTTTTCACTCGACATTTTAATACATTTTTTAGAACAGCATGATTTTCCTTTCTTGTATGGCTACTCCTAATTCTATCGATTTTTGCCTATAAAACAAACGATTATTTTTCAGAAAACAATATTTACTAAAGTATATATTAATATGAAGACCCTTTTTACTGCCTTTAATTTTGTTTGTGAAAAACTTAACCCAAGACTACATTATTATATATTTAAACTCTCTTTACAGAAGAAAATAATATTATATGTGCTTTAATTTTTTTTTTAGTTCAAACGTACCAAAAAAATAAGAGCGTAATATTACATGTTTAATGAAGGAAATTGGAACTTTGAACACAATCAATATTGAAAGTCTTAAAAATATAACAGGAAATTTTTAGATATGGCTTCATGACATTAATAACTTCTGCTGAAACATTAATTTCAGCGTTTTTAATGTAATACAAAAAATTGTAGAACACCAATGAATTTATTTCATCATGGGTAAATTTTTATCAACAAAGTCTGATACTCTTCTTTGATAGACCAAAGATTTTCCTTTTTACTTTACTTTATTCCTTTTTTTTTGGGGGGGGGGGGGCGGAGTTTTTTATCAGTGGCAATTGTCTTCAGGCTCTTTGAGGTATCTTAGAAGAATAAAATTCTGAGTCGTATTTTTTTGAGGAATTCTCTTTTTTTTGCGTTGCAGCTTGCTTTATTTGTTCATTTAATCAGCTATTGCTATTTATGATCACTGAAGTTTTATTTTTAAGCTTGTCTGTAGTTCTGTTTTCGCATCAGTTCTAATGTGTGCATAGGGATTCATAGTTATTTCTAAAAAGAAGTAAATGATGGTTTATCATCTAATCACTAGCTAATAGTTTTTTTTACCTCAAAATCAATGTAGAATGTATTATCAATAATGTATGGAGTGATTACATAAATATCAACCGCTTGATGCATACGAACGTATATTATACTCGCAGACCACTCTCCAGGCCTCGCTAACTCAAATAACATAAGCGCAGGTGTTAAGAAACGATCATAAAAGTCAACAAGCCGTATCACATTCGCTATGGTTAATGTATTACTAAATATAGTTTACAGAATCAGTTGACTCTACGATTGGGCCATATGCATGTTGTTTTAGTAAGTGTTATTATTATATCAGCAATATTTGAGATGAAAGTTCTTGTTTAGTTGGACAATTATTCATTCCTTGTAATATTTGTAGGTTTCATTTCAATTGACATTTTGCAATAGTATCTCAGGCCATTTATTGGTGAAACTTATTAGATAAACACTGTGTTTTTATGGGGACAAATATTCATAATTTTATATTGTTTTACAAATATGACTCTACGTGTCTAACGATAGTGAATGAGGATCTGAAAGCATTAGCGCTTCGGAATGTGATACGACTGTGTCAGAGAAGGATATCTGAATATCCTGATGATACCTTTCCCGATGCGCAGAGTTTACCATTCATGAATATTATGAAAATAATTCAAAATGACAATTTTTTTTTTTCACTAAATTTTATGAAATAAATAGAGATAAGGTACATGCTTGGAAAAACGTTGATAAAAAGTGCTCCTTTTAGTTACAATAAGTTGTTAGTTTCGTTGTCTTATCATAATTATTATTGTTAACGAATTTTTAGTAAAACAAGAATTATGTCCCACAATCATTCTATGAAATAATTATTTTTGTGAACTAGAATGTAAAATCAGGAAAAGTGAATGAAAGATAAAATTTTACTTTTTGAAACCATGGAAATTTAAGTCCTTAATTGTTCCACATAAAATCATCTTCCTTTGTCTTGAATGATGATGTAAAGATAAACACATTTCTTCATTATAGGCAAAAACATTAATATTATTATGCCACGACTCATTGTTTTATACCTACGGAGCAGGTATTTCGTAGCTTCTATTGAAATTATTCTCCTATATGTTTATGGAAATTATCTCGCTGTCTTAATATAAGTATAATCGGTAAGGAATTATTAGTAAAACTAGAGGAATCATGCCTCATAATCCTTCTATTAACTAATTATTTTTTGTGAACTAAGATGTAATATCAGAAAAAGTGAATGAAACATAAAATTTTACTTTTCGAAACCATCAAAATTTAAGTCCTTAATTGCGGCGCGTTAAATCACCTTCTTTGTCTTCAATGACGCATGTAAAGACGAACATATTTCTTCATTACGGGCAAAAACTTTAACATTATTATATCACGACTTATAGCTATAAAAGGGATTTACAAAAGAAAATTCAAATATGCTGTCTTATAAAGTGACTGTAATTCACATATAGATTATAACTTTTACAATAAATATTGTAAAGATTTTTACTACTTGTGAAGAAGTTTTTAAATACGTGACTTATAAAGAAAGTTTTAATCTTGATTGTTAAAGTTAACTGAGCATGTTTGTTCAATTTTTACTGTTGAAAGTCAACTTTTCTGAACCATATACAGTTGTTTTATGTTATAAAAAGGGATAGTTTCCCCAATGGTGTCCAAATTATTTGCAAATTATATTCTGCAGCTCCTCATGTCTCAGATGGTATAATTTAGTGCTTAGTGAAGGAAAAGTTAATGGAAGTCTGAGCACGTTTGAGAGATTTTTCATTCCCAGAGTCGTGATTCTGGTCTGCGTATGCTTTAAGGTTATTCCGTATAAAAAGTACTCAGTTTAGTAACATGGAGCTGCGTGACATTATTTTATTGTCATAGAATTCCTTCGTACAGGGTTTATTGCTGATGCTTATAACAAATACAAAAGTCTTTCGCACTTAGAGATGTTCAAGAGTCGTATTTTATTCCTAGGAAAGAATAAATAACAAGAATTATATATACATTGTTTTAAGATTAGAGAGTTAGATAAGCTAAATTGAATTATTATTCCGATAAAGTCATCACCATTATATTATATTTAGCTGGGGAAAATGGGAATGATATACCCTGCTATTAGGTGTAATGATAAATTTTTCTTGTAAAAAGCTCAATAATTCAAACCTTTTAGGATTTTTTCTTAAGATTTCACATTATGTAATATGAAAATTATAATATAATATAAAAATTTGCGGAAAATATATATCATAATCAAACGCTTCTCCATCCATTTTAACCCCACTCAGTTGAAAATGGGTAAACAATAGATTAAAAATGTAAAATATTATAAATCTATAACTTTTATATTTATAAAATACAAAAAACATTCACTTAGAAAGGTTATATGATAAAACGTGAAAAAGAATGCAATAAATTGTAAAAAAAATCTAAAAGCCTTCGGTTTTTATTGAAGATTGGGAAAAATCTTGAGGAAATCTACCTAGTCATTTAATTATTTTGTGTCTGTATTCTTTAATCACTTTTTTGCCCTGTTATTTAATATGAACTAATATTTATGAATGTTTAAAGCATTTTTCAAAAACAAAACGCTTCGATTTTAAAATATTGGTTTCATAAGATTTCTGGCATCTGATTTTTTACGATGACTTTTGTCTTACTCTTGAGGGAAAAAAACCAATAAGTTCCACAAAACAGAATTTTTGTTTTATTTTTTGCCCCCAAAATTCTCGATTTTCACTCATAGGCCTATAAATAGATGTACATTTATTTTTGGTTTCTTATGTAAGTTCCTATTTAGTCCAAGTTTCTATTGACCTATTCATGTCAGCTTTTACATATTTGAAGCACCGATTTTCGTGGTTCAAATTAAATTTTTATCATGAATTCTTGAAAAAAGACTTGCAATCAGACAACTTTACTCGGCTTTACTACAATTCTCTTATGTTTAAGTTTCAAGTTTTTCATGCACATAGCTGTAGCACATGAATGCTTTGAAGATCCGGCAAATAAAATAACAGTGTTCAAATCTTTATAAGAAGAAACAATTATTGTGCCTGGAAAAGAATCAACTTCAACTGACGCAGGTGATATCCAAATGTCCTGATGAGAAGTTGATGGTATTGATTCTTTTAAGATAGCGACAAGAACGGTAGACAATACATTACGGATTGATTGTGAAAACTGAATAGCAACGTGCAATTCTTCGTCTCACTTTATGATTACAAGACACAAGTTATTTTCTTTAACACGCTTGATGGAATATGATAGACTCGTAGAAATATCTAAAAGATTGTCTCAAAGATTATATATATATATATATATATATATATATATATATATATTTATATATATATATATATATATATATATATATATATATATATATATATATATATATATATATATATATATATATTTATTTATTTACTGTTCCCACATTATAAAACACCTTATAGACATAAAAATGAAAGAAGTAAAATTTTAGGTTTGAAAAATGAAATACTTTTCTGAAAACTACAAATGCTGTCTGAAAACTAAAAGTTGTAACTAATAAACTTACTATCCATTTTATACCATCTGACCCTATATCTTAAAATATTTATGGTTTCTGAGAGTTGAAGACTTTATATTGTTATACATGTGCGACCTTTAATCATGTCAGTTCGTAAATTTTGTGTTCAGAAATTTTATTTTGAATAAAATGCTAGGAAATTCATATTTTCTACTTCCAAAACTTTTAAAACGATTGTACTCATGCAAGTATTTCTCACGAAGATATGATCTAAATTTCGAGCTAGTGTCAATTGGCTACTTGACATTAGATTTTAAAAACATAATCCAGTAGTATAGCCTTTGTGCCTAGTCTTTTCCTTTTTGATATTTCTGGAAATGTAAATTTTTTTTCATAATGAATTTCTATATTTTTCTTAATTTTTAAAAGGTTTGAATAAATTTGTTTTTCAAATGCGGTTCTCAATGATTTCTTTTGCTAATTTTAAATATGTGTAAAAATTACCTTTTTGATTCGGCCCATCTAGAAATGTTTTCGTTCGTGTTGTAATACTCTCTCGAACGTTAAAAAGCAAAGAAGTTGGATATTTCATGAGGATTTAGCATCACATTTATTATCTCCAAGATGCCGAAGACATTACTTAAATTCTATAATGCATGAATGTCTTTCTGTGTGGTTTTTTTCTGAACATAAAGAGGGATCACTAATTTTTCCATCATTGAATTTCACATCCCAATTTTCAACAACTTTGGGTTAAAATCCCATCTTTGGGGGAAATTTTCGTGGATAAAGTAAATGTTTTGAGTTATTTTCGAAGTTGGAATTCAAGGAAATGTCCAAAATTAATGACATTCAGTGAATTTGTTAGACAATAAAATTTGTCATTTTTTTCTAAAATGCCTTTCATACAATTCTCGAAATTTTTTAAACGCGTTATTTTCTTTTTTAATAGAAATTACATAGGGGAAAATGTATAATTTGAATTTCGATGACTGGATTCATATAAGTTTGTATAATTTTAAACCTTTGAAAGGCCAAAGGGAGTAAAACTGTAACTTCTAAATCTAGTTACATTTTTTATTACTTCTTCTTAATTTGGAGCTTCATGTAAATTAATCAGTGCAAAAGGCAATTTTTTAAATACATCGTGGAATAGATTATTAATCGGGATTTTGAAGATTTTGAAACTGTGAATACTGATTTCATAAGTTATTTTCTCTCACTAGTTATGATTTAAAATAAATTGGTTATATTAGTTTATTTCTGTCTGATGCCAGTGAAATCTAGATATAGAATTAATTTCTAAATTAAGAAAACTTGTTTCTAATTGTTACAAAAAGAGTATTAAAGATAAAAATTTAATATTTTTTTAAAATCTGTTTAATTTGATTAGATTATTATTTTTACCTTAAGACAACATCTTTTGACTAAAGAAGGTTAATAAATAATAATAGTTATGTTAATAAGTATAAATACCAAAATACTTGTTCTTGATTCCTAAATAAATTGTTTGCAACAAAATTGTATTTGTGAAGAATACACTAAATATACAATTTATTTTAGAAAATCAAACCATATAATTATCCTTTAAAGGATAAAATTTTAAAGTTAAATACTGCACAATTTTAATTCACCACTACAAAAAGTTTTGTCATTCAGACTGTAAGAAAAAATAAAATTAGCATAATCCCAAACGCACCCAGTAATCTCAATGAAGATATTATTTAAAATTATGTTTACATATTTCAAATTCAATTTATAATAACTGAGAAAAACTCATATAAATATTTCCCACAGTTATTTACAACTTTATTAACAACATTTACAATTACATAAATTTAACTAATATTTCAAATTCCACAACAATACACTATTCGGTGTTTTGGCAAGTAAATATGTGCTCATTGAGAGAGGCCTCTGAAATCGAACTATAAAAAGGTAACAATGGTCACTGAGATGAAAGAGCAGTAAGTGGTTGAATTCATACACAGATAGAACAATTTAACTTTCTGCACAGCATATGGCTTTCTCTTAGAAATGTGGCATCCTGTTGCAATTTATTCCCTCAATCAACAGATACAGAAGATCAAAGGACAAAATTTGTTTTCCTGGACAAAGAAAACTGTTGAATTTTTTTTAAATATATTGAGGGATGATTGGGTTGATTAGAGGCATATGTCTCAAGAATGCACAGAAAATTTATTCAAATTAAAGGGAATACATAGGTCAATGATGCATTACAAATTACGTATGGTTCAACAGATATGTCCCAAAATATGCACTCAGTGAAGATGAGTAGTATCGATGAAAACAAATTCTTAGCCAGTGGCATCTGCATAAAATCTTATTTATGGCGTTGGATTTTCCGTCTCAGTAAAAAATATTCGCAAAAGCATCAGTCAAAAGGCGCTTGAGAAAACGTGCAGATCCTTAGAAAAATGAGCACTTACGGTTACACTGTCAAGTAAATATCTTCTTATCCCGATTAGATCGCTGTAGGTCCGATTAGATCGCTGTAGTTCTGGCTTCAGGGAACTTCTTCCTCTATGCAGACACACGCTTATTGTCCTAGTGCTAGAGGAACGATGATTCGCCAATAAAACGAATAATTGACTACCGTAATTTTGTCAAACTGAAATTTTCTTGACGCCAATGAAAACTAGAGCCTATCATTATACTTAAATATTTCAACGTTTGTAAAGAGTAATCTCTCATGCAGATACACCTCTAATGCTAGTTAAAACATTTGATTTGACTGTTATCAGAATCAAATCTTACAGCTTTTGTTACTCTGCTTCATTTTCCTATCAGGTATTGTAACATTTCAGTGTTTCGAGATGCATCTTAAAGCACCTTTCCTATCTTTTTGAAATAGTGTTTGCGTACAAGAATTTCGAATGCACGAAATAAATTCGCTACATCCAAAATAGATTAGTTTAGGTTTATTCATTCCAGTGTAATACTTATAAATCTTCCTAATCCACACCAAATTGGGACGAAAATCCCTGTTTGGTTTCGAAGATGAAAACAATCTGTAGTATAAATTTCCCCCAATGACAATTAATACCGCATTCATGCCGGTAACCACTTATAGATATTTATATTGAAGTCAGTATTTGTAGGTCATGTACTGTCTCTAGAACATAAATATTTACATGCTCAGCTGACTGTTGAGACCCCTGTTTAAAATGCTTTGTAGTTTGAAGAAAATTTATGTACATAAAATGAGTATAGGACATTGTCTGTATGCATTAAGCCTAACTAGCATGGCAAGAAAAAAACATTGAAATGGACATTAAATTCCGTCTGATGCTTTTCTTGTAACTACTATTTACACAGACTTAACAATTTAAACAGTTCTGTAACAAATCTTTTGAAAATGTATATTCTTAAACTATTATTTCAAAGCATTGATAAAGTAAATAGTATTTATTATACTCACATTTTAAGCAGTTAGGTTCGTACACAGAGACACTTGGAGCCTGAGAATTCTCGCAGTTTTATTCACACACACTTTTTTTTGTTGAATATGTAATATCTAAAGATTTGTGAATGGAATGAATATACCTGCGGACATTTGAGCGCTTAATAATTTTCTTAAACTGGTTTGGTCTTAAATACAGAATTTTCGGGGAATCTGAAAAATTAAACATGATGCTTTTGTTATGTCGTGCTTATGTGCTATATTTTTGTGTTTTGTTACTTCACAGACGTCGAAAGAAATAATTTAATGCTGAGTAAATGAAGCATGTTGCTGACTCCGATCACGTTTTTGAAATTTCTCTTATTTGAGGTCAGGCCTTCCCGTGAGTAAAATTTGTGGTGTGTACAGACTCGCTATTTTATTGTGTAGAAGTAACGTAATTAAAGCCGTTATACCATATGCAAGATATTTATAGAAGTACCCAATTTAAGTACACATGAATCACGTTTCATATGTTCTTCCAGTAATATCAAAGGTCTAAAATTAATCAAATAACATTTAAAAAAATAAAGCGTTACAAAAACACTTTATTTTTTAACATTAAGGGACAAATTTGTTTAATTGAAAAAACGCAGCATTTTCAAGAAATATGATTAAGATAACACCACTTTGCTTCCAAATCCCTATTAGATGCCTATAAATTGTATGTCACCAAAACTTTATAATTCCCTTTTGGCGCAGTATGTCCTCCCTGGATCTTGCGCTATAAAAAATCAACCAACCAACCATCTATACTTCCTTATAACACTTAAGTCGTCATTTCAAGGGGACCTGAGTTAACTAATCTAGTCCTTTTTTTTATCTGGGCTCACCCCTCCCCTCCGGTTTCCTCTGGGGGGGGGGCAAGAGGAATTTGGGATTAGTTACTAAAATTCATACCATTGATTGGTAGTTAAATGAATATTAAGCCCATTTGATCGTAAAATAACAGTTCTGGTCTATCCCCGGCCAATCAAAGAAGTTTGTCAAGTGTGAAATAAATATGTTTAAAATGTTTGGTTGAGTTCTCTGTTTCAATTAATAGGAACCTATATTTACACATTCTGTCCATTTTAGGTATTTATGTACCGTAGTTTACTAAAAATATCTGAAAACAAAACTCATTCATGTAATAGTAAAAAAAGAATGGCAAAAAATAATCATTTTTGTTTTTTTATATAAATTTTATGACAACTTTTTCCTTCTAAAATGTAAAAATTATAGTTTGTAAGACTCTTCAAATTTTTACCTTATATTCTTACAGTGTACCTTTCCATCCAATTGAGATATGAAAATTGTAAAACAACAGAACATTTCCATTATAAAATGTTCAAAGGAATAACAAACGCCCCTTGTCAATCGCACAGCATGTAACGATGAACTTTCCTCACTTCATCACAATAATTTCCCAGTGAGGTAGTGCATCAGCATTTATACGGAATGCAAAGGTTAAACACAGCTAAATTGAAACACATGTCGTGAAATGCATGGTCCATGTCACTCAATCAAGTAGTTAGATTCATTTATTACATGGCATTCTCCCTTGGGGTATTGTGTGTCAAATATATTTCAATAGTTAGGAAGAGACCGAAGTAAAGCGAGGTCTCAGTCTTTTGAGACATTATACCCTACAAATTAAAATAAGTAAGCGCAAGTTTTCATACATAGGTTTAGTCCATTATCAAGAAGTTTATGGTTTACATGTCTGATAAGAACACGATTTCACTCCACATTAGAATGAACATTGAGAATGATTCAACGGGTGCGTTTGTCGCATACTTCAGGAAATGAAAATCAAAATCTGTCATTTAATACCGCCACAAATGTATTGCAATTAATACGCGTTTACTTCCACTGGAAATGAGGCGTCATTACATTTGAAAGATGTTAAAAGTTTTATAGATGCAAGTTCAATAGTTTTGAAAAAATATTTGAATTTTTTAAAGGACTTTAGTGTTATACGTAAAATATCTGAAGTTTAGGAAAACCATAAAAAATAAAACCCCAAGGATTGCTAAATTTAACTGCAGTATGTTTAAAGTTCGAGATGATATAATCAAAGTTATTTATTTTATGTATGTAAACTTTTAGTTTGTGATGTTAATAAATTCGTAAGTTCTAGGCTGGACGACAGCCGAATATTTAGGGTGGTACTATTTGTAACTACGCTTTGTGTTTTTTAATTCCGCTTAAGGATGGATATTTATAGTCAGAAGGAGTCAACTTTAAACTCGATGTCCCAGTCTAATCAACTCTGAAGAAGCAAAACTGACCGAACGTTCACCACTAACCTGAATTCTTGAAAAAACTGAGGCTGAAAAATTTTCCAGCTGCATTATATAATTACTTCATCAAGTTATACCGTATCAACTCTATTTCGGTATTGGATTTTACACCCCTTTGTTAGGCTCTTATAGGAATGCTAAAGCCCTTTATTTGGTGAAAATTTTCATGAAATATTGGATCATGCTATAAGTAATTTTTTTTACTTATCGGTCAGAATGAATAACGCAATATTTTACATTTATTGCATAATCTTACAATCTGTATAGGTTTCATTAGATTTATTTTGCTGGTACTCGATTCACATTGATTATTGGTATACATACCAATCATATAGACTGCAAGATCAGGCAATAAATGTAAAACGTTGCATCATTCATTTTGACCAACAATAAAAAACCGCATTAATTATAGGATTACCCAATACTTTAGTATCATCTGCTAAAATGTGCTGAACTGTTACGTGCAACCATTTCTAGTTTTGTAATATATTATAATCAGGTAAGCTAACAACTCCACATTATAAAGAATATTTTTAATTCTTCACACATTCTACAATTTTCAAAAATTAAAATATAACTCTAAATTTTTTCCTTGTTCCAATATGAATGCATTAAAATCAGTTGAAGAGTTGTACATTGCGTCGCAAATAGAAGAGAATGATGATGATATATCGTACTTAATTTTTTCCACCATAACATATTCCAAATGATACTATTGAATTCTTCCTTATAGAGCTGTGTTAAAAAAAAATACTCCGAAAGCAGTCATTTGGTCATCATACAATTTTATATGATTGCCTTATATCAGTCACATTCTTTCTTTATATGTTTATTTGCGTAATTTAAAGTTTCACTCTACCAACGCACCCTTTTGTTGCGTTCAGTTTTCTTATATTTTCTATCTACAGCCTTTTTTTGCCGTAAACAAACATTTGATTTAAATAACTCAAGCTTACCTTTCAGTCATAAATCGCTTTGTGTATGCAGTGTAGAATATCAAGGGCAGGTTTTGAAATTAATCTGCTTGATTATGGGTAATCGAGTACATGCCGGGTAGAGGTCCTGTAGAAAGCATCAATCTGTCAAGTTGAGATGCTAATGAAACTGACTAATATTTCACGTACGGCTTAGGTCTATTTGAATAGATATGTCATACTTCTGTTCTGAAGATGCATAATGTGGGAGAATTAGGAAAGGAAATCGAAGATTTGATAACTTTCTGTACTGAAAAATGTTGCTTGAGTAATAATATATTTGGGGTAATGAACAAGCAAAAAAGTTAATGCTCATGAATGTTCTCTCAAAAGAATTTGTCTCACTCATTTTGTGCAAGGCATGATGGCAGTAAAAAGAGGTCTATGTAGTTATTAAGTACCTCAAAGGGCCGGGCATAACACATTATTTACAGTGACTATTAACCTACTATTACTACTTACTTATGAAACACTTACCTTGCACCCTTGATCCGACTAGATAAAATCTTGAAATTGTCAGATTACAGGGGCAAATATTTCTGTTATGTACAGTTATAAAGCTCGTAAACTATCCCTGAAACAGGATACGTGAATGGGTTTATAGCACCGTGATGGTTTCATGTGAGATAGAAAGTGCATGCACTGGAGTGCGATTTAACACAGTCGAACCCCGTTATTGCGAACCCGGTATATAACGAACTCACGGATATAACGAACGAAAATTTTGGTCCCGTCGTTTTCCTATTGTACGTAATTTAATTAGTATTGTGTCAGTTTAATGTAATCGATTTTAGTCGATTTAATTCCTTAATGATCATTTTTAATAGATTTTATCACTTTTTAATACATCATTATTGAATACACATTGCAACTAATGAGTTATATATCTTGTGAACTCCAGCATTTTTCTTAACGGTTCGGATATAGAGAACCACCGGATAAAGCGAACAAAACCTTTAGTCCCTTGAAGTTCGTTATAACGGGGTTCGACTGTATATGTATTTTGTGTTCGTTCTGTAAGTAAATGTGTTAAAATGTTAAGAGTGAGATTGGATTATTCGGCCTTAGAGGGATACATTTATTAAAGCTATCATTTAATGTTACTTAAACAATAACAGTCGAGTATATCAAATTTTCTGGCAAAAGTTTTCTCAAAAATGTATCTATAACAGTTCAAGTATATTTACTACTCCGGTAATAAAATTAAATAAAAGAAGAGTAATACACAGGCCACGTAATAAATAGACTGATGATCTGGACCTGCTTTAAACGTCCCGATATGTACATACTGAAGTAGACCATAACGATAAAATAAATATCACAGTCATAGCTGGACATTAACTTATTTAAAGCATTTGTTAAAATAACGGAAAATGTATGACGAAATCTGTTTCCTAAAATCAACAGGTTTCTGACACATTTTTACAGATTGGTCATTTGACAGGATAGATAACTATAATTATGGAATAAATTGCATTTAAGATAAAGTGGATATTTCGTATTTGTAGCTGCTTCTTGCATGTATTAAATAACGAAAAATATCTTGTTGCAGTTTATATTGTTTCTTATTTAATAGTACAGACCTACACTTTCATTCAATCAAAATCATCATGCTTTTATATTCAATTTTAGAAAACGTTGATATTGATTTCTTTTTTCTAACACTACTTTAAAAAAATTACTCTGTAGAAAATGTATTTGAATAATCCGTTTTTATCCCATAATAACTACTTATGTTTTCATGGTACTTCTGTTTTTGAATGACATAACTTAATGTTCTGTGGCTGAAACGTGCTGCGAAATCTGAGCACGTTTTCCAGATTTTTCTTTTCTGAAATCAGCTTCTGTCTGTGCTATTTTTATTCTCCTTTATAAAGCAGTTCTTACGTATTATCAGTCAAAATTTAACAAATTTCTTATATGACATTGTTAGGATACTACACTACAAGAGTGTAAAGCAAGTATTCATGACTCTACTAGTTAAGTGATATAAGAGACACATTTAGAGGTAAATTATTATTAAAGAGACATTTTACGAAACTATCTTAAAAGTCTTTCCAAATAAATGTTGTTGTTTGCGATAGTAATCATGGCAAAGCCCTGTCTCCGTTTTGGAGATTTATCAAGAAAATTTGTCTGTTGATTTTGTTTGCTGATCCTAGTTTTAGTCGTAGAGACAAATTTCAATACAGTTATATATATATATATATATATATATATATATATATATATATATATATATATATATATATATACATACAGTACTAGAAGGTAGCCCGTCATTTTGACGTCATAATACTAATAATGACGCCATAATGGAAAAAGTATATGAAAGTTAAAAAATATCCCGAATTATCTAACAATATTGCATCTAATCCCCACCTTGTAAAAGCAAACTCTTTCATTATTTTTTATTTATTTAGTTTTTCATGCGATTGGAGAAGTAGACGGCCATCCAACCCGTCATTTTGACGTCATAATACTAATAATGACGTCATAATGGAAAAAGTATATGAAAGTTAAAAAATATCCCGAATTATCTAACAATATTGCATTTAATACACACCTTGTATAAGCAAACCCTTTCATTATTTTTTATTTATTTATTTTTTCATGCGATTGGAGTAGTAGACTGCCATCCAGTTTTTTACTGCTATGAATACTTGAGCCACTTGATTCATTCACATTCAAGTTTGTTTTCTTTCAGAATTCATCGCAAAAGTAAACAGATTTTTAAAACTGTTAAATATACAGCTAAAAGCATCCAATTTTTTTAGTTCTGAATGTTTTATAGAAAATTAGGCTGAACAAACGTGATTTGATGGAGAAGATATTAGTTTTTACGTAAGAAAAAATTCTGATCTACATCAGAAATTGAAATTAAGCCTAACCGGCTGTTTGTTTACTGAGGGCTTCAATTGAAAGATGAATACAGCCCGGAAGTGTTATACAGAGACAACGGCTATTATATATATAATGCCCACTAAAGTCCCTTCCCACCCTCTTAAGGGGATACACTACCCTAAATATCATCAAAATATCCATTTTTTTCTGTCTCAAAATATTCATATACAATTTTTAAATATACTGAGGAAATTTCAAAGCTGTATCTTCATTATTAAAGAAGTTATTAAAGTTTTTCTGCATGATGACAGAAATTTAAAGGAACAGCTCAACGGTCATGGATGTAAACACTGGCATCACAGCCAAAAGAAATATCACATTATTTTATTTTCTTTCGCCACAAACCACGAGTGAAGTGAAGTGACGATTCACTGTAGCCAGTTCGTATTGTTCACAACGTTCTTGTTTTCGTTTCGCTGTTATTTAGTTAAAATGCTTTTTGAATTGCTGTTTTTGAACTTTCGAGTACTACATATTTTGCCTTTGGTGTTTTGACTTTGTTTTTAAAACTAATAGAATTATTTCTGTTAAAGTAAGTTGCATTAAATATCTAAAAAATACCCTCTTTGGTATTACATTTGAATAGGGTGCCCCTCGGCACACTTCTTGGCACGATTGCGATACATACATACATTCATGCATAATGCATACATAGAAACATACATATATACATACAAACATATATACATATAAACATTAGCACTTTATCGCCAATTTCACGGCGGCACCCTATTCTGTAGTGAAACCCATTCTTTTATATATCAGATGTGACTACAAATGGAATTTACAGCACATATATTCTCTTAAATTGTATTTTCACAAATGAAAACTTTAAATTGGTTTTTCTCGATGTTCATTTTTTATCGACTTTGATGAAATAAAAATGCTAAGCCTTTTTTTAAAATTAAGAAAGAGGTTTTAAATTTTTTATACATAATTTTGATTATGTGTTTGATACAATTCTGCATGGGAATTACCATTAAGATTTACAGTTATTTTTTTAAAAATGTTTAAACTTATAATTGCTAAGATTTTCTCGTCTTTCATGACAGCAAAAAAATTATATCAAATCTAAAAACAGAAGCATCTAAAAATGCATGCAAAATTTTATGTAATATATTTTAAGAAATGTGCAAAAAAAATTTGGAGCATGAATATCAAAAATTAAAAAAGTAGTAAAGATTTTTAAAAAAATGAATTTTTTCAAAAAAAATTTTAATTTTAATTAAAAATGAAGATTTTTAAAATTTTTTAAAAACAATTTTGTTTATAAATTAATATTAAAGTATAATACAACCAAATCTTTCACCGTAAAACTTAAAATTAAAAAAAAGTTGAAAGGGTACCGTATCCCCTTAACATCGGAACTGCTGCTGCTATATTCATAAAAGTGGTGTCTAGGTATAGTAAAGTAGCCATGCGCTACTGAATTAAACCACCTACCGCACCACTTGGTGGAAACTGCTGAGTTAGCATTTCTATCTCGAAAACGGAACGAGATAGGGAAAAAAAGTGATTTACAGAGTTGTAGAAAATCATCGATTTAGTACGAAAAGATACCTTGTGGACATTAATGCAAAGAATAGAACGGTTAAAACGCGCATTTGTTTTTTAATGATTTCCTACACTGTGACGTCACGAAACTTGAACGAAAGGAGAAATGATTATCTTTCTGGCAAAATACGACACCGCAATGTGCACAGTGGTATATCGCTTTTGATTCCCAATTAAAAGGACCGCGGTTCAAACCTCGAGGGTTTCATCCTTGTACTGATTGCCTTTATAAACAGAGAAGACAATACGTAGATCGTGTGAAATAGTGTCGCATCAACTCAACGCAACTTGCGCTTGGTGTTCGAAATTTTTGCAGTATGCAAATACGTAACAAACGTCACGCCTGTTCACTTGAGACAGCTATAAAAGAGACATCTTCTTGGGGTTGTAGTATGTTGATGCTCGTGGTCATGGCTGAGTATTCCAAAGCGCGAGATCTCCAGTGAAGCAGTACCTCGTCAAGGAATTCGGGGACCAAAAATTTGGGTATGGCGGTTTCGAAGAGTGGCCTCCACGTTCGCCTGATTTGACTCCACTGGACTTTTTCCTGTGGGGATACCTGAAACAGCAGGTGTATGCGACCCCTCCACAAACATTGCATGACCTTAAACGACGCATTACGGACGCTTGTGCCAAAGTGTCACGCTCTATGCTCCAACGTGTGCAACGTGCGATTCAAACGAGGATCCAAATGCGTATTGCAGCTGACGGTGAGAAGTTTTAACGTCTCAAATAAAGGTATATTGTTAAAATTAGTTGTTTTTTTCTTTCTCAGATCCTTTTGAAACGTCACAGTGTAGGAAATCACAAAAACAAATGCGCGTTTTAACCGTTGTAGTCTTCTTATTAATGTCCACAAGGTATCTTTTCGTACTAAATCGATGATTTTCTACAACTTTGTAAATAACTTTTTTCTCTATCTTGTTCCGTTTTTGAGATAGAAATGCTAACTCCACAGTTTTCCACCAGGTGGCACGGTTGGTATTTACATTCAGTAGCGCATGGCTGCTTTACTATACCTAGACACCACTTTTATGAATATAGCAGCAGCCGTTCCGAAGTTAAGAGGGTGGGAAGGGACTTTAGTGGGCATACTGTATATATATCCTTCCTACTATGCTGTATACTTACAAATAAGTAAATTATTGTCATTTACTTTCCTTCCTGGTGTTGCAATTTTAATGGCCAGCAGTTTGGTATGGATGCCATGTCTTATCACTGTGTCGAGGTAAAAAGAATTAGGTGGATTTCTTTAAGCTCTCCTGTGAAATTCAAACATTGTGACATAGTGTTCTATACCTCCAAGGTACAGATATATATATATATATATATATATATATATATATATATATATATATACAGGTGGTTATCAAAATAATGGAAACACCTATCAATATTAGTGGTGTTTATGAATATGCTTCGTATTCCTTAAAAAACAAGTTTGGCCACCAGGATTTTTTTATATAATATAGTATATGTATGCCAAGGTCTACTGCCAAGTAGCAGTAATGAAGCTAAGAGCATCGTGCTTTTGGGGGGAACAGCGAAAAATGACAATCCTTGCAGACCTTGCGAAAAGGGCAAATTGTTGGAGCGCGATTAAATTGGAGTATCTGTTACTGCAACCCCCAGTCTAATGGGTGTTTTTCGAGCTATGATATCAAAATTCATAATATCAAACAGAGTGCACGGAAAAACATCCTTTGCCAAACAGAATAGTGGTCGAAAGAGAGAGCTGAGTGAAAGAGACGGAGAGGTATTGAAGCGGATTGTGACATGAAAGAAAATAACTGAATCCAAAATGATCGAAAAGCTCCAACTGCATCTGCATGTTCTGGTATCAATCATTACAGATAGAAGGGAACTTCACAAACAAAGCATTTACGGAAGAGTAGCTATTCTCAAGCTAGTTGTAATAGATGCCAATACAAAATATCGTTCGAATGGTACCACGAGAGCAAATCCTGGTCGAGTAACATGTCGTAAAACGGCATTTGGTCCGACGAATCATTGTTCACATTGTTTCTCGCAACAAGACATGCATATGTCTGGAGAACACCTACACAAGCGTAAGATTCTGGCTGTCTCATCTCAACTGTCAATCATGGAGGTAGATTTATCAGGGTTTGTGATGGCATCTCAGGCTTTTCTTCAGACCCTATTGTAACCCTAAAAGGGAGATTGAATGGGAAGGACTATGTCGATATTTTAGCTCACTAGTCAATCCTACGCTGCAAATTTTGCTTCTTGCAGGAGATGGTTTTCTCCAGGATGATAATCCCCCTATACATCAGCTAAATCTATCAATTATTCGTTTGAACAGTATGAAATGAAGTTAAATATCTTATCTTGCCCTGTACAATCCCCCCGACTATAAAACATCCAACCAGCATGATCTGTATAAGCGGATAGAGTCAGGTATCGATATCCACCACAGCATCTCTACAGAAACTTTCATGATTTTTCCCTCAAGAATGGTGTAATATATTTTTAACCATTATTCATGACTTGTATAATCCAATTCCAAGGTGAATCAGGTGGCATTACATGACGAAGGTGATCCTGCTCCGTATTAATAAATGTTTTCATGATGTTTTTAAGTGTTTCCATTATTTTGATAACCACCTGTATATATATATGTGCATATATGTATATGTATATATATATATATATATATATATATATATATATATATATATATATATATATATATATATATAAACCTATATCTAATCAGTTATAATACATATTAAAACAAATTTTATAGTTACCTCTAATTATTTTCATGCCATAGAACTTTTTCAAATATTAATTACAAACGTTTGCTAGCGAATGCGATTAATAGCAATTTGAAAGCTAAAAATTGTGCGCTGGCATACTTAAAAATTTGTAATTGTTTACCTAATACACTACCTGGACAAAAGTATCGGGACACACCCCTAAAGAAGTGGATCTGGCAGGTGACGTAATCTGATGCGTAACCGAAAGCTATAAAAGCGTTGGTAGTGTTTTGTCAGGTCATATTTATGCATTTGTGAGACAATGTGTAAGTCAAAAGAGCTGAGTGACTTTGATCGTGGCATTATAGTGGGATGCCACCTTTATGAGAAATCAGTTCGTGAAATTTCGGACATTCTACAGAAGCCAAAATCCACTTTGAGTGATGTAATTGTGAAGTGGAAACGTCGAGGCAGTGAAACTGCAGAAAAATGAAGTGGCAGGCCGAAAAAAAATTAGTGAACGCAGCCGTAGACTTCCGAAAAGTGTAGTGAAACAAAATCGCAAGTCCTCGTTGATTGAAATCACTCAGGAGTTCCAAACTTCATCAGGCGTTAGTGCTAGCAGCAGGACTATTCGTCGAGAGTTAAAAAACCTGGGATTCCAGGGTACTTCAGCAGCTCACAAGCCAAACATCACTCCCCAGAATGCGAAGCGTCGATTGCAATGGTGCAAAGATCACCGTCATTGGACTGTGGACATGTGGAAAAATGTTCTTTGGAGTGATGAATCTCACTTTACAATCTGGCAGTCCGATGGACCCGTCTGGGTTTGGCGGATGTCCGACGAGCGCTTCTTACGTGTCTGCATTGTGAAAGCTGTTAAGTTTGGTGGAGGCAGTATCATGGTGTGGGTGGGTTTTTCATGGTTTCTCCTGGGTTCCTTAGTTTCTGGGGTTGAAAACATGAATTCTGAGATGTATGTGGACATTCTGGAGAATTCTGCTCTCCCAACTCTATGGAAATATTTTGTGGAAGACCCATTTCTTTTCCAGAAGGATAACTTCTCCATTCACACATCGAGACTTGCACAGGCATGGTTTGACGAAATGGGTGTGCTAAAACTGGACTGACCCTCTCAGAGCCCCGATCTAAATCCCATTGAACACCTTTTGGACGAATTAAAACGCAGATTACGTAGTCTAATCGACCATCCTCACTGCCAGCACTCACTTCAGCTGTGATGGACAGCTGGAAGCCAATTCCTATGGACACCTATCAAAAACTGGTGGAAAGTCTCCCCAGACGTGTGCAGGCTGTCATCGATGCAAAAGGAGGACCATCATCATATTAATATACGCCTTAGGACTCTCCGAGTCCGTAACACTGGGCGTCCGGATACTTTTGGCCAGATAGTGTATATCGCTAGTATAAACTTGAATGAAAAAAAATATATCAAAATGTTTTATCCATTTTATTTAGATTTTTTTAATTAATTTTGCACTAATTTTGTAAAATGAAGCTTTTTTTTTAAAATTTATTTATAGGTGAACAAGGGGAGAGATTTTAACTCTTACTAAGATGAGATGAAATAACAAATCATAAAGCTTCACAAATTCAACCTATGTTTCATAAAACAAACTTGTAGCTTTAGAGCCGGTGTCAGGAAAAATAATTTCATTTATGGCACACATTTTGCTTTTATCTCCTGTGAAAATATCATTATTAATTATTTAGACCTCTATTCTTCATGTCAGTTGCTACATATATATTTAAAAATAGTTTGAATGTATAGAAATTTTTCAGAATGAGAAATTTAACCTCAAAGTACTAATATCAACTTTATAATGAAAAGCATAAAAATGCGTATAAAGTGTACACAATTTGACATTCGTAAAGTTTGAACACAACTCGAAAAAGCTTTTTTATGGGCGTAAGTTAATTAAACGATTTGCAGTAATTATTTTGAATTAAATTTAGTTCTAAATAAAAAACTCATGGCTTCAACATTAAAACATTCAGTATAATTTTCTAAAAGAGGTTTTTTTACTATCCTTATAACAATCGAAATTAATGTATTTTATTTCTCAAAATTCTATTTCACCTGAAGCGGAATTTAGTTGACAAAAAGAAAATTAGCAATTCTAAAGGCATTCCCCGGAGATTTAAATCTCTTAAATGTTTTGTCCTTGTTATTTAGTCATATAACTATGTTTAAATAATTTATCTTCATCTAGGTTTTATTTAGCTGTTTTATGGTTTGAGAACGTCGCTTTCTCAAGATTTTGCACCAATTACACATTAATTACGCCCGTAACTTACACTGCAGATACCTAAATTTGGGTCAGTTTTAGAACAAATTCGTTGTCCTGCCTTTTTCTGAATGAATTTCCACTAACATTACTCTTAAAGGATTTTGAAATTAAAAAAATGTTGCAGATGGAAAATTAGACATTTAAATTTAATCCTGTGGAATTATGGCAAATGCTGATATGTAATTTTTTCATGTTTTTGGCAAATTAAAAAGCTAACTTTTGTTGGGAAATATAAAATCGCTCAATTAAGATTTTCAATCCAAATATTCTTTAGTTAATACTCATATTCAACCTCAAGCATATGGCTGGTCTTAATGAAAATTTCAATTAGGGACTAAAATATTCAATTAGAGACCAAGTATTACCTCTTTTATACATAATAGCATTGGTCAATACGAATAAGTTAGTAGGGGAAAGTGGGGTAAGATGACGAACTTAAGCTTCAAATATTTTTCCTGAATTCAATAAGGGGTTTAAAAACTTGAAATTTACAGAAAGAGTTCTTTCAACCTTTATGTTTTATAAAAAAAATTGAAACGATTTCATCTCCTCTTGGAAGATGGGAAAATATTCCCTTCCCCACAAGAAAGTAATTTTCATCATCTTACCCATTAGGTGGGGTAAGATGACTAAAGGCGATGGGTAAGATGACGAATCGATAACAATATAAATCAAGATATAAAGGTTTATTTTAAAAAATGCAGAGAAACAATTTCACTTAGGTACTTTATGAAAAAGGCGCAGATAACGCTAAAAATACAATGACAGATTACCCATAATGAAACAAAAACTTAAAGAATTACATACAAAAATTAAGAAAAAACATAGGTAATAAAGTTCATATACAAAAATCGCATTTCCAGGGTCTGTCTTTCGCTTCATTATCATCCCACCCGGAACATTGAACATGTGCCCAAGATTTGCACCTGAAGCACTGATACCATAATTCGTCCTTTCTCTCCTCCCCGCAAATAATGCAGTATTTTTCCAATAATGTTTCAGTATCACAGTCGTCGTCCTCCACGTATGGAACCTCTTCTTGTGATGACTCATCAGATGTCCAGTAATCCCGTTGACGCATTCTAGTTTTCCTTCTTTTTCTAGATGTTTTCGGTAAACATTTAGCTTTCTTTGACGCTAATGTTCCAGCTTTCCTTTTCAATCTTTCCTGTCGTTTCAGTTCCATCAATTGTTTTTCTTTCTTCTTTTTTTCAAGAGCTTGTTTTACAGGAGATCCATAAATGTGATAAGAAGGTACTTCCTTCCTTGATTTCCTGGTTGTTTTCTTGCTGGCCATCGGAAGTGGAGGAAGTTGATGGCTGTGGAGATAGGGTTGATGAAATGGTAGGTTCAGGAGTAAAGGCCGATGAAATTTGCTGCTGACAAATGGTAGGATAATCTAATTGGTTGTTTTCAACAACATCAGCGGTGTATGAAGCGTGAAAATCTTCGTCTGTGAAAATATTGCTGTCTAGAGGCTCAATGCCAGTAGCTCTGAATCCGTTCACAGCAATCTGGACAGTACAAATTCTAAGGTAGGCTCCTCGTCATCCTACCCCACAACGCCATTTTCGATTTCAACTTGTTAATCAGTATCCAAACGTATCGTAAATAAACTATAACATACATGATTTTTAACGTTACGAGTTGTATTTTGAGAGAGAAAAATGGAGGAGTAAAAAATAACTTACCGTAGTCGGGTAATTCCTTGCGCTGTGAAGTCCAAAAGTTACAAACACAGATTAAAGAAATACATTTGAAGTTCCACTACTCACAAAACAATCTCAACTTATATTACTTGTAGTGGGCGTCATAACCCAATACTAGAGTCTTAAGAATTGCCTGGACAGGTGCTGCTATCTATGATTGCGTAGGAGAAATACCGAGTTCGTCATCTTACCCGCTTCGTCATCTTACCCTACTTTCCCCTATTATTTCCTAATTCCACTATCGCTTTTGCCACATTAAAGAACCAATTTTATGCTTCACATATCGACTTAAAACATAAAATTGAATTTTTCGGACATATCAACATCTGCCATAACGTCACAGAATTATAAAATGAGATATAGACATGTGCATATAATATAAGTAAATGATTGTAACTTTATAACAAATTTATTATTTGTGTACCAAAATGTGATTTTATATTCATAAGTAAAATATTATTTGTTAATATTAAAAAAATATTTTTTAGAGAACTAAGCAATTTTCCATTGCAAAATATAACTATTGCTTGAAAACATTTATTCCTGCGTAGCTTAATAGGCATATAATGCTGAATCTGTGAATAACTTTTGCTAAAACCAACTTCGAAATTTGATAGAGGGACAAAATTACAATTTTTTTTCTACTTCAGTTTCTATAAAAATTGGAAGTAAGATAAAATATCATAGAATAGAAGTATCAAAATTCTAAAAGTGTATTAGTTTTCACAGCATATTTTTATACATATTATTAAAACATTAAACGCTAAGTATACAAAAGTCGTTTTTGATTTCATAAATCATCCAAAGTATGCTTAGTAATCATAATCTTATTTTTAAGTTCAATGAAGATAAAATAGGGCTATCTAATTTCAAATATTATAGAAAAATTATTCTAGATATTGAAGAGCTAAAAAACTCTCTGGGGAGAATTTAATCTATGAAACACAAATACTTTAAAATAAAGGTTTTAAGAAGTTTCTTTTCTTTTGATACTTATTAATGAAATAATACTTGTGACCGGAGTATGATAGATATTCATTACTCTTTTCCTGATAAAATGCCTATCGAATAAGTAACCATCACAAGAAATAGGATTTTAAGTGTTTTGTATCCCTCCTACTTAGATTACATTTTCAAGCCTATATGGACCTGATCTGGAACTTCCGGCCATGATCTAATCTAAGCCTATATGGACCTGATCTGGAACTTCCGGCCAGGGGGTAATAGGAACAACAATAACAACAACATGTCTTTCACAATTATAAAAAATCTTAAACATGTTGATATCTCTACAGTGCTATTGAAACAGTTAAGGAAGTCTTTAAATACTTAGCCAAAATAAGAATTATACTACATTTTCAAATTTATTTACATGCTGCATCTATTTCTCTTTAAATAATTTTTGAAGATTAATAAAATTTTATTCTTAACGAACATTTTACTTACAGATTAGTTGCTCTGAGTTTTAGAACAAAAATAATGGCTTGATGTTTTGATAGTGTAGGTAAATTATTTTAGAGGAGCTATAAAAATGATTTTCAAAATATCTGGTATGAAACATTTAAAGTATTAGCATAAAGAAAAAAATTTAAACTGAAACAATCATATTTCCGAATCCAATCTAAAACGGGATTTCTTTTATCATTCAGGTTATGGCACAAAAATGCTTGTATTCGTGTGGCACATATGTTAGCACATATATTTTAGCATAGTAAAAATACCAATTTAAAGTGCCAAAGTAAGAATCTGTTGCTACAGAAATACAGTAAAGTCCAGAAGCAATGTCCAGACTGTCGTCTCTTCGAGAAGTTTTTTTTTTTTTTTTTTAGACCCAAGAAAGACCAACAAACAACTTTGACGTCGTACTTTTGCATCGCAGTTTCAAAACTTAAAAGCCATGTGACTTCAGTGCGTTTCTTACTCTAAGCACGTTCGTTTGATTTATAAAATTCTGAACGCGCTTCTTCCAAAAGTGATTTAAACTGGGTTAAAGTATATCTTGTTATAAAGTATTACACCTAAAGCATTGATTTACTACAATTGAAATACGTTTAAATATGCTTTTCAGATTCTTGTTGGTTTGTTAACATTTAATTTTACTGTAATAACTTACGAGAAACATACGGAAAGCGCAAAACAGAAACACACAGCTTGTTGATTTCTGCAATATAAATAATTTATTATGTGTGTTTAATAACAAATTATTATTATTATTATTATTGTTATTATTATTATTTTACTAACAAGAATAACAATTTACTTTTATTGTGGATTCTATTGTGTGTATGTGTGTGGAAACTCATGTTCCCGTTTTATTCAAAAACTTCATATAATTTCATAAAAAAAGTTATGAAGGGATTTGAGGCTCTTTATTCCTAATGATACAGGGTGATCAGAAAGTCAGTATACATTTGAAAAAGTAATAATTCACGGAATAATGTAGGTAGAGAGGTAAAAATTGACACACATGCTTGGAATTATATGGGGTTTTATTGTAACACCACACAAAAGTTCAAAAAATGGCCAACAGATGGCGCTGGACAGCAAAACGTCAGTGACGCTGCATGAGAATCGTGTATAAAAGGAGCTGTAATGAGAGAGAGAATCAGTTAAAAATCTATTAAATATAAACGACTTCACTGAGATTGTTCTTATGCTTAGAGAAACGGTTAAAAAAATGAAATTAACGAACTCCCCCCAGGACAGACTCTTCATGTTCCTTGAGAACATGAAAAACCTCACGCCATAATGGCTGCCCCATTTGTCTCTCCTCGCGTCTTGGCTTTTCTGTCTTCTCTCTTTTTTTGATTTAAAAAAAAAAAAAAAAAAAAAAAAAAAAAAAAAAAAAAAAATTAATAAAAAATAAAAATTGATACGTGCTTGCACGGTAAAAAACATCTATAAAACTAAAAACTAATACGTAGCTAGCATACGGTAAAAAATAAAAACTTTAATTCATCTAAACTTTCTTTTAGCCTCTATCCATAAACCCTCTCCTAGCTCCTATCCTTAAACTTTCTTTTAACACTATCACTAAACTTCCTTCTCAAATAGTTTTGTCATTCTAGGGGATCCAAAGATCACCCAATCACTTTTCTATCTCCTCTTCTCCCCACCTTATGTCAATCAAGTTATGCTCCTTACCAATCGTTATAAAGAAAGGCTTCCGAGGGCGTGGCCCAGATGAAGTCGCTCACTACATTTCATGTTGAGCTCATGTTGAGCTGAGAGAATCAGCGTTGGCCTAGGCAACTCAGTTAATTTAGTTGTCCTATGGTCCTATGGAGAGAATCAGATGCACCAGCAATCGTAGCATGTTGACGTTACCAGAAAAGGCACTATTAGTAAAGCTGTATTATCAGAATGGGGAATCTGCTACTGCAGCTTTACGATCCTATCGCCATAGGAAACGGGTAAAGGTCCTACGACAATTGCAACTGTGAAGAGAATGATTTTGAAGTTTACGGTGGACCGACATCAATAGGGATGCTAAAAGACAACATCCAACGCCAATGTCTCCCCATAAATAGAGATATGCTGTACAGTGCTGTTCACAACATTGTCCCTCGACTACAGCTATTGATGAGGAATGACGGTCGAAATGTTGAACATTTGTTCTGAAGAACATCATCTTTGCTTTGCCATAATTTGTTATGCTAATTATTGCTTTTCTATCACATGAAGTGCCATCTGTCAGCCATTTTTTGAAGTTTTTTTTTGTGGTTGCAATAAAACCCCATGTCATTCCAAGCATGTGTGTCAATCAGCGCCCGCTCTATCGGTTACGTCGCCCCGGACAAAAAGGCAAATTACCGCCCCTTAAGAATATATATATATATATATATATATATATATATATATATATATATATATATATATATATATATATATATATATATATGTTTATTGCTCAGATCATACTTATTAGAAACAATCCGTTGGTTTTTAGACAGTATCGGCACCGCTGATGACAAGATGCTGTCTAAAACCTATTTTTCACTTACCTTTTCATGATTTTAGTTCCTGGCTCTTGTGGTTCTGAGCATATACTGGTTTTTCACTTTCAACTTTGTCTTTTATAAATATATAAATATATAGGTACATATTTTTTATTTTCAATAAAAATGAAATCATTTTATATAAATTTTAATAAAATTATATATTTAGAAAAAAACGTATAATATAACATAACATTGATAAACAAGCAGTACAAAACATTAGAAAGGAATTAAGAAATATCTGTACCTAGCCACAAATTTTTAACCACATAATTTTTTACATTTTGAAATGCTATTATAAATGTGTATTATTGCACAAACAATCAAAATGCCATTATTTTGAAAATAAAACAGAGGTAACATCAACTACGCTAAAATGACAAAAAACTTTTTTTTCTTACTTTCAGTTCTGCAAACTTTTTTATTACAACTTTTAAATTTACTTGATCAGCAATTTCATGCTCAATTGCCAAAATGGCCAAACCATTAAGACGATTTTGTGTAGTAGTCGAACGTAAAAAGTTCTTAATTAATTTTAACTTAGAGAAACTCCTTTCGCCACATGCTACAGTTATTGGTATCGTTAGCAATATTCTTAAAGCAAAAGTAAGGTTTGGGGCAAAATTTAACTTCGTTATTAAGCTCAGTACATTGCTTAGGCTTTCTTTTTTGCCCAAAAGCGCAGATACTGCTGAAATATCCTCTACTAATTCTAGCCCATTTATGTCAACTGAATCACCATCAGTTAAAATACATTCTAAATTCTTACAGTGTTTTAGTATCATTTGTTTGGACATGGTATTTATATCGTATATATTATATAAGACTTGAAAATAGTTACTATGATTACTAAGTTGTTCAAATCTAGCATCTAGTGCATTTAGTGCTTGATCTATTGTAAAATTTAAAAAAATCTATTTTATATTTTTCTTTTGGATCTTTTATGGGTTCATCTCGTGCTTCGTATTAGAAGTTCCTTTTTCTTCTTCTAACGTGGTGTGTTATTGTTGATCCAAAATTAGCTTCCATATCAATTTCGGTAGCAAGTTCTTTTGCATCAATAATTTCGTCGAAGGACGAATCCGATCGAAGATTCTTAACAAATATTTTGCAGTTTTGTAAAAGATCAAGTGCAGAGGCTAGATCAAAATCTTTTGCTTGCATAAACTTGCTTATTGGATTAAGGGAATTTAGTATTTTATGCCAAATAACTAAAAACAAATAACTACAATTTAATAAACCCAAGGCCTCGTCTCAGTTTCTAAATTATCAATTTCTTGGTTTCGTAAATGCTTAGCAAGGCGTCGTGTACATCTCCCAAATGAAATCGCAAAGGCTTTAAGGCCTCTATCCCACTCTCCCATCTAGTGTCACTCAATGGTTTCAAAGTTAAACCTTGAACATGTTTTAAAAGTATTGCCCATCGAAAAGTAGATGCCGAAAAAAATAAATATATTTTTTGGACCATGTTGAAGAAATTAGCGGCTTCCAAGGATACTTTTGCCACATCATTTGCAACAAGATTGAGAGAATGGCTACTACACGGAACATAGAATGCTCGCGAATTACTATTGTTTAATTATAGATTGCACTCCTGCTTTATCGCCCCTCATATTGGACCCGTTGTCGTACCCCTGCCCTCTGATATTCTGCAAATTTAAACACAAGTCATTAAGTTCTCCAATTATAATATCAGACATTTGTTTTCCTGTGGATCTTACGATTGGTAAAAAGCCTAAGAAGGTTTCATTAATTTTCATTTCAACATCAGCGTCAAATTTATTGATTGAAACATAGCTGATTACAAGAGTCATTTGCTCCACCTTACTAATGTCAGGAGTACAGTCTTAAATTATGGAAAAATATTTGAATTTTGTTATTTGATCAATAATATGAGACTTTACTCTTTGATGCATGCAGCAGATCTATTATCTCGTTTTGTATATATTTCCCGAGATAGTGAGTTTTAGTCTCTTATTTTTTGAGCACTCTACGGATGTACTCTTCCATAATGGGATCAAATTCAGATAGCAACTCAACTATTTTTAAGAAATTACCGTTATTATACTCAAAAAACTTGTCGTTTGTTCCTTGAAAAGCCAGACAACTTTTACCAAGCATTTTAGTAACTGCTACGATTCTTAGAAGCACCTCGTTCCAATGATTTGTTTCGGCATTAATAATTCTTTGAGCAGCCGCATCTATAGTTTTACAACACTTTAACCTTTTGTTCATTTCTATCCATGATTTTTGGGCCTGAATATGATTTTTGAAAATTTCATGCTCTTTTAAAGTTCCGCCGAGGTGCTTCCAACTTTTAAAACCCTCCTTTGAAAGGGAACTTACTATGCAGCCGAAACTTTTGCAACGGAAACAGTAAGCGCAATTTTGTGAAGGAGAGTATACTAGCCAGTCTCGTAAAACTTGCTCTCCGTTGCTTAAAATTCGTGTATAATAATTTGCGCTAAAATGTCGACCAATGTCATTGGAAGGAAATTTGTAATTATGCAATGGTTTGGGTGGATCTTGTCGTGCTAAAAAGCGACTCCTAAAATTCTTGGCCACAATGTTGGATCTGTACTCAATGTTTGTAGAACGCTTTCTGCGGGTGTCACGTTGGTGTCAATTTTTTCAATGCTTTCATCTGGCAAAGATAGAGTCAGAGTATCGTCAGTTCCAATTGATTTAGAAACTTCGTCTATTTGTTTGTCATCATCATCCTCTGACGATTCCGTATTTTCTTTTATAACCGGACTTGATGTTGAATTCTCAGAGTCGTCATTTGTTTTGGTACAACGCTGGATATAACTTTTTACGCGCCAGCATGCTTTTGCTTTTCGGCTTCCTTTTCCAGCCGTCTTTTTTTGTACTGGTAATCAGACAGTTTTCTTTGATCGTCAACCATTCTGGAAGAGGCACGCACATAACTCAAATTAAACAATGTAAACTATAAAATATTTAAAAAATAAAGATTTATCCTTGTTTCAAATAAGCTAAAACCGTAATTAACATAACTTCAAAATTATATTCCGTCAATCCACATGAAAAATATTTATGCGCTACACAAAATATTTTTCGTATCCTGTGAACGTAAAGAAAGTCTAGTGTTATTATATATGTATTTTATAATAATAAATATTTCAGCAAATCGTAAATAGTCATTAAAAACAATTTTATAATTCTTGATTTTGAGATTTTTTTCAGTTCAATTATTCAAACATATTATTATAAAACGCGTTTTATCGAAGCAGTGAACTTAATAAATGTCTTATATTATTGATTCAAATAATTATTTTCATAAAACAAAAATATAAATAATCATACTTATAGAATACGTTCAAATTTGATACATTATTTTACCTGTTTTGCATCTGGTTCTATTTCTGAGAACCATGTCGCAGCACTGCGACGTATTTACCTTTAAAAGTTATGAAAGCACACTGATGTAAATTTTATGAACTTCTACTTGTTATCTCTACCGACGTAATAACAAGAATAATGCTATTATGTAATGAAACTCCTCTTTTATAATTAGAGGTAATAAGCAAGTCTATGCATGTTCAAACACAAGTTGAAGCAGCGCTCTGCTCGCGTGCTAATGATTTCTATTCAGAGAAGTATATGCATGTTCAAACAAGTTCAAGCAGTGTCCTTTACAAATTATCCGTTTATTTTTCAATAATAGTATAAATATTTTTAGCTATTAGACATAAACAATATAAATATGCTACGCACTGTAAATTATTAGTCAACGAAAAAATCGATATGTGAAATTTTCTATTAATTGGGTATTTAACACATCAATACTTTTTTCACACTTACAGCCAACATGGCGCCCCTAAATTTTGGCGCCCCGGACAAATGTCCGGTTTGCCCACCCCTAGAGCGGGCCCTGTGTCAATTTTTACCTCTCTACCAACATTATTCCATGAATTATTACTTTTTCAAATGTATAATGACTTTCTGGTCACCCGGTATATGCAACAAATGAATATCCTTTTTACCCGAACCCCATTTAGGCACAATTACAGCTTAATTGAAAAATAAATTAATAAAATTGCTTTTAAATTACCTTATCTCTTAAACAACTGCATACACATATAATTCTTTTTAAGTAAGTTTACTGATTAAACCAATGTTAGTTTATAATAAATTTATGACTTAAAAGCTGAAAGAGAATCAAACTTCATGCTTTTGGCAGAGCAACAAAAGGTATTTCTTTTCCTGAGTTAGAAGAAACAGCATGATTTATATAACATAAAACTTTGAGTTATAAATATTTTGATTGTTTGCTTATGAACAATTAAGTGTTAAGCATTTATGTATAAACTACAGAAATTCTGTTATCCCAAAAATAATCGTTATTCACATATTTGAATATTCAAACTCATTTCAATATCAGGGGTTTTAGATATTTTATCACGAATCGTATTTTCTTTTTTTTATGCTCGACTATTTTCCAAAATAAAATAATTATTTATTAAATGATATAAATAGTGTAAACTGTAAGAGCTTAGAACCTTGGAGAACCTTAAAGTAGAAGAGATGCCAATGTTCATAGGTACTAGGTACCTACTGGAGCAGAAGCAGACAAAACAAAATCTATATGGTCAAAATAAATTTTATAAATTAAATAAATCTAGACAAATAAATCAAATGTTCGAGTACATATTTGAAAAATTAAATTGCTGTTTAAATGGAGGCAGGAATCATGTCACCCATTTAAAAGGGGCGTGCTCTTTATATATTTTTCATTTTCCTATCTGATACACTCCAGTACTGTTAGATTAAATATTTCTCTAGTATCTAATGTAAAGATAACATTATTAAATTTTTAATTTTTAATTTTTTTCTACATTTTAATATAAAATTTTCCTCTGCTCATAGAAATAAACGAAAGTTTTTGAAATTGATATTTAATATATTTTTATTCTAAAATTTTTAATATCCTATGTAAAAAGAGCAATGTACCCTTCAATGTAATATTTATTGAAAATATTAAGGTGATTTGCGTTGGTAGCTATTATTTTACAGTTTAGTATTTATCAAGTTTACCAAATGCTTATAAATGACTGAAAGAAGTTATTGAAAGAAGTCATGCTTATACACTTTTAGACGAGAAAAACGATACACCAAGAAGGAATTGTCCGAATGAGACGAAAATCGGTAGACGTTATGTACATGTACAGATAAACAAATGGTTACAATCTGGGAAAAAATGGATGATTTATTCAAGAGAAAGAGCTTCACAAAGTGAAAAAGTAAATATCGCGTTGGTACACCTCTGGCCCTTATGTAAGCAGTTATTCGGCTTGGCATTGATTGACAGAGGTGGCAGATATCCTCCTGCGGAATATCGTGCCGAATTCTGTCCAATTGCCGCGTTAAATCGTCAAAATCCCGAGCTGGTTGCAGGGCTCTGCCCATAATGCTCCAAACGTGCTCAATGGATGAGAAATCCGGCGACACTGCTGGCCAAGGTAGCATTGGGCAAACCTGAAAACAAGCAGTAGAAACTCTCGACGTGTGCGGACGGACATTATCTTGCTGAAATGCTGCCGTTGGTTAAACTCTGGTCCTTAGGAAAGCAGTTAGTCGACTTGGCACTGATTGATAGAGGTGGCCGGTGTCGTCCTGCGAGATATCGTGCCAAATTCTGTCCAATTGGAGCGTTATATCGTCGAAATACCGAGATTATTGGAGAACCCTGTTCATAATGCTCGAAACGTGATCAATGGGAGAGATCCGGTGACCTTGCTGGACAAGGTAGCGTTGCATAAGCACGAAGACAAGCAGTAAAATCTCTCGCCGTGTGCGGGTGGGCATTATCTTATGGAAATGTAAGCTCAGGATGGCGTGATATGAAGGGCAACACAACGGGTCGTAGAATATCGTCGACGTACCGCTGTGCTGTAAGGGTGCCACGGATGACTACCAAAGGGGTCCTGCTAAGAAATGAAATGGCACCCCAGACCATCACTCCTGGTTGTCGGCCCGTATGGCGGAAGGCAGTCAGGTTGGTATCCCACCGCTGTCCGGGGTGTCTCCAGACACGTATTCGCTGGTCATCGGGGCTCAATTCGAAGCGGGACTCATCACTGACGACAATTCCACTCAGTGACAATTCCAGTCAGTGACATTCCATGTGGAATGTGCCCGACACCACTGCAAACGGGCTTGTTGGTCTACAGAGGTCAATGGTAGTCGGCGCAAGGGGTGCCGTGAGCTCATTCCCCTTTCTCTGAGCCGCCTATGAATGGTCCTTGCGGTCACTGAAGCACCAGTTGCACGTGCGATCGATGATAATGATGAATCTGGGGCCATGAGTGCCGTTCTGACGGTTGCTCGGTCCTCACGTTCTGTCGTTTCCCTAGGCCGACTACTTCTTTCTTGACGCTGTGTTCGGCCATGGTTCACCCATGGTTGACCCATTCCTGCCAACATCGTTTAATAGTGGCATCGCTCCTATCCAATGTCGAACGATTCGCCGGTTAGATCAACCAGCTTCTTCGAGCCTAACTACACGTCCTCTCTCAAATGTTGACATTTGCGCATATTGTTCACTCACCTGTATGCGAGGCATAGTTACTGTCTACCTGAGTACACGGAATGAAATTCGCAAAGAATTTATGACCTGGAATCGAAATTTCTCCTATTTAATATCCTGCCAGTTGCGCAGTTAAGATACGCTGCAGCGTCACATGTTCATTGATTGGCCGCTAAACTTTAAAATTTTGCATATTCTGTCGAAACCTGTATGCATATCAATTTGTGTCCAATTTCCATTACCCCTTCTTTGTGCGTCTTTTTTTTTTGTCTAAGAGTTTATATGATGGAAAGACTAATATGTAGTGGATTTTTTGAGACAATGAAGTCAATTTTATAAAATATAATTCAGTCATAATCTTTCTTATTGTCTTTTCAAAAATTTTCCACACATTTAAGTTTATTTTGAGGTTTTACATTTTTGTTAGGTGTAGTGTTTAAAAACAGCAAGAGGGCAGAACATAGCAAAAATATTTTTTTAAATGACCAGTATATTCAGTGAAAATGCATAAATATTAAGCGTAATAACATATTATATATACAAAGCAGAGACTTCGTGAAAATTGTTTAGCCAAAAAAAAAATTAAACTGGAACTATTGGATATAATTGCTAAAATGAAAAATAACTACATTGATTATAAGATAAGGAAATAGTCTCCAAAACTTATTTAAAGGAATATCTTGATACTAGGTTTCAATTTTTAACATATTACGGATGCTTCGAATGTGTACAATATTTTATCCATGTAATAATGAAAGAGTTAAAAATCAACAGACGTACAAATGTAAAACTTGTTATTTCTAATTTAGTGAGAGACAATACACTTGGGAAAATGCAAGAATTTTCGTTCATCGAATGTACGAAACTGATATAAAGTTTAAAATATTCAGCCTATATTCATTCTTTAGCAAAACATTTGATAAACATACTAAAAAATAGCTGAGAAAAAACCCCAGCGTTCGACAGTTTAAGATTCGTTTACTGAAGAACTTAAAAATTATACTAAAATCTAATTTATAGAAATTTATAAATTGAGATCTCTTAGAAGATTTGTGTGCCTTTATAGCATTGTGTTGAACTTTATTGTCTTTAGTCACAGATGCATTGAATTCAAGTTCCATTTTCTATATTAAGACAAGAAAATTAAAATTTTCAAAATAATTGTTTTCCATAATTGTAAAATTTAAAGTATTATTATCTTCATGGTGAAAATAATATATTTTCATATCATTCAACTTATTGCTGTAAATTTACAGCTTTAGATTATAGAAAAATATACTTTAGTCTACGTGTCCCCTTACAAATTTGTATATTTGATTTCACTATGATATACAAAATACTACACAGAACCCGAAAAACAAATAAGACTGATAAACGTGTTCTCTTGATCCTCTTTGAAAAATCCTGTTTGTAAAAGAATAGCCATTTACATATGTTGTTCTATCATAGTTTTTGTTATTCAGGAACACATACACATGATTTAATGACATGTATTTTATTCTAACACTTGTATTTGAGTTTTACTAAACTTGTTCCTGATTTTCAAGTTCATAGTCTCATGGGAATCCAGTTCAATTTCTCCTGTGGGATAAAAAAGTTGGAATCTTTAGAGGCAAAGATAAACTAATTAGCATTTATTGAACCAAAAAAGAATTAAATAAGGAATTATGTTTGCTGAAAAAAGATTGAAGAGATTCAAACTGTGTACATTCATTTTTCTATTCGCAGTTTAAATCGGTTGAGAAGGTATACATGATAGATGAAGTGTATCATGCATTGCTACATTCCTACACATAGCAATGCATGATCAATTTTTATAAATACTTTTTATGAGTACCTTTTGTAAAAAAAAAATTACGAATAGTTAATAACTAAATGGCGCTAGAAGAGCTTGCACATAATACTTAAACCTATTAGGCAGGGATTGCTTAAGGTTATTATTTATTCTGTTTAAGAAAATTATAAAGGGTAATTAATTTGTATATGATTTATTATTTAATTGTATTTTCATTTTTTTTAAATACTCTCGATATTTCCTCATTGTTTGTTTACTTTATTTTATTATATGATATAATTAAACAAAACATGAAATTCTTCAAATATTAATGAAATAACATAAATCTCTAAAATAACTGCAAATTCATTTTAAAAAATTAGCATCTGATAAAATGGCTACAACATAGTAATGATTTATTTTTAGAAGCACAATAAACTGTGTAGTTTCTTTTGCGATCTATTTATTTCAGTATTTGGTCTTTGCAAAGAAAAATAATTAGACAGATAAAAATACGGCTGAAAGTCTTCTTAGAGAAAACTATGTTTTTCATGAGGGCATATTCAAGAAACTTTGATATTCCCCGGTGCTTTAGACTTATTTTCCTTAGGTATTTTAGGTCTTGAGTGACATAATGTAACAATTTGTGACTTGAATAGCATCTGAAGTCCTAACACGTACGCATGATTTTTCATTTCGAGGTCAGACCCTCTTTCGTGCTATACAATGCTCGTATTATACAGAGTAGTTGCCCGCATTTCCGTACCAAATACCAAATTATTCCACTGTGTTGGTCAAAGAAGTTTTATCAAATACATATAGATATAAATTAAAGTTCATTTTCACTGTAAAAAAACAATATTAATTTTCTTTTCTAATTCATTTAAGCAGCATTAAACGGTTAATTTGAATATTGAGATTAATTGCTTAAAACAAGCACGAGTGGTGTGGCTTGAATATGAAACATATACAAAGATTAAGAAAAAAAAATGCTTAAACATGGTGTTGTGTTCAGAAGTTGGAAATACATATATGTTAGACAGCCTTTAGTGTAACGCTTTCTAAATGAGTTGTATATATTTTGTATACCATTTAATATGCTATAAAAATGTACATGTATTTCTAATGAAATTTCTGTTTATATTAAATTTATGAAACTTATGTATAATTAATGCATATAATTAATTAAGGAAATTCATCTATATATATTTCATATGAAATAATGTACATTTTGAAAACTATGGAACTTCTGCAAAGATTCTCATTTATGTGTTCAAAGCACTTAGCTCACTTGACCAGGAATGAAAAACAGGATTTGACTCAGTTTTTTGTTTTAGGAACGAGACGGATCACAGATCATTTTTACGTACAACTATATAAATATAATTATTTTGTTATTTAATCATTTAACCTTGTTGATCTATAAAAAAAGCTTCAATAATTGTAAAATTAGGAACACTCAATTTCTAAAAATCAACGATTTACACAAAGGGAGGACTGCATATTTTGAGCTAATTAATAGTTCATCGTTAGGCCAAGGAAAATTAACTGTGATTGTCACTAGGAACAACTAACAAATCCGAGAACTCTCACATTTGTGAATAACATATGTGATAGTTTCAGGCTTTAGATGGTAGTTTTGGAATATATTTACCATAGGCAAGTTAATAAGACACAGTATAAATGTTATTTAGAAATCAGGATATGCAAAACTACACTATAATTAACTTTTATCTTAACGCGATGTAAGAAAGAAATCAAACCATTATTTCAAGACTCAATTTATAAGTGTTATTAGAATGTCCCATTATCTGGCCAAAGTGAGTGTTTTTTAATTGAATTTTCTATTGCGTTAAGTCTAAATTTCAGAAATAGAAATTTTCTGTAGGAAAATTCATTAGAAACCATAATTTATATCAATAACACTCTACTAGAATAAGCTTCTCCAACAATAAAATGCTTTAAGGATTCTGTGTATTAGCCCTAGGATTCGTTCACCTCAATGTTACCCTATGGAGAACTTTTCTCCAAGAATTTCTGACTTGGATTTAAAGATTTTCTTTTCAAAATTGTACTCCGTAATAGAGAAAGAAATTTTGCACCTTAGGGCATTTTTCGTTTAAAAAATGCAAACAATATTTCAAAATTTTAATTATTCGGGGAAAAATCTGGTCTAATGTGTGTCAAGCGCTCATAAATTCCTTTGGTGGATGAAATTTATAAAATGAGTCCTGTTGAAAGCTGCAGAAAAGTTCAAGATATTTGAAAATGCAATTTTTATTGGATTATCAGCTACATAAATATGTAGCTGTAAATAGTAGACAAATTTTCTCCATAGGTTAACATGGAGGTGAGCCAATCCATTAGGGTTAGTACACAGCAGTCTTAAGTCTTTCAACTACTGTTGTAAAAGCGTAATTTAAAAAAAAAATAAAGAGGTTTTCTCTAGTACCAAAAAGTTTCTTCGCCGATAATGGCCAAATACCTAGGATACCGGCTGCCGTTTTCAGTCTCCAACGTTTAGCCCCATGTGGCCAAAAGTTTTTTAGAAATTTGTAATTGCATTTAAACGGTATGTCCCGGTAATAGTTCATCGTTAGGCCAAGGAAAATTAACTGTGATTGTCACTAGGAACGACTAACAAATCCGAGAACTTTTATTAACCTCCATTTAGCAATGATAGCCGTAGAACCCTTCTATCTAACTAGCCAAATATCTATGGTAAATTTATAAATAGAGTAAGTTTGCACTCTTTGGAATTCTATGCTTTTTCCCCCTTATTCATAAAAAAATCTTTTAAACGTTGAGATGATTGTATACCCTCATTTTCATATAAATGAATTACTTTTTACAAATTGTACTGATAATTATTGCTTATGATAGTCAAAGATCTCTTCACAAATATTTGCGAATAGGCCTTTAAAATACGCGTACATCACAGATTTTCTTTATATTGTCTAAATTTTCAAATCATGAGTTTTCTCTGGAAAAGAACACGCGCCAAGAAATATGGAAATACAGTCTCAGGATAGTTTTTTCTTCTAAATTTGATGCATTTAACACTCCGACAAACGTAATCCATATTTCTAATTACATTCAACATTTTTCGGGATGATAATTGTTGAAAAAACTTCCTTTTTGTCTTTGTCTTTACTATTATCACATCATCCTTTGCCTCAGAAAAACAAATAAAAATATTTCCACTTTCCTAGTTTGTTAATTTCTCTTAAATCTAATATGCCTTGTAAGAGTGAAATTTTTCTTAAGAAATGCAGGCCATTTATTTTCTATACATGCTTAAAACACCCTTATCCTTATCAAAGCCCTTGTCGTTTAATAATTAAATTTGTTGCTTAATGTGTATCAGTTCTTCTAATTAAAAAATTCATCGGACTTGTATCAGGTAGAATATTTTTTGGAAATTCATTTTTAATGACGAGTAATTCTTAGTAATTCATCAACATTGAAAAGAATTATGATTACAATTATACTTTTCTCATTTAACGTGGTGGGATAACCATTAAAAATATTATAACAGCCAATTTGCTCTCTATGTATTTATTGCAAAGTAACAATCGTTTTAAACTTTATGATCAAAAATTATTTTGAAAAATATGTATCGTATTTTGATTAATGAAGCCTCTTTAACCGCAGTCAGATTTTGCGAGATTACCCTGAATCAAGTCTGGGGCTATTCTAGTGGGCGGAGTTTTCGTTCTTTTGATTGAATATGCGGGAACAACTTAAGTAAGTGTTTGGCAGCACAGTTGGTCACGTGGTTAATCTGCATAGAGCTTGTTGAGGTAGTTCAGATTGGTCGTATGTTTATAAAGAAATATAATTCGTAATTAAAACTTAAAATATTACGACTGTTATATAAGAGAAGTACAGATGGTTATACTTTCGTTATATTTAAGGTATCTGCCAACATTAAAATGACTGTTTTGGTGCAAAATTTCGAAATTTTTATTACTGCTCTACTTCAAAGACCAATCTTTTAAGATCCAAATTTGCTTTGCCAAATTTGCTTCGTTCGATCATTGGATGAGAACTTAGGGCCAATTTAATAAACCAAAAGCTATTAAAAAATGACCGGAAGTGCATCTTTAATTGCATTTTCTAGGAAGTTAATTTTTTAGTTACTTTTGTAAACGAGAAAGCTAATAATTAAAATAAAATTCAGGTAGTCTCTTCTAACGAAACTACCGCGGGTTATTAACGTAGGATTACTCATCGTTGCTTACCTCTTTAGTATGTATGGTTGTATGTATGTATGTGTTATGTATATATGTATATATGTATACATCCACACACACGCACACACACACACACACACACACACATATATATATATATATATATATATATATATATATATATATATATATGTATGTAAAAATTTTGAGGCATTTTGGTAATTTTATGTTTAACTGTTTACTGCTTTCCCAAGCGATACGGACGGGGTTTGGCGCGCTGCCAAAATTATAACTCGCGACGACGGACTGTTTAAGCGTCTGCAATTTTGCTTTCCGGAGGACCATTATGGAGGAACATAATCGTACGTTAAAAAGTTTTCCATACATTTCAATGAAATTTTGCAGTAGTTTTTAATATATTACTAACCATGTTTTGAATTAAAAGATCAGCTTTATGTGGTAATTGAATCATTCTACAGTTACCTGTACTTCTAAAATAATAATTACAAAAATAGGTGTTTTTTTTCATTGTTTGGTATATTTCAGTGATTTTTGGAAATATTGTAAAACGTTTACTTCAGAACAACAGGTGTGTGTCTCAGGTAGTACGTACTACAGAGGCTGTTCGCACATTTTTTAGACGATTTTGGTAAGCGGTAATAAAAAATCGTTTGCTGCAAAAGAAATAATTGCAATTCTACTATGTTTTTAAAAGTCAAAATTATAGTCTGCGGCTTGAAAATTTTGTTTTTATTCAAAATGGCGTTTTTAAAAAAGCAGTGGTTAGAAGGCTACATTTATGCTGTTTCTGAAGAGAAATATTCATACTCCGTTATCCAAAAACGATGTGAGAGTCAGGGTTTTGTGATATCTAAAGCGTCGATAGGTAATATCGTCAACAAGAAAGGAAAAAAACGTCAAATTGGAGCCTCAAGTGGGACAAAACTTCCAAACAAGTATCCAAGGAAAAAACGGACATCTTCGACTATTGCAAAGGTACGTTGTTTAATGTTAAAAGAAAATCCCCCTAGTCAAAGGACAGTTGCAAAATCATTAAAATGCTCGGTGTCCACTGTAAACAAAATGATAAACGTTGATTTAAATCTTAAGAAAGCGAAAAAACGCAATGTGCATCTTCTTCTTCCAAATCATATCGCTGAACGCAGGACAAGCTGCAGAATTCTATATGAGAAACACTTATCAAAGAAAAATGGAAAACAATTGTCACAATAGATGAATCATGGGTGTATTTAAATGATTGCAACAAAAAAAGAGCCATTTATTATCATAAAAGGGGAGAAAAAAATTTAAGTACATGGTTCAAAGAATCGAAAGAAAGTTTTTCTAAGGGATTCCTGATTGTTGTTGGTTTTTCTTATAGTGGCAAGTTAAAAATAAAGAGAGTGGAAAAAATGTCAAGATTAACTCCAAATACTACCAGGAACATATTTTATCGCCAATTTTTCTGAATGAAATACCATCGCTTTACCCACAGTGCCATCAATCTGTGAGACTCCATCAGGACAAAACTAGCAGTCACACATCAAAATCCACTGTAAATTTCCTAAAAGAAATGGAACAAAAAACTGGTATCAAGGCCATACCCTTCACTGATATCCCTACTAAATCTCCCGATGTATCACCTATGGATTTTTGTGCTTTCGGACTTTTAAAATCTGCATTATCCAAACGTCGTCCCAAAACCCTTACAGGACTCTGGAAAGCTGTTCAGGAGGAATGGGATAGAATACCTCTTCTGACACTTCAAAAGGCATTATTATCCTGGAAATTGCGGTGTCGAAAGATAGTTCAGAATAAGGGATGTCAAATAGAACATTTAAAACACCAGAATTTTATGTAATTTAGTTTTGTGAATACAATATACATCGTCTAAAAAATGTGTGAACAGCCTCTGTATACAGGAAATTAAAATATATTTAGTTGAATTGATTGTAGGATCTCTGGCTGAAGAATAATTATGAATGATGAAGAATATATTGGGGCTAGATTATAAATTCATCATGGCATTACATGATAAATAGTGGGGGTCATATATATTTTAAAGTAGTAAGATGTTACGTACAGTTGTTAGTACATTATGCGTTGTGAAAGAAGAATCTGATAAGATTTTTTTACTCTTAGTTAGCAAGGCTACTTATCTGCAATGGGAAGATTAAAATATTTGTAGAAACCGTTGTTGAATGGGTTGAACTCCCGGGAGAGTGTAGAACAGTCCAAGAAATCTGACTAGGAACCGCGACGCTGGAGATGTACAGGGTGAACCAAAAGTCTTGCCCTGATTATAAAAATTCATTACAAAATAATATAATAATGTAACTTTTGTATCGTTGGATAGGTCAGTTTTAGTAGTTTTTTTGTTCAATGAATGACGCGAGTGCTTCTTCAAGAGGGACTCAGGAGAATATTTGAAAGGAGGACTTCATTTTCGGCCGGAATGGCGTCGATTCAAGAGAAAGCCCAAAAAGCATTACCCCTAACATTTACTTAGACTTATTGCAACTTTTTCAGGAAGATGTCGCACCCCCTCACTGGGTATCTTTAGTGCGTGATTTCCTAGACGAAACATGTACTGTGTGTACTGTAACAGAAGACATGTTAAATAACACTTGGCTGGAACTGGAATACCGCTTCGACATTCTCCGAGCTTCCAAGGGGGCACACTTTAAAATTTACTGAGGAAAATGGTCTTATAAAAAAAATAACAGTACTTACAATATATCCAAACAAACATAGGTCTAATTATAATAGTTTGAGAACGATAATTATTTATAATCAGGGTAAGACTTTTGGTTCACCCTATATTCTCATGCCGCTAACAGGCGGGGCAGCAGTTATAACCGAGGAAACCAGACGAAGACTGCAGGACAGCTGAACGGTCGATTTTACTGATGATTTTCACACAGATGCAGCAGGTATGAGCGTAATAATCGAGGTGGAAGATACTCTTGTAACGAGGCAGAAATGAGTATAAAACGAACAGGTGGAGAATATCACGTGGCTGTAGTGATCGACACAAAATGCGACTAGTAGTTCTCGTCAAAATATTTTTATTTCATGTTATAACATCTTCTTACAAGAAGTCTATTCCAAAAATAGTTAACATAATAGCGTTTCAAACTAACACGCCAACCAGTGGTTCAAAGAGCCACTGATACGGACACAAAAGATTAATAATTGAACTGGCTCTGCATCGAGAACCCACTACCGTCGTGACAAGAATCGCTCTCTTACAAAAAAAAATACAAGCGTACCCTCCTGACGCTGCCTGCTCACACTATCCAGCCTGTGTGTCTACGCTCTGATAAGTAGATCCCAGCTCCTTTCACACAAAACAACCAAATAAGGCTTGTAGGAAAGGAGAATTAACTAAATAATAAATACTAGCTGTAGCAGAAGGGAATGTTAAAGCAAAAACTGCGATTACATTGTTATTATCTTTTCTTCTAGAAAGTACGTTGCGTATGAATACATTGAAATCTATATTACACGTGGCTTGCAGTTTTCTTACAGTTAAGGAGTACATTCGAATCGCCATGCGATTGCGAACAAGATTACCGATACTTGTTATTGTAGATTATTTAAAATGAATAGGAATTTAATGGATAATAACAATGTAATTGCTTTTCAAAAATTCAAAGCATACCTGAAAAATTAGTTATATTTTAAGCATAAGGGAATAATTAAAAAATAAAAACTTATTAAAGTTAACCGAGCAAAGTTATTTAATAGAAATACAGCTAGCAAGTAATTAATTAATAATATGATATTAATAATTTCATAATGATCAATAAGGTTAATAATAATAATAACAAAAGTTAATAATGATAATTATAATTAATATTTAAATTTTGAAAAAGTGATTAATTTTTTACTATAGTGACGTTACGTCACACTGGCTTAAGCACTAAATTGTACTAAAAATTTATAAAAAGTTCCTTATATTTTAAAATGGTATAAAATTTTTACCTAAATTATATTTTATTTTAAGATTTTATATCACATTTGAACAAAAAATATATGACTAAAAATGTATGTATTTAATCAATACTGCTTTTTTTTTTTTAAGGGGCTCCGAACTTAGGCAGATACCTTAACTATTATATTAAACTGGCGTTAAAGTTATGGATACACTATATTTATTGATATTTATGGATATTTATTTATATTTATGGATTATGCTATATTTCACTGGATTACACTATATTTCGCAAATGACAACTCAACGTCCCCGTGGAATATTTTAATTTCAAATTTGCCGTTCAATGCTATGATCTGAAGTTAAACAATTATTTTTTTTAATTCATTCAACAAAAAGGCTTTTATCTTTATCGAATGGGAGGAAACAATGTAATCTGCAAGTCAGGCCCGTTGCACACACGGCGTTTTTATCCGTGGCGGAAAATAATCCGTCGACGTCGTTCCAACAGTAGACCTGGGACAGTACACACACGGCGGAAAAAATTCCGTCGCCGTCGTGTTTTGCGGTTTTCGCTACAGGAAAGAACACTACAAGAGAAGGCCTCAAAGCAAACGATGTGAGAAACATTCCGTGTAGATATTGTTTTGAGTGTAGGAAGGGTTTCCTAGCAGATGTCCAAAATATAAGGATATTCTTAAAACCTTTTCTTGTCATAATTTTTATCTAATTGTAAAATATTGTTATAACACTAGAAATAAGATACAAGCCTTATAAAATAATTGAAAATTAATGTGATGTATTTAATGTGATATATTTGATTGTATATTGCTTTAAAAAATGAAATTTATTTAAACTTTGTTGCATTCTAAGCCTTTGTGGCACGCTATATTAAAACGCAACTGAAATTTGGATAAAAATGTTGTAAAAAGAGTCAGATGCGCAAAGATTGACCGTAGTGCTCCAAACCAAAGTAAACATCTTTTCTGTTGCTCATACACTGTGTGTCTTAACCATACGCCTTGTTTTGGGCTTGTGGCGGCCCTGTGGTACAGCGCGCTGGTTTTCGGTGCTGAGGGTGCTCAGATCGAATCCCGGCGTTGCGCCACGAAAAAGGCCTCCGTTCGTGCCGTCCTTTCATAGGGGGTAATGCTGTCTACCTATATGGTGCCCCCATAATAAAATAGGCAGTAAAATTGCTGCGTAGTATAGGCTAATGTTTGATTACAAGTGCCTCCGCATTAGTAAAAAAAAAAAGTGTCAGATACTCTTACTTAGATATTTTATGCCCCCCCCCCCGAGAAAAATTCTGCTGTTTTTATTTTTACAGGGGGAGGTGGGATACCGTTTGTCTCACCATGCAACAACATTTCCTGCACCATAAAGGATATTATGCTGAGAGTTATGCAGTATATAAAAAAATCAATGAAAATAAGATATATACAATAAAATACCGTCAACAATTGCTTTAAAATAAATTTTCGATATTCATTACACACACATATATATAATCACAATTATTTGAAATTATTAATTTCAAAAATTTCTTATTCGTACAACCCCTGGCTTTACCAGATCTCAGTTGTCAATATATTTCCTTGGCTTTCAGCAACCGTCGAGGTTTGCACCTATCTCGCTGGAATTTCTAGCTAGACCACACACAATGTCGTACAATCGCTTTTCTTGGAAGCTTTTTCCCACGTAATTCAAGTGAAAAATAAACGTTAAAAAATTATAAATGATATATTTTTTGCTTTTAAAATAAGTTAAGGGGGGAGATCACCTTAAAACCTTCAAGAAACTCAATTTTTATTATGATTTAATATAAGTATTTTATTATGATTTATAGGTAAGTACATATTACTAATTTTTTACAGCAATTTTTTTTTGAAAATGTTTTATATTTCTTGTACAATACAATACATTTTTCTGAAAAAATATTTTTATGTGAAATATGGTAATTATTTTAGGTATAGTATAAGCTATGGATATAAATGTAACCTATAGATAGAATATATTCAAATAATTTAATATATATATCTTATAGTTTTTTAAAGTATCTGCACTCAATGCATTGACCTAAGATTCATTTTTCATAAAACAATATTTTTTTTTACGTAAAATAATTTCTAATAATCTCCCAACAATCAGTTTGAGAGGGTTAATTAAATAATCTCTCTCATGTACACGAATTATAGTTATTATTGATACACCTGTCAATACGAAAGGTCAAACCACACTCTCGCAAGTAACTGTAGGACGGTAGAAAAACCGCTGTGTGTGTAAACGTGTAAGGTCCCATAGTCCACTAGTTCAAGTTGACATTAAAATCCCGCCGGCGCCAGTGGCACTCAACAGCTGCACAAGCTACCGTCGACGGAAAATTTACCGATCGTTTTTTTTCCGCCCAGTGTGCAAGCTCCAATTGACTTCTGTGGTCTACTGTTGAAACGACGTCGACGGAAAATTTCCGCCACGGATAAAAACGCCGTGTGTGCAACGGGCCTTAGGGCCTGTTCACATAAAATCCGTCAGAGTTAGCATTACTTGTATTGAAATATATTTAACCATTTACAAACCTCGAAACGATTAGCAACGAAATTCTTAATGTCTGTGATTGGCTTAAAATATGTCAATACGAGTAACGCCAATGCTGACAGACTGTATGTGAACAGGACCTTATAGTTTGATGAATTAATTATTGCATAATTTTCAGCAAAATGACTCATTCAGAAGTACACTGAGATTAACAATTCTGTTTACAAATTTTTATAAGGCATAAATATTGCTTAAAAAATAAATAAAAAACAATTTTAAAAATGAAAGATTTATAAAATATTTCTGCGTTTTCTTCTTAACAGAAGCATAGATTTAAAGAATTAACCAAATTATGGTTTTAAATGTGCTGTTATTATTTTAATACCAAGAAAAGAATCTAATTTAAAAGATGTGAGCACTGCAATGTAAATTTAAAGAAATCCAAGAAGTGTTTTACAATTTTCTAATTTCATACACATGTGCAAAAAGACTAATGAAATGAATATTATTTACTCCTTAATACGCAAAATATAATCTGCATGACATTCATCAGAGAACTTCCTGATTCCGTAAAAAAATACCACTCTCCGTTATTGGATTAATATTTATGTTATGAAATATTTATTTTTTAAATCTCTATCTACATAAATATATTTAAACGAATTATAAACCCGAAAAAATTGTTAACTTTTTCAAAACTTCGCTCAAATTGCAATAGAGCCTTAACTTCATAACTGTCAGAGCCTAGTTCGTATTTTGAAATGTATCAGAGCGCCATTAAAGATATACCGGATACGACTTACATCAAGTGATTCCGGAAATAAAAATCATCATCACATTAACGTACCAGCGTTGAATTATTGAGGCTTTAAGGGCAGGTGAAAACAATCCCATGTTTTTGACATCATTAGATCAATACGTCCACAAAGTAGATGCTCTGAGAGCGTATTTGTCTCAATATTGGAGTGAATAAAATCGATTGGTTTCAGTTGGCATGACGATATCCCAGCAAGGGGGCTCCCCGCTCCAATAAAATATCCATAAAAAACATAGAAAAGTAAGCGTACTATTAGGCAATGTAATTATCTACAATTCCCAACATAAATTCCTATTTAATGAAAGTACGATTGAGTGGTTCTGAAAGATTGGCCTTCATAGTGTTTCTAATGACCCTTTTGTAATGCTTTCAGATTTGAAAGCAAACCCTTCCATTCATAAAATATGAACTTGACAAAAAGCGTTTACAAACACCTAGTATTTTTTTAAATGGGAAACATACGCTCAGTTAAAATACTTGAGAAACGTGGAAATTAATAAACATTAATTGCCAGAGGAGACAAACTATTGTAATGCTGACTATGTATTTCTCTGCATTACAGTTTTATTATAAAATTTATTGTGCAAATATTAAAATGTATGGAAATTTAATAATCTTTCACAGTTTGTTTGTTTGTAGATCAAATATAATAAAACAGTGAGACCATATCTTCCCATTCTATTAACATTACTTAAGAAATAGAAATTTACTACTGAATAAATGTATTGTTAACTCTATAATTTTGAGTGAATTTAAAGTTTTATATCACAGACTAAAGGCTTTGTTTGAACTCTGACGAAATGGATTAAATGAATGGATTGCTTTTAATTTCTTTACACGCATATTATTTTATAGTTTATATACAGGCAGAGAAATTGTGCTGCCTTTTATTCATTTCTTAAAGTTTTCTTTATATCGGGGAATTGTAGGTATCTCTTTTATGCTTAGAAATTTAATAAGGTGGTTAGAAAAGAAACATGAATCGAATTACATCATGAATCTGTATCAAAATTTTCAAATTATTAATGATATTCAGTAAAACGTTTTATTAAATCTTTGACAAATGCGCACACACATACGAAGAATAGATGTTAATTTTATTCTTATATGCATCTTGAATAGCCTTTGACTCTCTTATATGTATCCAAAATATTTTGTCGTTAGCATGCCAATAAGTAAGGAACACACGTCTACAGGTGATGCAAATTGCATGTTTGTAACCTAATAAAAGTACACTGAAGAGCCTCAACTGGTACACCTGACTAATATCGTGTAGGACCCCACGAGCACACGGAAGTGCCGCAACAGGACGTGGCATAGACTCGACTAATGTCTGAAGGTATCCTGGAGGCAATTCACACCACTCTCGATGCTTGGGGTGTCGCATTGTCCTGCTGGAATTGTCCAAGTCCATCGGAATGCACATTGGACATGAATGGGTATAGATGATCGGACAGGGTGTTTATGTACCCGTCACCAGTCAGAGTAGTCTATAGACGTATAAAGGGTTCTATATCACGCCAACTGCACACGCCCAATACCATCACAGAGGCTGCACTAGCTTGAATAGTCCTCTGTTGACATGTACGGTCCATGGATTCATGAGGCTGTCTCCATACCCGTACACGTCCAGCCACCCGATACAATTGGGAACGAGACTCGTCAAACCAGGCATCGTGTTTACAGTCATCAACAGTCCAATGGAGGTGCTGGCGGACCCAGGCGAGGCGTAAAGCTTTGTGCCATGCAGTCAACAACGGTACACAAGTGGACCTGCGGCTCCGAAAGCACTTGTTGATACCCCAGCATTGAAATCCGAAACATTTTGAGGAAATGTTGCACGCCTATCTCGTTTAAGGATTCTCGTCAGTCGTCGATGGTCCCGTTCTTTCAATGTCTTTTTCCGGCCGCAACGCTGAAGGAGATTGGATGTTTTACCGGATACCTGATATTTGCGGTACACTCTGTATCGCTACCTCGGAGATGCTATATCCCATCTCTCGCGGGCCGACTATAACACCATGTTCAAAGCCACATAAATCGTGATAACTTGCCATTGTAGCAGCAGGAACCGATGAACCGATCTAACAGCTTCTCCACACATCTATTGTCTTATATAGGCGCTTCCGACCGCATCGCTTTACACTGATTGCATATCTCCTTTATTTGCAGACGCACGCCTGTATCATTTTTTTGCCTTTCAGTTCATATGGTACCCTGAATACAGCACAAGGCGTTCTTTTAATGCCTGGGTAAATTTAACAATGTGGCACAATTGTAAAAAAATTGAAGCTTTTTAAACCTTTTGTTTCTTTTACTTTTTTCTAGTTCATTACAATTTATCTCATAAACCTATAGTGTCTTGCTAATTTACTTACAATGCATAAACCTTACCTTCAAAAACACGTTTCGTGAACTGCTTTATGAACAAGCACACGTCTCGGTTGTGCATGAACATACACTTTTATAGTCGAATATATAAAATCTGTAAAAAAATTCTATGAATCTTATATGTTAATATATATGTTTTTTCGGCAAATACAGAGGGTAGTCAGTACGTGAAATATAATTACGAACAAACATTCTCCTTTAGAAGAGAGAACGTGGCATAATGTGATCAATCGAAGGATGTTATTAACCTTAGATGACAATTGAACATATGGCAATTGAACATTTTTATCCTTAATTCACTATAAAACAAATTTGATGGCAACTGAAATTCAGCAAGAAGCTATCATTAATTTAAAATTTTTGAGATAAGCCTGTACTATCATAATATTTAAATGACCATCTTATTTTTTACTATTGAACATGCTAAAATTGTAGTCAACCTGACGTGTTATTGACCTACAATAGATATTGTCATTCATAGCCTTATTCAATGATGTGAGTCACATTTACTGGCAGTTGAAATTTGGAGAAGAGTCTTTCTAAATGTTATGATGGTCTTAAAATCTGAGTAAAAACTATGATAAGTTTTAAGCGATCATCTAGTTGTCTTACTGGAGGACATGCTAAAACTCTGGTCAGCCCATGTATGTAATTGATTTACAATGGAGATAGGGTGTTTATATTCTTAAATTATTATGCCACATATTTATTAACAAGGTAATAATAAAAATAAATTCTTTCATACATTAATATAAATTTAAAATCTGAATATGTACTACCATAACATTTTTCGGATCATCTAGGTTTCTCACGAAATGTTAGGTACGATTTCTAGGAAGCCAAAAGTCAAGATTTGATTTTTTTTTATAGGGCCCCACATCATACAGATTTTAATCCTTGCCAACGTGCATTTAACTTTTAAAAAATGATAAAGTCGTTAGAATAAAAATACATTGACGAAATATCATCCGATGTTATCTACATCAAACTTATTTTGCTCATTCTACTAATTCAGAAACCTTTTAGTTTGCATAGGAATATGAGGAAATTATGCTGTATATGTTTTTTAACTATTTTTGTTACGTTAAATGATTTTAAATTGAGTTTATTATATACGTTTATAGGTACCTCGACGTCAGCTTGTAAACTATGGATCTGTAAGATCTCAGACGTCATCTCTATACTCTACTATATTAGGTCTACGCTTTCATGTACAACAGCACCACCTCAGACAAGGTGAACTGCGGCTACGATGTGAATCAACGCTAGCCAGACAAATTTTTAGAAGGAGGGAAGAAGTCACATTTGAAGGACGCCAAGAGACTGCAGAGCTTCAAGTAGCCCAAATTGCCAATTCAGGTAAGCTGGTTTTTCCTCCACAGTCATCAGTCTTTTAAATAGTATTAAAACTTGGGTAAAAATTTTAATCAAAAGAAGACTTTCTATTGAGATATATTTTAATAGATAACTTATAAACTACAACGGCTAAGGTTAATTTTTATGTGTGTATATTACGTAATAATTAGGAATGAGAATAGGAGTAGAGAATGAAGAAACGGAAAGAAAAACTATTCACCAATTAAGAAATCAAATTAAATATTCTGCAACTATGCGAAACTTATTTAAACTTTTCAAACATTTTCATCAATTAAAATGTTATACATAATATTTTCACTCACTATTGAAACTAAACTTTTAATGACTTGTTATCATGATCACTTCTCAACAACACTTCTTGAACTCAACGATAAAATGAACTAATTTCATGTTACACTACTGAAATAGATCACCTCTTGATCGCAATATTAATACAAGAAAAAAAATTGTGTCTAAAATCCCTCAAGAATACGGGCTACTAGTATAACAGCATATAAATATTAAGTAGATCTCATAACAAGATTAACACTAATGGAACACCGCTGACACACGCACTTCCACTAATTCGTGACTGGTCTTTCCGCTCTCTGCTTCCGCTTTTCTTGAACCGATGGTCATACTGGTAAAGAATAAAAAGAATAAGTTAAGAATAATGTTAATTTTTGTTAGTTCACCGAGAGTATAACTCCATAATATTTAATTTTTCACCATATACGGAAACCTTATATTGATTTTTACTTTGGCGAGTCTCAAAGGTATACTTTTGAAACATTATCTTGGGCGCAGGAGAAAAAATTTGTCCAATAAAAAACCATGATTCATGCGTTTAATTTTAATCTAAATTCTAAGTATACAAGAATTCATTTCTTTGTACTTTCTGGACGGGTCATTGAAAAGTGATATATTAAAATGAATTGTTTGAAACCCTTGCTCAATTATTATCTTTTTAAACCAGCAGTTGCATCATTTTAAAACTCACGTACGGTGATTTATCAAACATTGATTTTGTTTATGTTAGATAAAAGAGGAATTTTGTTGAAATCTAAAGTATCTAAATTCTAAGTTTCAAAATCATAAAAAAATTACCAAATTATTTTCTTTATCATTCAGTTTTTATTTCAATTAATTTAACTCGAAATTAAAAGAAAAATATTTTTAGTTATATGTGCACAATGTTAAGTTTACTAGAGAATTATGCAAACTAATTGTTAAAAGATATTCTAAAGTCTAAAACATATTATGCCTTCACTTATGGAAATCAGCATTATTTAAAATGTTTTTTAACTGGCCAGTAAACTTGAATGCATATTAACAACAATTGTTCGCAATTTAGAACTAGTCAAATTGTGTCATGATCATTTTGCTTGTTTGAAAAATTCTGCCTCCCCGGAATTCAATCCTACTTTTAACAGGGCATTATGGGTTGACAAAATTGACATCTGTTCGGAGCTCAATTCGGGTTCAGCTCGCCTGTGCTTTCCCTTCCAATAGATATCAGACTGTGGAAAACGTAATTATTTTTCTAATATAATTTTATTGAGTAAAAAAGAAATAACGTTTATCTAAAATCATTGATTAATTACATACGTATGCTTTTGAACGATTAAAGGAGATAACGATGATGAAGGATGGATTTCAGCGGTTTAACAGACTGACAAAGGAAACTTTCGTTTTTGAACGATTGAAAATGATAATGACTATAAATGATCAATGTTACATCATTTAACAATTACAGGAGGAAAAAGTAATTAAAATCTGAAAAGGCTTCATTTCCGTTACCAGGGGCTGAAATCACTCTTTCCGTAAGTGCTGATTTCCTTTATCGTTTTAATTGTATGGGACATCAGCAACTCTTTTTTTTTTTTTGGTATCAAAATGAGCTTTGTATAAATACCGTTTGGCCTAACTATGAGAGTCTCTATTTCTGATCTTATTCATTATTAAAGAATGCATAGTTTTTGATTGGAGAATTATTATCAATCTGATCAGCGAAGCCGGGTGCATATTCTCAAAATAAAAAGCCTTATTCATATATTTTGAGAACATCCCTACATTTTTATCAGATATTCCATGTAGCATATACAGGCTATCAGCAATAAGCGGCTACAGTCCTAATTAAAATTAGAATTTTGAGTACAGATTCTCATTCATAACCTACTGGCAGTGGAGAAGAAGGGAGTCTCCAGGTTTCAGAAAATAGGAGAGATAAAATGCTCAATATACACTCATAAATGCAGATTTTCGTAAAAAAACAACATTAAAATATTTTTAACATTGTTGTTTCATTTCTGTTTGCTTAAATTCTCTTCTTCGGTATTTAAGCATACCAATCTAAAAAAACACAGTGTGGTGTCCGTTAGAGTGTTCAAGCTTACGTAATGAAATACTTTTGCAAGGTAAAAGTATTTCATTACGTCTCACACTTATTTATTTAAATTAATTTTATTACCATCATAGAAATTAAGGTATATAATTTAAATTTACCTTCGATGAACCTCACACTAACTTAAGAAGATGGATCTTCTGCTAGATTTGATGATCATAATTAGTCACAAAGAGAAATTGGCACCTTTATTTTGCTTCTTATTTAATTAATATTAAAATTACTCTTTAGTTCAAGATTTCATACACTATTATTAACCATTCTATGACATGTTCTTATTTTTTTTTTAAAGTTCTTATTCTATCAAACGTTATTTTTAACCAGGATAAATTTTAACGGCAATAACGTCTACGAACTAGACTTCTTCATAAGTTAAGGCAAACATATTTAAATTTTCGAAAAGAAAGAGCACAGCACTATGCATTCAGGCTAAGTCAAGAGTAGGTATATTGAAATTATCAGGTCAAGTTTGGTTATCTAAATGCCGAAAACATCCTGTATCAAATATACTACAATCCCGGAACTTGTTCCCAACGCCGAGCCACACCGTAACAGACAAATTTTAATTAAAATCAATGACTACTAATTGCCATAAATAATTGTTCAATTTGTCCGCTTCATTAAAATAAATTTCTCCCTTGCTAACCGCCCCTTCCCCCTCCCTCAAATGATGACAAAAATGAGGGCAGGTGAAAGTGTTTGCCCTTCAATTAATACCATGCCACCCGACCAAATGCTATAAGAAGGTTTTAATAAATTACCTTCTTAGCATCTAAGTAAATTGATGAGGGACCCCATGATGCTGAAATAACAGATCGGCCAAGTCTGCAGTGGTTGCGAGTAGTAACACCACACATTGATTCACATATTTGGGATATTCTAACTGCCCCAGCTGTATGAAAATAAAATGGGAAATGCATCACAAACTGTTCATATAACCATGATCTGATCAGTACCTTTATTATGTCATCCTTAAATGAAACAGGGATCATTAAAAGTAATTACACTGATTTTTCGTTCCTGTGTTTAGAAAAAATACAATACTTCATTTCATATTACGCGATAGGATGTATGGATATAATTCTGGCAATCACTCCATAATACATTTAAATATATATCGCTCTTGTCAGGGCCTCAAGATCTGGTTCCAGCTACAGCCAGAAGCCTCCAACTAACTTCTGCTGCTACACCTGTCACGGCTAATAACCGTAAGAAAATTTTGTCATTTAAAAATAGTGCCTGTGTGGAGATATTTTTAGAAAAATACGAACCATAAATTTAAATTTTCTACATATTTTTTCATTTATAATCTCTCATTCTTAGAAAGTTTTCCTTAACCCTTTTAAATTCTGCATTTGATTAGTCGTTAGAATCCCACGATGTTACTTCACAAAAAGTTTGAAACCCAGTACAATTTTTTTTTTACTGATACTGTCCTGTTTGAAATAATTTTATTAATGCTTTAAAATATTGCAAAACAGGAGAATTTCCTTTTACAAGCGCTAGTATTAAAAGAAATAGCATTTCTCAAGAGTATCGATTCGCTAGCTATTGAATAATCGTATATCAAAATGTATATCGACAAAGCTTATGAGCTTGTAAAATTTAGTAATTTACTTGATTCATAATCTCCAAGAAAGTGATTAACTTTGAACAACAAATTTGTACTACTAAACAAAACAATCATTTTGAAGTTCATTTGCAACATCTAGAACTTTTTTACTGGTTAAGAGAGAAGAGAGATAGTTTTACTAAGAAACAGCCTATTTCTAGTTACCAATAAGCTTTGATGTCAAAGCTGTTGTATATCGATTAACTAATATTATATATTTATGTTTTTATTTGTATTTATTTTCAAGTAAAAGATAAGCTCTATATAAATCGTACATTAAAAGGAATACATTTCTTTACGGGCTGTACAGTTTCCACAAAATGGTTTTTTTTTCTATAATTCTATCATCCGTTAATGGAAGTCAGAAAATTACCCTCTTCCTACCATATAAAAGGATAAATTTATGTAAGCGTTCAGGACTGGAAATATGTTATATAAGGTATTTTCTCCGCTTTAAAATTTCTTCTTGATGGCTTTCTTGGAAATATTAAAACCAAGTAGGATATATTCAATTCAATAGTTATTTTTTTAATAATTTAGTAGTACATTTCTTACAGCTAAAAGTACAAAAATATCAGATATTTTAATATATTTTTCGAGTTTGCCAGAAAATAATCATTACATAAAGCTTATTTTCCGTCAAACATGAAAAATATATCCCTTTTCAATTGACAAAATTTGTTATCTAGACTCTTTTTCTTCTGATAATAGAAGGACAAAGCTCTCGATACACTTGTAGTTACCATTTAAATGCAAAATATTCTAGGAGAGACACCACAGTTGCTCGCAGCAGAGAAAGAGAGAGAGAGATAATATTATCATTTTTGATTAGAACTATTGACACTTTTTAATCTATGTATATCCACCGGTAATTTTAACATTTCATCCATTACATGCACATGTTGGTTACAAATTAAACTAGACTGTTGTACAGATAAATATGTACTTATTCCACGAAAAATTAGTGGATACATTTTTCAGAATATATGGAAGAGAATGCAGTAATTAAAAATATTATTACGGCCACCTGGTTGTGTGAATATGCTAAAATGAAGATGATAACACTTAACCTTTATTTTAAATATTAATATTCTAAGTGCGTGAATCATTCGCATAGAAAATGTACTGGATCCCTTATTAAACATTTGTTTGTAGTATACTAAACTATGTCTCGTAGAATGTTTGTAGCACGTTGTGTTATACTAGTCTTCAGATAAGCATGCTATTTAACTGTAGCTCTTTTAATACTGCTTTGCCCTTTTTACGATTGCTTCTGGGTCTCTATGAATTACATTTATAGAAATCCAGAAGCAATCGTAAAAATGTTTTAAACTGGTAAAAAATTCACCTCGTTTAAACCATATTCCAATAATTTTTCAAGATAATTTACCGACGAATATCTTTTGCTGAAAACTTTCAAACAATAGATTCAAATTTCTGCAGAGGTGCAATACCATCGTTTTGGTAAAGGAAATCACTTGCTAACGGGGTCTTCAGCCGTTTTTTTCTATTTTCAGGTTAACAGGTTAAAAAAGTAGTTGGCACTTGCCTAACCACTTGAAGTGAACATGTTAACTGGGGTACAACTGGCAATTTGATAGAATTTACGTCAAAGGAATTTCACAAGAAATCTTGCTGTTAGTTAGAATAAAACAATAACCACCATTTTATAGGGTTGCCTTCGGAAATTTTTATCTATGAATCTAGAGGGAAACTGATACTTTTTTTATTATTCGAAAATTTATCTTCCCTATTTACTAATTAAAGTATTTGCAAATTTTTCCAGGATAATCCTTAGAGAACATATTTCCCGACACCACTCGATGTACTGTGAGTTTGATAAAAACCTCCCTCTATAAATCTGCATTTCTCGGTAATAAAACTATTACCACCAATTTTCCGAACTATTTGATATTTTTGAATTTTTGGAGCATTTCACATTAAATCTACCATTCCATTTTAAAAGTCAATTTTCGTACTGATTAAGATAATATAATAAAAGACAATCATTTGTTTCAGTCATCAAGCTTAAGTTAATTTAAGATAATCCAAATAGAAAATAAAATAAATAACTAATCGACTTAACAATTATTTAATAACAATTGCATCTAAAAATGTTCTACCGACGAAAACTTTAGCTATACGCTTAGCATTTAGCTTATACGACTCTAATTACTAATAAATTTTATAATAAAACAACTATTATAACAATAAAACATGATTCTATCATGAATGCGTAAAAAATAAGTTGTTTTAAAGACTTCGCTAACAGATCCAATTAAATAATATTTTGCGTTCACTGGTGTAAGTATACCACTAGTTATTTCATTAGAAGACTTACTGAGTCAGATCAAAGTCTAATTTATTCAGAGATAATGTTAACGTACAGTATCAAACTTGTTTAAAGTTAAATGCAGGAAGCACAAAATCATAGTAATGTTATTACATGAAGCAAAGCGTGTGATATTAGGACTGGATGTTGACTGTACACTAAAAATGAAAGATTTTTAATTTGTTAGACTCTTTAGAGAACTATATTAAGTTTATTAAGGTATATTATGTTAAAGCCATCATTGTTAAGAGGATAAAAAGCTAAATATTGTAATATTTTAATAGTAAATCGTTCAAATGATTTATTAGACATTTTCTTAGCAAACAAAATCCTAAATAAACTAGTTTGTATGAATAATTGTTTCACTTCTTTCAAAGAATTTTCCTGCCGTTATATTTACTGATACATTTTATGAATTAAAGCACTAACTACCTGATGTATTTAATGTAAAAAATAATGAACCAAACAACTATTCCCAACATATTTAACGGTTTTAATGGACAGCACCGTCAAGATTGTTAAACAGCATTTGTTATTGCATTATTTTAAATTTCTCCCGAATTTTTAAGTGCACTTTTCTATCTCAATTTTTCTATTCAGCACCATGGTTTCATGTACATTGTATATCCCTCATATGGGAAGTGTAAAGATAATTTCACCAATATGTAAATTCGTAAGCATGTCGTAGACACGTAGCGAGATATTGTCGAAACGATTGGTGAGTAACGACTGATGGTAAGTTTAGGAATTCAATGACCGTCTAGTAGTAGATACCTCCATTTGAAGACACCGAGTAGAAAGACTTTAAAGTGTTTCAGACCATTCAATTGTGATCATTAATAAGACTTGGTTAGACGAGTTTGCGCAATAAGTGAGAAAGTTGCTGTCGGTTAGTTGTTTCTTGAACGTTACACTAATATTTTGCAACACGAGAGCTAAACAGACCACGACCGCCGTTTAAAGCCTATTCCCAACAAATGCAAACACCCATGCCAACCGGGTGATCAACAGACTCTAGTACCGAAATATATATAGTCAGTCGGTCATCATCCCTTGAAGCAACTTTTGCAAGATAGGTCAGGATCATTCGGGTAACTTTGACGCCTTAAGCTCCTGTTGGGACTACTAAGTAATCAGGACGCAACTTGATATTTCTCTTCATCGGTAGTTAGTTGTATTCTTAAACACAGTGGCAAAATATTTTGGTTGTTATTTAAACCATTTAAAAAGTTTTAATTTTTTAAACCATATCAATTTCGTTAGGTACGATGTATAAATTTCTTATATTATGAATCAAAAATTAATCTGTTTATATTCAAAATTGAATATAATGAATATCTTTGAAACCACAGGTAAAATTATACAATCAAAGACTTAAAAAATAAGGTATTCTATAAATTGTTTAGAGTATTAGTTTTTTTTTTTTTACTACGTTTTCAGCTCGAATATATTCTTTGTCTGCTGAACTTATGCTTTACACAGAATGTATTCTTTGCACATACGGAAGTATTCGTTGAAAAGTTATAGCTCATCATGTTCATCTGATAAGCGTATATTATGTAAATTCGGCACGTGTATATGAATTTGCATAATACACGGAGACAAGAAAAATAATAAGTGTATTTTTAAGGTTTTGTATTCAGCAACGCTTTATAAAATCTTAGGAAAGATAGAATTATGTTGAATACTTTGTGAAAAAAATGTAATATGAGATACATGGAATTATAGAAAACTATACATATGTACGTTTATGTGATTGCATGGGGAAAAATAATTAAAGACCTAGATAAAAAAACTGATGATAATTTAGTTCAATCGTAAGAGATGTATATTAATAACAACAAACAGTTTAGAACTCAAGCATCAATCACCAGATTGCTATTGTAAGGCACCAGGTAAGTGCAAATTGCATTGAAGTTTAGGAATAAATTACAAATATTGATTTATGATATTTTTCTTAAAGAGGGGGGGGGGGTGACTAGAGCACGACAATGAATATACAAATACATAGGAAAAATCAGCACACTTTATTATTTTTAATCTGGAAGAGAATTAAAGTAGTTCTCATTAAACTTTTCATTCGTAACTAGAATAACATTAAAAACTTTTATAACTTTAACTGAGGTGCAAGACTATCCATTAAATACTTTGATTATGCCCCTGACATTCTTTTACTCAATTAAAAGACACATCATAAAGAATATATGATATGAATTTGATTTAATGTTTACAAGAAGATGATTTATTTTCTGGTTAATCTTCATTTAAAGAAACTACCGTATTTAGGCATTTATGACAGAGAAAATTGTTATTGGAAATAGGTAGTCCCCTGGTATGTTGCTCAACGCTTACGATCAAACATGCATGAAAAGCTACTCCATAATAAAGTATATCCTTTGTACTCTTTAATACTTTTTATGTCCTTATCTTTCTCAAAGAATGAAATTTCAAAGTAACATAAACTAATTCTAGTTAGACATTAATTCGATGTGTGTGGTCATTACCAACGTCAATTAATTTTGTCATGCAATGGTAAACACTATTATCAGTTCTCTTTCCTACTCAGAGTGTCATTTAGTGTAAAATGCAAAGTATTATAGAAATTTTGCTTCAAGAAAATAAGAAAGAAATAAAATTTTGACAATTTATATAAAATTAATATAGTTGCACAAAGTATCCTCTTTCTCAAGAACCAATTCTTTTATCTTTTTCACTGTAAACTGATAATTTGATCACAAAATTTTCAATAACATTTACAAAAAATCTAAAGAAAGTTTTTACTGTAAATAGGTAATTTGTTGGTATGTTACTCAACACTTGCAATGAAATATGAACGAAAAGCTATTCCATAATAAAAAATATCCTTAGTACTCTTCAATACTTTTTATGTCCTTATCTTACTTAAAGAATGAAATTTCAAAATAACAGAATTTTTTTTATTCAAACATTAATTTAATGTATGTGGTTTATTTTCTTCATCATTTTTGCTAATTATATATTATCTCTGATACAGCAATAAAATTATTTGATATCTTATATGATAGCTGTATAGTGTACATAACTGAAGCGGTTTTTTTTATCAAAATATCCTTCAATAGTTTAGCATTTTTTTTTCTTAAAAATATCTTTGTGTATCGAGTATTATAAACCAAACAAAATTTTGTAGTATTCCATAATACAATATAATTGTAATTTTGTTGTATTTAACATAAAATACGTATTTTAACTATAGCAATATTGTTTTTTCAGTGTCATCAAATAATGCTGAGAGTGTGTCTTGTGTTTCCCTGGCAATCACCTGCGTGATCCTCGCACTTCATGAATTTTGCCGAATGTTGCTATTAATCAATGCTACGTAACCAGCGTCTCCATTAATTCAATGCCCAGGACGTATTTTTTACGAGTAGCGAATGAAAACTGAACCTTACTTTGTGGATACTTACAACAGATACTTATCACGCATTCACATATGCGACTGCTTCAACGATGACTGACCACAACAACTTAGAAACAGTGTGTTAACTGTGACTTTCTACCAATGTTAACAAACGACATTTCGTGTGGTTCTTTATAATATAACCATGATCCCTTGTTAAAGACCAGAAAGTGATAGCAACAGCCTCTCTCTGTGAGCCCTTTTCAGAGTCACGAATTCTTATCCAATTAAGCTGCTATTAGTAATAACTCTTACAAACTGTCCAGCTTTGAATGGAAGAAACTGCATAACTCCTTACTCTCATTATGAACTGTTTCATATCATGATACGGACAGGCGACTGTAGAGTAAGGAATTAATTCTTCGGAAAAAGCGCAGACTGATTAAGTAGTAACACAAACATTTCCTTAGGATGATCTCTTATCTAATTTTATTGAATATCTGAATTATCTCTTGCTAGAAGTAAAAAGGATCTAAATAACAAGCAGGATGAACGTATGCATTATGTAAATTTACGTTAACTATGTTATTTTTCGAAATAAATCAATTAAGAATTCTTGTTATTTCATTTTGGATTTCAACTAAGTTGTTAGATAGCTCCTTCAGGGGCGTTGTTTTTGTATTTCTACTAGCCAAAGTAAGAAAAAAATAACTTATTAATTCTGACAAGGTTTTCCAATTTTAATATTTATAAATATGCTGATTTCTATCCAAATTATAATCATTAGATTCTGGTAATACATAAACAACATTTCTAGATTACTTTTTCACTATCTGACAAAACTACTTGTGCCACGGTATTCATAAGTAATGTATATATATATATATATATATATATATATGGATGTATATATATATATATATACACACACACACACACACATATATATATATATATGTGTGTGTGTGTGTGTGCGTGTGTGTGTGCGTGTGTATACATGTATGTGTGTGTGTGCGTGTGTATACATGTATGTGCGTGTGTTTGTGTATGTGTTACACTTTGATTAAATTGAAAAATATTATTTGTAACATGGGATCAAAAGTTAAGATTTATTTTATCACTTCATCATTTGATAATAACCCAAAAATTGTCAATTTTCATTGGTAATAGCTCTGCTATACAAACTCATTTAATAAAAGATCGATAGAAAATGAGCACTTGGCTCATAAATAATTGAGTTTCATAATTACATTTTAGCTGAAAAGAAAACTGATGATTTTATTGAACCTAAATTTCAAGAAAAAAACATATTTTGATTATAACCTTTGTAACTTTCCATATGTATTTTAACCCTTTGGAAATTCAGATTTATATAGTAAGATAAATCAATTAATAATTTTTAAATGTATACTATAAAATACTTTTAATGAATATTATAAATGTTCTCATCATACTTATTTTATTTAGATTAAAATGTATTTAAAATAAAGGATTAAAAATATATATACGTATTTAAGAGTCATAAAACATTTAAGGAATTCCTGAAACATTCAAATTTCTAGAAAGTATTAATTTCATTACAGATATTATTCTCCCTAAAATATCGATATTAAATGCTTACTGATTCAGTTACAAGGCCCTGTCAAACAATTTTAAACATATTTGTAAATATTTTTCACCATCTAGAGGACATACAGCATTCAGACTCAAAATTTATGCCCAAATTTATTTTCATTTTCCAGGAAATTTTTTATCCAGAATAAACTTTCCAGAATATTATTAATTATACAAACTGTATATTTTAAACGTCCCGAACTATTAATTCCCACCTTTATGGAAGGAAAAATAAAACTCCGAAACTTTCAATTTTCAATTTTTCTTAATTTTCAAATCCTATTTCATCCAATATCGCTAACCCAGGATGAAACTATTTTCTGCTTTTTTTTCAAAACGGAAGAGAACTTTTTAAAATAATTTTTGACTGAGAAAATTGCTATAACCTTTTGAAATTATTCTATTGAGTTTCACGTAGTCACCCCATCGAATAAATATGTGATATTAGTTTGAGTCAAGAAACTCCAAAAGGATAGTTATCAACTAATTCGCTCGTCGTGAGCTTCTCAATATTCATTTCACAAAACCTGACTCTAAAGCAAATTAAAAAATGCGGAGCTGAGGGGAGAGAAACCCCATGGGAAGATTGGAAATTATCTGTATATAGCGTGTTACGTGCCAGTGAGTGGTCAAAGTGGTAAAGGGAAGTATGAAAACTTTGTGTTGCTTGATTTATTAGAAGAATTTGTTATGGCTATTCGACTTCACTGGAAAATAGAACAATAGTGAGCTTGTAGAATACAGTATCGTAATCTGTCTAGTCATCTGACCAACCGGTTGCAGAACAATGTGTTTAAAAAATTTCACAGGCAACTAAGCTTTAGCATGTTTTAGAAATATTTTGTGAATTTAGAATGAAAATGTGTTTTGGATCAGGTGTAAATGTATAAATTTTAGTTTACCGTGCGAGATTTTTCAAATCCGTTTAAGTTTTTTAGAGTAAAGGAATAATGCTAGTAATCAAAGTATTATAGCCTAAAAAGGTTAGGAAAATTTTCCTTTTAGGAAATGATACTTGAATTCGGAATGTTAGGAATCAGAAATTGTTTCTATCTTAAATATTCACTTATTTTTCATATTCTTCCTCAAATAGCAATATTTCCATTATATAAAAATATGATTCCTACCTTATACAATACCCATCAATCACTATTTTCAAAGTGTATATATATACGTTGCAGCATGGAGTATTTCATATATAACATCTCGTCACACTCTAAAAAAATGCATGGTATTAATCCAAAGTAAGTTACAAGATAAAGGATTCATTCTGAAGAAATTTCATGATGTTTTTAAAAAAATCTCTATTGAAACATAAAGACCCTTTTCAAAGTGCATATGTACGTATTGCAGCAATGAATAATTTGATACTTTAATAAGGGTGTAAAAATGCTCTGCTTGTGCCATGTCCTTCATGTATCAATTTGTTTTTGTATGTATGACAATTAAACATTGTTATTTTGAACTTGATATCTACAGCTATGATGCTATTTTTCAACTCATGTATCATGAAATGAAATTATGCAAACAATCAAGACTCCCTAAACTGCAGAAACATCCCGAGAAATAATCTATATATGCTTTATAATAGTATAGTATAATAATTATTATCAATGGAGAAGCTTTTTATGGGTCCATTGAATAACACGTATTGTCTCTGAAAATCGTTTTCGAACTATTTTCGATCAATCCATCTTAAAAGTTATAAAGTGAAAGGCGTAATTCATCAATTTCTAAAACTTTGAATATTTTAGGCCTTTTGGTATAAATTAAAATTTATCAATATCTCTTCATTGCCTTAAAAAGTTTATTCCTTTGCGTCACTTCTAAAAATTAATTTCATTATGTTTCAATTAACAAGAGAAATTTGATATACCCCAGATGTCCCCAGATGTATTGCTGTGGCGTCTTTTCGCCTGATCTTACACTATGACTGCTACGCTAATCATTTGTTGAAGACAGGCACATTGTCAACACATTGCTGTTTGTCACCTGCGCAACTCATCCAAGGACATGGACATCCTGCATTTTCATAGCCGCCCAGCTCTTTGTGTTGGAACTATTTTCAAGCGGTACTGGCGAGAAGGAGAACTTTTGGTCAAATGCTGATTTTCCTTTCTCCCTTTTTGTTTTTTCTAATGCATTTTTGTATTTGTACTTTTCATGCCACTGGAAATATAAAAAGCAATAGCAAAGACAACGCAGAACACCTTTCTGTGTTCTCGCAAACTTTTTGCACATTCACACGACGAATATTTGAAATAGTTTAGCACATGATTTTTCGTCGGGTTAGCACAAAACCCCTTCAGAAGTGCAGTGAAATGCAGTGATGAGCAGCAGCATAACGCTTCTGTGAAATTCATAAAAATACTGTCAAACTAATAAATGAAGTTAGTTTCCCATCTACTGGCAATTTAATACAATACTAAGCTTGAAGTTGTTTTATACTTGACAATAGCAAATCCTATTTTTGATGGTATAATGCAATTATTAATGGATTTTTTGTGGAATTTTATTTGAATCAGGTATTTCCAGATTGACAACTCTTTTAAAAACAACAAAAAAAAATAGAGGCTAAAATCCGTTGAGGGAGAAATGAGGTATGACTTAGTAGTATTTTTTGAAATACTAGAAAAACCTACGGGTTTCATCAGGATCAAATATTGTATTAAATATATCACTCGTATATAGTTGTATAGTAGTAGTTATTCTTTATGAATTTTCTTATGGAACACACCTGAAGAATCAAAATTATAAATTATATACCTTTGTCATCATTTTATTGATATTGGAATATAATATAAACTTATTAATACGTATACAGCTAGAAAGTATGACTAAATTGAGGGTGCCACTGTTACAGAAAGATTAAATATCACTGTTTCAGTGTTTTTTGTTAACTTTTATAAGCCGTGCTGAAAGAGAAAATTAAAATTCGATTGAATATTCAAGAGAACTATTTGAACGTCATGCAAATTGTGTGATTTATTGTACGTCATTATTTCTTACTTGTATGTTAAAATACTTTACATAACAGCATTTAATTTTACGAATGATGTATAATCCAGAAGCTCAGTGAGAGCACCATGAATAAATCTTGATAATTACTCTAGGGTATGACATTTAAAGGACGCTTATATTATTTAGTAATACTAAAATTACACTTTTATCAAAAGGTTAATAACTATATTTGCCAGACGTTTTATTTGAAACAAGTATTATGAGTCGAATCCTTACATTTACATTATTTTATATCTTTCAATGCAACTAATTATTTGCTATTACTTAGAGACGTTATTTAATTTAACGTTAAAAGCAATTTGATATAGTAGTTTTTAAAAAGCTTCGCGTTGAATTTTTTCATGCAATTATTTTATGACACTACGTCATTTTTAGCATAATTTGAATGAATTTAAAATAAAATTTTTGTTTTCCGTGGAAAATAAAAAAAAAATCACAAAACAGGATTCTTGTAATGCTGATTTTTTCCAAAGGGTTAACAGCTAATGGTTAATATTTATTTACTTTTAAATTATAAACTATCCTATAATGCTGTCATATAGTGGATTTTAATTTTTTAATTTATAATACATTAAATACAATGAAATAAATTATTTTACATTATATTATACGTGAAAGGGGTACATTTCTTTTTAGGTAATGATATAACATATATACGCATATTGCTGTTTCTTAAAACTTTTTTAGTTTGATATTTATGATTTTGTATTGAAAAATCTATGGAAACAATGTAATGATATGGAATGAGAAGTTTTATCGGAACAAAAATCGGTAACACATGTTACCCGATATATAGCTAATTGTAAATTTATGCTAAGCATTATTTGAAATTCCACAGAATAAGTAGATTTGTTATCTTTGCTGATTATATTGACAGTATATTTATTTCTTTTTTTAATCCTGAATATTTTGCTCACGATTTTGTAAAAACATGATCAAATTTTAAAAAATTGTTTTTTTTTTTGCCCTTTTTACTATTCCTATAACTTATGCATTAAAGTAATATAATAAGAAAGAGATATTTCTAATATCGAATGCTTTGTAAGTAACTACGTTAAAGAAAAAAAATTGGGTTTTATTTCATGCGTATCACTATTTTATTTTACAATTATATGAATAGACGAATATTGAAACATAATCTAATTCTCCCGACTTCAATTCAATATGCGTGTGTATATATATATATATATATATATATATATATATATATATATATATATATATATATATATATATATATATATACATATGCATATATATATATATATATATATACATACACTGCTGGCCACCCAAATTGCAACACCAAGAAAGACAAGAGATATCACAACAAAATTTATTTTGTAGATAACATGTTGACCAAGTATCAAATGATTAAATTTATAGACTTCTGTGAAGTGTGGTTCCTGCCAAAATCAGTAGCCAGAGTAGCCGCCATTGTTGAAGATCACCGCTACCACACGCCTCGGCATTGATTCAAAGAGACTTTGGATGAGTTCTTGGGGTACAGCAGACCAAGCAGCTTCCGCACGTTGCCAAAGTTGGTCTGCTGTGGCAGCTGGGGATGGAATCTGGGTCAATCGTAGAGCAACCATGGACCACATGTTCTCTATCGGCGAAAGATCCGGTGAGCGAGGCGGCCAGGGAAGCAATTCATTCTGGCGATTGACGAAGAACCGTTGGACAATGCGTGCCACGTGTGGTCGCGCATTATCCTGTTGAAATATGGCTGTGGGCAAGCCCTGAAGGTAAGGAAGGACAACTGGCTCCAACACCTCGGAGATGTAGCGCTGGCTGTTTAAAGTACCGGCAATGCGTACTAGAGGTGTGCGAGAGTGATATCCAATACCGTCCCATACCATAATACCCGGTGCAGGACCAGTGTGGCGGTGCATAACGCAGCTGTTCAGCATCCTCTCTTCACGGTGTCTCCAGACTCGAATGCGACCATCGTGGTGTTGCAGACAGAAGCGTGACTCGTCAGTAAAGACAATTTCATTCCATTCTGCCGTCCACATCCTTCTGTCATCGCACCATTGGCGGCGGAGACGTCTGTGGTTCTGCGTCGAATGGTACACGCAGACACTGGATGATGCGTTACAGACTGCATGTGCTGTGCTATGGTTCGTGATGTGACTGAGCGATCCGTCACTGCCATGCGCACAATTTGCCTGTCATCACGTGAAGTGGTGCGCTGAGGTGGATGCGATCGAACACGCCGGTCCGTCGTACCCTCCTGCATCCAACGATCACATATCCGCATTACAGTTGTTTGGTTTCGTCCAACACGACTACCGATTTCCCTGAAAGATAATCCACAATCTCGGTAGGCCACTATCCTTCCTCTGTCGAACTCGGATACTTGATCAAAAGATGATCATTGTTTTCGACGAGGCATAATTGATCGTTTTTTTTAAAACCACAAGAAAAACACAATTGCCGAACTTGAAATCGTCGAAATCTCCAAGCCTTAAATAGCGCTTTGAAGTGGCGCCACAGGCGCGCGTGATGTGCGTCTGCGCTGAAATTCTAATCATTTGCATATCTCACCTCCGCTAATGCATGTTGTAAATTTCATGTTATTTGCATGTTTCCTTCAGGGTGTTGCATTTACAGTGGCCAGCAGTGTATATATATATATATATATACATATATATATATATATATATATATATATATATATATAAATTATACATTTTTGTATGCATGTTTTTTTCTGACTGGTATGTACCCCTTAGATATAATTAGTTTCATCCCGGTAACTTTGTTATTTATTACTTATATATTCAAAGGTTAATCCGATAAAATAGCCTAACTATGCAATTGTAGTTTTAATTTATTTGACGGATTGCACATTTTAAAAATATTCGTGTATTTTGACATCATTTCATATATAATTTATATACTTCTATTAATTGCAAGGAAATGTGTAAAGTAAAGAGCAACTTTCACCAAAGATGGATTCCATTTATTGAATCTGTTACTAGTTTCATAAAATTTTCTCGTATGATATATGCCAGTATCTTCAGTGTATGCCTAATACGACAACTGTTTTCATGTCTGTGAATTGGAAATGAATATAATCATCACAATCAACTGCTCTACCATGTACTTATATATTTCATTTCTCATCCTTTGTTGGGTAGAGAATATTATATTAAAACGAATATTGTACTTGTTCTTCTCTTTGCTTATTATTTGTTTGCCTTTTTATCATCATAAACAACGCAATCACCACCATATCACAATATTTGTGTCGCGTTTTTCACTTGTGCTCGAATGTTAATAAGTGACAAATAAAAATATTTAAAGATTATTAATAATAATTTTTATCTTCTAAAAATTTTCCCAACAAAATATACGTTTTCCGTATCCTCTACATTATAATTTTTTTAAAATTTAAACGTTGAGCGAAATTTAGTTTAAATTCATTGATTTAAACATTCATAAGATATTTCATAAGTTTTAAATTAGATATTTCTTAGGGTGAATAAAAATTTAATTGTACTTATTTCTAATAACTTTAAAGCTTTAAGCATGAAAGGAATATTTTAACTGGAAGATATATAACTTTTCGTCTGAAACAAAAATCAAATACTACGACACCATTTTTTAAATCTGTTTCCTTTAACCGTCTTAAAAAGCTTTATGTTATTTTGATCTTTGATGAATCTGTACAATATACTTACTCATGCAACTCCTTTACCAACAATGACATTTTATTTTCATTAACGTATAATGTTTTATTTAATGATGACTTGACAGCAACATTTAAGCATGAATTTTTTTTTTAATAAAATTAGTTCATAATGTTTAACTTACGACTAGTTTCTTCTGTGTTTCACATTTAATGAATGATACTCGTATCTTAGTTATACGTCAAAGAAGAGGGAAAGAGATTATGGCACCACTTCTTAACGCAACTCTCAATATAAGTTGTTCAAAAAGGCCTTTTAAAATAAAAATGAACCATATTTATGTTACAAAATAGCACATCTTAAAAGAAAATAGATATCAAGCAAGCAAACAAATTGTTTCAACCGGTCTCTTTTCAGACTACATTGGGCCGAACGATGGCCAAATGACGAAGGCGCTGGCATTCGATACCAGAGTCTGTACGTTCAAGTCCCATTCTTGGCATGGACATTTGTAGTCATTCGGAATAGACTTTAAACAGTAGATCCAGGTCTAATTAGCCCTAGTGTAGCAAAAGATGACCGTATCGCTCATCAGACTACACAAAGATTGTATACACAAAGAACACAATCTTTGTTGAAAGTTGTACACAAAGAAGTGTTTTAAAGCAAAGGCAGGCTGTTCTCAAGAAAGAAATTAGTTTATGAAAGCTTTAATGTTTTCAAAATTTCTTTAGCCGGCTGAATTTTCGTAGAGGTGGCACGAGGTCTAAAAGATGGTTTTTCTATTCTAGATGGCCATTTGGTTATACTTAGAAATCAACCTATTACTGTTCGTAACAAAATCTTTACCTCCAAACAGGACATTGCTAAAGCTTTTTGTGGACACTTTCGAATCGCCAGAATACACCAAGGTATCGCTTAAAAAGAAAGGTCTAAAGGACTTGGAAAAGGATTCGAATGTTTTTTTTTTGACCAGGACATCATTACGGATTTAAAATACGATATTTCGCTTTTCCCGGACTATAATCCAGGGATCCAGGGTCCGAATTAATCGTCAAATACTTGGGTAAAGAGGACGACATTCTAATTTAACCACCGATACCGAGATGATCAGTGGTATCACTTGGTCTGTGGTATCACAGTCTTTTAACTTCCAATTTCGAGTTGAAATCATTTCCAACGTGAGAAAAATGGTTACTGCTGCTCTAAAAGCGCTTTCTAGAGCTCCAGACACAGAATAAAAAGTTATATCGGAAACTCCTGCCATGTAGATGACGTTACCGAATTGAAATCGCTGACGCTTCCCGAAATACGGCCATAGCACGATGCGGAAATTTTTGAGATCTCAGATTATTCAAAATCTTAAAATTTTGGCTACCGCTTTTCCCAGATCGCCCTCTAGGACTGCAGGTTCCGATTCAACTGTGTAAAGTCCAAATGCTGCAGCACTAATGACGTCACAACAGGTAAATTGCCATCGCTTCGCAAAGATCAGAATTATCATGGAGCGCAGTATTCCGGTGTGAAGTTTAGATAATTCCGGAGAAAACGGCTAAAGCTCCCAGCAGAGTATTTCTATTCAGAATCTACAGCTATCATTAATGTTACACAGCCTGGCTAAACCATTTATTCACAAATTTCTGGAACACACATGACGTCACCACTTTTAACTTACCTCCGCGTCTCGAAGATCGACAATACCGTGTGGCAACGACTTCCGGTTTTGATCTGACATCATGTATCTGAGAAAAATGGCTACAGCACCTCCACGCCATGAAGATCGACAGTATCGGTTGGTTTCGAGCTTAGACTCATCTGGACAGGAAAAACATGGGTACTGCTTTTCTCGGAGTGTCACAAAAGACTCCGGTTTTGAATTTAACAGCTCATATTCAAAATGGTGAGATCCAGATGATATCACAGCACTTGCCGACGTCCCTTGACGCCCATAGGACCTACCACTATACGGAGATAATTCCGAACTCTAAAAAATTACTAAGGCTTTTCAGAGCACTCCCCTTAGGCCTTCAGAGACGGATAAAACGTTAAATTGTTAAATGAGGGCCGAAGATGACGTCACCGCACTACAACCGTGTTCACTCCTCGAAGATCGGCAGTAGGGCATTGCAGCGAAATCATGTCAGACCTAATAACAAAGGCTACTGCTTTTCTACGAGTGACCCTAGGGTTCCAATGCCTAGGGTCACTGGGGTTCATGAATATTCATATAGTAAAATAGGGAGACCCCATTGCATTACACAGGATGAGCACGACAATAAAATGGGGAGACTCAGGTAACGCCATCGCAATTTCACGTAACCTCTCCGTAAAGGTCAGCAGTAGTGCTACGTGGTGAAATGTGGTTTCGAGCTGAGATCATTCGAAGTCTGAAAAAATTGAATAGAGCTTTTTCTGGCGTGCCTCCTAGGTCCCCAGGACCTGAATTATCCGTTAAATTCATTAATTCTGTGTCGCAACTGAAATCCCAATCCTTAAACTGCCGCCTTTTCGCTAATATCAGCACTACAGCTGGTCGGCTATTTTTTATTTTTAGCTCAGATGATTTACACCTTAAAAAATGTCAGTATTTTCACGGAGCACTCCTCAGGCTTGAAGGGACTGAATTCTAGTTGAATCAAAACTGCTGTTACACAGTTGACGTCATCGCATTTAAACTTGTGCCGATCCGCAAAAATCCACCTTATCCCATTCGATCTTAAATCATTCCGAAACTCAGAAAAATGTCTACCATCTTTTACGGGAGTGCCATCTGGAGCTCCAGATTGGGAATTAAGAATTAAAACGCAAAATATTGGGATGCTGATGACGTCGCCACGTTGAGATTGCCGATGCATCGTAAACATAGGTACTAGAACGATGCGAATAGAGAATCAAGCTCAGATCATTCTATATGATGTTAAAAATATAATTAGTGCTTTCACAGAACGCCACCTAGGATCATAGGTGTAGCGTCGGTGGGGGCATGTGGGGGGCATGTCCCCCCCCAACTTAAATTTAAATAAATTCAAACGTTATTAGAAGTTCAGTTAAAATCGGAAAATTGTAGAAAACTTTGAAGAAAATTGGTTTTTTTCCCCCTTTTTGAAACTGTGAAACTGAAGATTCCGATTATGACTTTAGCCTTAACATAGTTTTTAACAATATGATCCATAACAAAAATTCGATGCTAATTTTTCAATTCCTACTATTAGTTCACACTCTCTCTATATATATCTTGTTCAAATTTTCAATCGTTAATAAAAGTACTTTTTATTCATCCACTCAAGATCAAATACATTTTTTTTAACTTGTAGTGGATGACACTTGATGTTAATACAGTTTTTTCAAATATTAATTCATTAATTAAATTTAATTAATCAATTTTAGTTTTAGACCTAGAGCGTCTCTTGCTCTTGAATAGTAATTTCCCCCTTGTTACTGTGTAAACGGTAGCACTTCGGTATCGCGGGCTTCTCCCGTCCTGTAGGTTGCGAGATCGAATCCCCAACCTGCCAAACTTTTTCTCTCTCTTCCCCCCCCTCCTAATCTCGCACAGTAGGCAAGGTTCTGGCAGGCAATCCTTTTTTTCAATTCCTACTATTAGATCACACTCAAATTTTTCTTTGTTGACTTAAGTAGGAATTGACTTTAAATTTTTTTTTTTTATATATTACTTGTTTTTTCTCATTTTATTTATATTATATTTATTTTTCTTATTGTATAACTTTTGAATACTACTCAAACATCAGTTCTATTGCTATTCAATTTTAAAAAATCATATTTCATATTTTAAGGACCATCCGGCAGTCAATGGGCACTAACTGAATTCAATTCGTGCCCTCCCCCCAAAAAAAGTTAGAAGCACGCTACGCCTGTGCCTAGGACTACAGTCTCCGATTCAATCGTGTAAAGGCAAAAGGCTGAAGCTCAAGGTTATGCCAAGACACAGTCTCCGATTCAATCGTGTAAAGGCAAAAGGCTGAAGCTCAAGGTTATGCCAAGACACAGTCTCCGATTCAATCGTGTAAAGGCAAAAGGCTGAAGCTCAAGGTTATGCCAAGACACAGTCTCCGATTCAATCGTGTAAAGGCAAAAGGCTGAAGCGCAAGGTTATGCCAAGACATTTAAACTAAGTAGAATCTACATAGGTTACAATCAGTAGACAAAAGAGTAAATGAAATAAATATTATTTTAATGTAATCATTTCCTACAGCTATTTTTGTAGGAAGGTTTTGTTTGAAAACTGAACCAAACCAATTTCATGCAACGACATAACCATAAATCGGGCTTTTTTAGGACTATTTATTGTTTAACTATTACATGTAGAATGATATTGATAGAATAAGAATAATTAACAATTAAATAATTGAAAATGACATCGGTGTTAACATTGTTTTTATTATATACTAATTACAAAATATTAAAGAGCTTATCTTAACGCATTATGTGCAATGTATGAAACTCAGAGTTGCTTTTTAAAAGCTAAATATAATCAAGGAAATAAAGTTTTGGATAATGAGGCATTTGAGATTATTCTCAAACAGCTTACTTAATAAGAATATATTACTCTTCTAAAATGTGTATATATATATATATGCATTTACACGCGAAAAATAACAGGCAACTGAGAGAGATAAGTCACTTTCCCTAAGTGGGAATTTTAATTTGATCACGTGTTTGAAAGTCGGGACTAAAAGTTCAGACCTTGAATATTATTTTCCATCAAACATCGAGTCCATTGAATGAGGAATTCTGAAATCTAATTTATTTATTTGTTTCGGAAGCTGATCCAAATCCCTAGTTATTAAGTCATATTAAAAAAAGACTTTGTGTTTTTTATGCATAAATTCCCACCGAAGTGTTTCAGTATATGCATAGTTCTTTGTTAAATATCTAGCGTAACGGGATAATCTGCATCCCTTCTATAATATTAAAGTGAATGACTAGTTTCGTCAAAGTATGGGATTTTAGCAGAACATCTACCATGGAGGCCTTTAAAGAAACTTTCATTCATGAATATGGAGAGAAGCAGAAAACTAAATACAAATAATTTTAATTGATTGATATTTTTAAAGGATTTGAAAAAAATATGAATTCTTGGAAACTCTATAAAATAAAGTTTTTCAGCTTAGTTATCTTAAAGTTACATACATTATGTATAAACATATTTATGATTTGTACGTTTAATCATCAAACTGTCTGCGAAACATTTTTAGTATTTGTAAAGCTTTTGAACTTAAAACAAATTTATATAATCATCTAAATTTATTCTTTATTTACCTGATCGAAAGATGAACAAAGTTTGCTTCCCTCTGTTGTCATTCCAAATTGATGAAAAATACGAAGGCTTAAGAATAATATTTAGTATTTTGCCTGTTAATATACCAACAATCACTCTACTGTAAGCATATATCATTTTTAGAATAAACAAACGTAAAATCTTATTACGAGATAAATATCGAATTCTTAACTCCATTAATAAAAATCGTAAATTCTTTTCTAAAAATACCTAAATTAAAATAAGCATACCTATATTAGAAAGGTATTAAATGGCGTCTAGACAGAAATTTTTAAAACTTATTTCATTCTGAAAATTTTCCTACTTACTTCTAAGATTTATGAAAAGACATGACTGTCTTAATTTTCTAACATTTATGCTTTTTCAGAGCTATAATAGTTTATGATTATAATATTTTATGCATTTCTTAAAAATTCAAATTTTTACAGTAATGTTCAAATGAACATGTCCTTGACTCAATAATGTGTACACATTATTGAGTCAAGTGTATATATATGTATATATATATATATATATATATATATATATATATATATATATATATATATATATATATATATATATATATATATATATATATATATATAAGTTTTCTGATTTATGTGCGGGAAATGCATAGCTCTGGAACGAAAACTTTCACGAATTAGTATAGAAGTGTTCTCTCAAGCCATAATTTTCAAGCACAAGATACCAATAAAAAGCGGCTTCCTTTTTAATGGTCAGGCCGGTTTTGCACGTCCCAGCGCAACAGCTTCCACTTGTTCGAATTAAGATGACCACAGGGCACCAAGGCAGGGCCCAGATTAGCAATTTCTCTTCTCACCTTTACTCAGCTGAGAAAACCCTACGTGATGTTAAAGCTCTGAGGCGTGGCCACGTTTCACCCAAGGATTTCCGTTAGTTTTACTGAACGCAGTTTCGTAATGTCTTTCATAACATATAAAGACTCGCCTTATAGATCTAATCGCAATTTTTTTAGACATTAAATTCTTTTATAAATGGGGTTTCGTGTAATACTGTTATTCATTGAGTTTCTTTTATTAAGCAATTAAATGATGATGAATTATGACTCTACACACACACACACAAACAAACAAACACATACAAACACACACAAACACACACACACACACACAAACACACAAACACACACAAACACACACAAACACACACACAAACAAGCACACAAACACACACACACACACACACACACACACACATATATATATATATATATATATATATATATATATATATATATATATATATATATATATATATATATATATATATATATATATATGCATACGTTACGGTAAAATTGATTACCCGATGATTATGCATAATCACCAATCCTCTTGGTAAGTATGGTAAATTTCACTACATTTCTCACTTTTACAAGAAGTGTTTACACAATTCCCAAATGAATCGGGTAAATTCGATAAATATACCAAAGTTCCTAACATTTCCCGGTTCATCTGGGAATATGTTTCTTCCGAAAAGAATTCGGTAAGTTTCATAAGTATCGCTGAATACTTTACACTATTGAAGCAATTGTTAAAAATAAAACTATGATTTGGCTAAAAGCATTTGGGGCTATATTTTGGGTATGAAAATAAAGCATTTTCATTGTAGTTAAAAACTGCTACGAATTTACCTTCACTATATCATCTATAAATTTTTTTTGCTGAATATTATCTCAGGAAAATATTTAAAGAAAGGAATTTTAAACATTGTTTATTATATAAAGCATATGTATCATGTATATTCATATAATATACACTGCTGGCCACCCAAATTGCAACACCAAGAAACACAAGAGATATCACAACAAAATTTATTTTGTAGATAACATGTTGACCAAGTATCAAATGATTAAATTTATAGACTTCTGTGAAGTGTGGTTCCTGCCAAAATCAGTAGCCAGAGTAGCCGCCATTGTTGGAGATCACAGCTGCCACACGCCTCGGCATTGATTCAAAGAGACTTTGAATGAGTTCTTGGGGTACAGCAGACCAAGCAGCTTCCACACGTTGTCAAAGTTGATCTGCTATGCCAGCTGGGGATGGAATCTGGGTCAATCGTAGAGCAACCATGGACCACATGTTTTCTATCGGAGAAAGATCCGGAGAGCGAGGCGGCCAGGGAAGCAATTCAATCTGGCGATTGACGAAGAACCGTTGGACAATGCGTGCCACGTGTGGTCGCGCATTATCCTGTTGAAATATGGCTGTGGGCAAGCCCTGAAGGTAAGGAAGGACAACTGGCTCCAACACCTCGGAGATGTAGCGCTGGCTGTTTAAAGTACCGGCAATGCGTACTAGAGATGTACGAGAGTGATATCCAATACCGCCCCATACCATAATACCCGGTGCAGGACCCGTGTGGCGGTGCATAACGCAGCTGTTCAGCATCCTCTCTTCACGGTGTCTCCAGACTCGAATGCGACCATCGTGGTGTTGCAGACAGAAGCGTGACTCGTCAGTAAAGACAATTTCATTCCATTCTGCCGTCCACATCCTTCTGTCATCGCACCATTGGCGGCGGAGACGTCTGTGGTTCTGCGTCAAGGGTAGACAAAGCAATGGACGTCTTGCGTTCAGACCACTCTGCTGTAAACGGCGTCGAATGGTACGCGCAGACACTGGATGATGCGTTACAGACTGCATGTGCTGTGCTATGGTTCGTGATGTGACTGAGCGATCCGTCACTGCCATGCGCACAATTTGCCTGTCATCACGTGAAGTGGTGCGCTGAGGTGGATGCGATCGAACACGCCGGTCGGTCGTACCCTCCTGCATCCAACGATCACATATCCGCATTACAGTTGTTTGGTTTCGTCCAACACGACTACCGATTTCCCTGAAAGATAATCCACAATCTCGGTAGGTCACTATCCTTCCTCTGTCGAACTCGGATACTTGATCAAAAGATGATCGCTGTTTTCGACGAGGCATAATTGATCGTTTTTTTGAAAAAGCACAAGAAAAACACAATTGCCGAACTTGAAATCGTCGAAATCTCCAAGTCTTAAATAGCGCTTTGAAGTGGCGCCACAGGTGCGCGTGATGTGCGTCTGCGCTGAAATTCTAATCATTTGCATATCTCACCTCCGCTAATGCATGTTGTAAATTTCATGTTATTTGCATGTTTCCTTCAGGGTGTTGCATTTACAGTGGCCAGCAGTGTATATCCTTAAAATAATTTTTTTAATTATGAGCAGTTGCATTTTTTATTTTATTTCATTAGTTATTCATAAACTTTGTTTTTAAATTATGCTGAAGATTAAAGTTGTCTTATAGGATGACACCAATTGGAATGGGTGTCCCTTGTGACCTCCTCCCCCCCCCCTCCACTCTTCACTTCGCAACAAATCGCACTTGACTTTTGTCAAATATTTAATAGGGACGTCATTTAGAATTGAGAATCCTGTTAATTCACACATACCAATCCTTATTTTGTAAACTTCCTATTTAAAATGGTTTTTGTTTCTCTCCTGGTTCGCACTTGTCTCTATTTTAATGTGTAGACATTATGTGCAGTTAAAATTTTTATTTTATTACTTTAGTTATTCATAAACTTTGTTTTTAAATTATGCTGAAGATTAAAGTTGTCTTATAGGATGACACCAATTGGAATGGGTGTCCCTTGCGCCCTCCTTGCCCCCCCCCCTCTTCACTTCGCAACAAATCGCACTTGACTTTTGTCAAATTTTTAATAGGGACGTCCTCTAGAATTGAGAATCCTGTTAATTCACACATACCAATCCTTATTTTGCAAACTTCCTATTTAAAATGGTTTTTGTTTCTCTCCTGTTTCGCGCTTGTGTCTATTTTAATGTGTAGATATTATGAGCAGTTGCATTTTTTATTTTATTACATTAGTTATTCATAAACTTTGTTTCTAATTATGCTGAAGATTTAAGTTGTCTTATAAGATGACACCAATTGGAATGGCTGTCCCTTGTGCCCTCCTTGCCCCCCCCCCTCTTCACTTCGCAACAAATCGCACTTGACTTTTGTCAAATTTTTAATAATCACGTCCTCTAGAATTGAGAATCCTGTTAATTCACACCTACCAATCCTTATTTTGTAAACTTCCTATTTAAAATGGTTTTTGTTTCTCTCCCGGTTCGCGCTTGTGTCTTTTTTAATGTGTAGATATTATGAGCAGTTGCATTTTTTATTTTATTACATTAGTTATTCATAAACTTTGTTTTTAAATTCTGCTGAAGTTTAAAGTTATCGTATAGGATGACACCAAATGGAATGCGTGCCCCTTGTGCCCTCCTCGCCCCCCCCCCTCTTCATTTCGCAACAAATCGCACTTGACTTTGATCAAATTTTTAATATAGACGTCCTCTAGAATTGAGAATCATTTTAATTCTCACATAGCAATAATCCTTATTTTGTAAACTTCCTATTTAAAATGATTTTTGTTTCCGTCCTGGCAGGCACTTGTCTCTATTTTAATGTGTAGATTCTGTAAAAAGTCTAATAATGATAAAAAGAATAGTCAATCTGTAATTTACGAATTATAATACTCAATAATAACTGATACTGAGCCTTACTGAATAAGACTTTTTTCTGAGTTTTCGAGTTATTATTAAAATTTAGGGAATGCGAAGAAACATTCGTTACATCAGTTGATTCTGTCACATAACTGATACTATCTAACCATTCCATTCCCCTTGGTTGTTTCATTATCTGCCAAGAATATTGTTTCGAAATGAGAAACTTAGAAGTTTCATTACTTTCAGTATCGATACAAATTCGATTACTTAAAGCTATGGTACCACCCCGAAACTTGATTAATCCCGAGAGATCAGATATTGACATTGCCGAGAATTTCGTTTTAAGTGAATTTATCTTATGATGAATACCAATAATTTTATATGAGACAAAAAGTTGAAATTGTAGAAAAGATTTCATGTAAAAATGAATCTGATAAAATGAGACTTTAGATGCAGCAGAACGGTAGAGGAGAATTTCTCGTCAGTAATTGTACAGATATTTATATCGAGATAACGTTGTTTCTTTTTAAATTGTTCAAAAATTATTTATAAGATAAAGTAGGCATCTTCAGCGTGTCCATCAGTCATGACTAAGGTTTCAGATTTATAACGGCCTCCTCATCATGGTAAAATTCGAAATACCGGATTTCTTTAAATTTTAAATGATGACTGAACATTTTCAGCCAAGCTATTCCACACTCAAAAAGACCCAAACATTATTACCATTTTACTGCATAAAGCTGAAAGCTGACTAAATTTTGCCTTGAAAATATAAAAAGGGCATAACTATCAAAATTTAGATAACTATATAATTACATGGTCAACTCCTGAAACTTTTTTCGACCTCGACCAATTTTCTTTAAATGAAAAATGACGCAACCCCAATGAAAATTTATTTTTAACAGCAAATAAAAAAATTAGGAAAATATTGACAACAGGATAGAAAAAAGAAGTAAGTGAATTTCCAGAAACAATTAAAGAAAATTAATGAACTGTAGATTTTCGGTATAGATTTACTTTGCATAATAACATTAAAAAATATCTTCCTTACCATCTACATTTATTTTTTTCCAAAATCTTATGTGACTAAAACTTCATATTTAAGTATTAATATGTATTAGTATTTCATTTATACAAAAACTAACAAAAATTAAAATTAAAAAAAGCATGATTTTAAAATGAAATGCTTCCAATTAAAACACTGAAAATTATAAATTTTATTCATCTATATAAAACCAAACTAGAAAAAACTGAATGAGAAGGGTGAACCTCGCCCTCGGATAGTATTTGTTTAATATTTGTAGAAATATTTGGGAATGCTACTCTCATATCATCTTTGTTTGGTAATTATAGCTACTCAGTTTGAAAACCCAGTCTCCCACATATAAGTAAAAGCGAATGGAATCAATGTAGCCTTGTAAGACAAATTTAATAGTATTGTATACTTGGAACATATAAAAATATAAATAAAAATATTAAAAATATGTAAATACAGAAAGTACAACCTTTGTCCAGGAAGTTCGGTGAATGTGTCTATAGTTAAAATGGATTGTTGTCTTACATGAAATAGCTGTTACTGTCCTTCAAAGTAATCCCCGTAGGTGGTAATGCACATCTGAGAACGACTGTACAAGTTTTGGAAACTCCTGGCGTAGTCGTCTTTAAGGATGGCCTTCAGCTGGAACGTAGCATTACGTTGGATGTCCGAAATGTCCGAAAACCTATGGCCCCTCAGGGCTGATTTCAACTTGGGGAACAAGAAAAAGTCCCGGGGAGACAAGTCTGGGGAGTAGGGTGGGTGATTCAGGGACACAACTCTCCTGTTGGCCAGGAACTTCTGCACCAGAAGGACAGTATGTGGCCGGGCATTGTCTTGAAGCAGGGTCCAGTTGCCTTGCATGGCGTATTGGAGGCCTACACGATTGATCCGTTGCAGCAGACGTTTCAGTATACCCACGTACTTAGCAGCATTTAAGGTTATGTCCTCAGGGGGTCTTTATGGATGAGACCTTCAGAGTCGAAGAACACCATGAGCATTGTCTGGATGTGGGATTTCTCAGTTCGCCCCTTCTTGCTTTTCGGCGACCCTGGACCCCGCTACTCCATACTCTAACGCATGCCGTCGGGGTCGTACTTGAGGCACCAGGTCTCGTCACCCGTGACAAGGGTTTTCAAGATATTTGAGTTTCGATCCGCCATGTCTAGGAAGTCTCCACAGGCGTCAAGCCGAATTTGCATTTGTTCCGGTGTCAAAGTGTGGGGCACAAGTCGGGAGCAAATCTTGCATTTACCCAAATCCTGGATCAGTATGAGGAGGGCCATCTCATTACCAATTCCCACTTCCTCTGCTATCATTCGCACTGTCACACGACAATCCTTGCCCAACAATTCCTTCACTCTCTGTACGTTGTCCGAGGTGCGTGCAGTTGCAGGCCGACCACTTCGGGGGTCTTCAATGGTGTCTCGCCCCTCTTGGAAGCGTTTAAACCACTCATACACGCACTTCAAGGTGACAGCGCGTTCTTCGTAAACTTTTAGCAGCATTTCATGAGTATCTTTCGCGTATTTTCCAAGTTTGAAACAGAGCAGCATATTCGTTCGCTGATTCATTTTGAATTTTCATCGAGCGCACAACACTTTCACTCTACAATGAACTGTTTCCACACGGTAAGCTAACTCGCAGCGCTGCCGCTCAGGAACTGGTTCGGACCAGTCTTCACCTGTCCGGCACGGTATGCGCCAGTTGCAAACGCTTACGATCGTATGTACTATGACGTCATTCACCGAACTTTTTGGACAAAGGTTGCATAAAGCATGTTTTTTAATTAAGTAATTCAGCATGATATACATTTTTTCAAACTCTCTGCGACCCCTCCCATTTTTCCCCGTACCTTCTGTGTGTGTCAGCGTACATGTAAAAACATGTACGTCAGCAATTCTTATAACACTTCTAATATTTATCTTTAAATAGCAAAGTAAAAAATGTGCAGTAAAAGCTATGTTTGTTAAAAAAAGGTATACGTTAAAATCATTGAAGATGCTCAAAATAATGTATAGACGACAAGCCTTTTAACAATAACATAAAAGCTTTATTTATTTGAAACATTAGTTAAAAATAGTTAAAACAACAATGTCAATATCTTCCTTTTCACAAGTAACACTTGGTAATATACGCCGGGTTTTTTTAAAACAGTCTATTTTCCCATACTGTGATGGACTATCATAAGGATTTAATTAGAAGTAATACAAAATATCTTACTCTATGCAGACTTGATACAACATCCTGTTATTTCATCAGCTCAGGCACGAGCTCCTCGATGAATGTTCGTAATCTAAACGAAACAAGCTCCTTGATCGATGTTCGTAATCTAAACCAAACAAGCTCCTCGATCCTTGATACGATTTCCTGAAAGTGTTCAAGGCTTATTTACTCGTCAAAAGCCGATATTCAAATATCGGATTGTAACATCTACGAAATACGCCATCTACCGGAAACTGAAGACTTTTATGTTTAATTATATGACGCACGGCAGTTTGCCAAACATGACGTAATCCAAACGAAACTTGCGTCAGTGATTCGGCTTAGTTATAAATTAAATCGCCTTAACTTGAACCGGCTTAAAATGGAAATGCAAAGTATGACGTTAAACTTCGGAAAGGCAAGTAATTAATGAACCCTCAAAGTAATTCTTAGTTCATATTGCTAACAATGTGTCCCGACCCACGTGAGCACGACTGCTCTAAACATCAGTTTCAAGTCTCACATTATTAAAACAAAACTTTTTTTAGATACTTCAATTGAAGTGCTGTAGTATAATACTATACTGAATCCAATGGCTATTTTTCAAACTGTATCAATATATTATATTGTGCTGAGTTGTTTGTTACTTATAACTTTCAATAAATGAAAAATATCAGAAATTAAATAAGTATTTATTTGAAATTACATTTAACATGTTCCTGATATGTATTATTTAATATTTAAAAAAATTAAAAAATTAAAAATTCTGATAAGGGTGCTCCAAGTTTCTAAGCTCATTCCCAAGGGGGCCGCAAACGTAAAAATATTGGGAATCAATGCCTTATCGGATTTTAAAAATGGCGTCAAAGTAGATGAACAAAATGATTATTCTGTGTTTCTCAGTTTTCTAGCTCAAATCATCAAACTTAATTATTGTTAATTCATCTAATATCTTTGTAAAAATTTAATGCTTTTCCCCTCGATAAAGACTCCTTCGTAAGATATTTAGAAAAAGAAAAATAGACATGAGTATGATCTTATGTATCATAACCCGTTCTCTAATTCGAATTCGAGTAATTTTTGACGAATGGCACAGTCGAGCTGCTTTTATATTTGCCACTCCAAGGCGCCATTAACTTATTCATTGTAGTCAAGAATTAAACTTGTTACGTCATAAACGCTCTCATTTGCCCTCATTCCCACCTTACGGCACGCTTTCATATATCTCTTTTTGTATGTTAATCTTTTCCTGCAATCTAGCTCCTTGTATATTTGCCATTCCATGGCGACAGTAACTCATTCATTGTATTCAAGAATTAAATTTGTTACGTCATACATGCTTTCATTTGAATGTTATTCCCACCTTACAACACGCTCTCTTATCTCTTTTGTTGTATGTTAATCTTTTTCTGCAATCTAGATACTTGCATATTTGCTACTCCATGATGCCATGGCTCATTTCTTGTATTCCAGAATTAAACTTATGACGTCATAAATGATGTCGTATGATATTATTTCCACCTTACGGCACGCTTTTCTGTAAATCTTATTTTATGTTAATATTTTTATGCATTCCCCCTTGCGTGTTTCTGGGTAATAACGTCATAGACATTTCAAGTATTTAAGAGTGGACTGAAGCCATGCAGAGTAGAGAGCTAGCGTACTATTTTGGCTATCGTGTCATTCGACTGTAGATAGTGAAAGATTTATTTCTGTTTGTGAACTGTTCAATTAACAGTGGTGAAGGCGATGTTGCATGTTAAATGAAGATGGTACGTACTTTGTTCGATTTTGTGGTGCGAAATTGTAAATAATCAGTTGTAGATTTTAGGCGACTTGCGAATGGTGCCATTCGTTTAACGGTCAACGACTTCTTGGATTGTACTAATAGAATGTCATCAGAATATGGGAGAGGGGTCAAAACTTCGAGATGGTAAAATGGCGCCGTGAACCTCCTGTGCTGATACTTCATATTCACTAAGCTTAGTCGGCTCTGAACATTTTAGCGAGAATGTATATTGATGGGAAAGGGCTTGTTTTTCATTTTATAGTTCAGGGGTGGCTAATCTTCTCTTGTGAACGTGGCCCCAAATTTTAGAACTTTTTTCTTCAGATGCTAACATGCCAGTTAATGAATAGAAAATACATTCCATTAATTAGTAGTTGGCATTAATTATATACTGTGTATTTAATGCTCGTTCTATTCTTGTATTTGAACAAACATTTTGTTCTATTAATAACACAGTACAAATTTTACAATTATCTTTTACCTGAGGTTTGTCTCACTGAACTAGATGCATCGGTCCATAAATACGAGTTTGTTTTATGAAGTTCATTTCTTAAGATTCAAAAATTTTAAGACTTTCGTTATAGCTTTAGATTTAAAAACAAAATTTTCAACTGTGCAATGCTATGTACTGTTTAGCTTCCGGCGTTTATGTTAATCCCGATAATCACTGCATTTCGATAGTTTCAAAGATAATTTCTAAAATCGAAAAGCTTTTGTCTGCATATACGTAGAACTGTATTCTAAGGCAATTTTTTAATTTAACGGTCCTTCAAATCTACCTTCGTAAAAAGTTAGTGCAAGTGAAGTTATTTTGCGTGTTACCATAAGCACGCATGCCTTTGGTTCACCGTCGATGCAAGACTAACAGCTGATAGGGTTTCTTACCCGGTTTTCTTGTATTATTTTTCTCTTAAAGATTCCTGCTTCGTGTAAGTTGTTACTGTTATCTAGGACTTAAAGTTTTGTGCTATTGTTTTTTTTCACATTAAATGGGCTACTAGTGTTTATGAACTTGTTGTCGGTATTGACATTTTTTGCTTAACGTCAGCTCCGTAATAAAGATTGGTCTTAATACTTGTTTAAGGATTTGTTTCATTTGATGTACCATCGACTAGATTCTTAACCGGTCGTGCCTCTTTAAGTCAAATTCATGTAGTTAACAGAGTCCGCTTTACGTCTGACCGTACGATATTATAGAAGTATGATTCTTCTATTGGGCAGTTTGCATTCCATGTTGATCAGCCAGGCGCGCAGGACAGCGTCCGGGCGATCCAGATAACAAGGGGTAGTTTGGGGGGGGGGGGGCGCAGCAATAGCAGGAAACTTAAACTAGCTTCCAACCATACGGCTGCAAACAAACTTGGCATTCTCATCAAGTGGTAGGAAGTGGAGTAGCCAAGTAACCACCCGGAAAGGTAAAAGGAAAGAAGAGTGAAAAACTTTGCTAACCGAAAGGGGCAGGCGGTTAAAGTTACCTATAACAAAGGAGCAAAATTCGAGAGAACCAATAACCCCAACAAGTTATCTCCCCTTTTAGAGAGGGGAGAGCATTTTCCGGCCAGTAAAATCTGTGTCGCTTTGCCAACGACGGGATACTTTGGTCGTACGCCGGTATCGAATGAAGTACCTCGACTTAAGAGTTTAATTTGTTCCATGACGGAAATCGTAACTCTAAATACTCTTGTATCGAATCAATTTTCCCCATTGAAATGAATGGAAATGCCATAAATTCATTCCGGGCTGCCCCAAGACCCTGCAATTTTTCGCAATGTGCCTATAAACGACGAACATTGTATAAAAGCGCAATACAATAGAATGTACTGCAATAAACTTGTTTTATTAAGTGTAATGTACAACATTTACCTTGGAGAGCAGACTTGAAGAGGCTGATCGAGGAGGAGGAGAAAGGCTGAACTGAAAAATTAAATCTTATTCTTTAATTTTTTACCTTTTCGCCCCTCTTTCCTCACTTTCGCTTTTATTACCAGCTACTCTCTTAAAGTTAACCAAGTGAGACACGGAAGCTGGGCGATTGTTGCATCGTTCACTGTGGCTGTTATGGCCAGATTCCTCTTTCTGAGAATCTGAAGAACGTTTTCTCAGAATCCATAGAAGGGGGAGAGGTTGCGATCCTAGGACCAAGGTCATCCCATCCCCTAGACCCTATGGGGAGTTCTAGTGTGGGGAAGTGAGTTGAAGCTATCTGTCTGCGAAAGATGTTGGAAGCTGTTCGGTTTCGACGGGCGACTCAAGTTTGGGCAGAGCAAGCTGCCCTGGATGGTAATTGCTAAGTGTTAATCTCTGTTTAAGACTGGATAGTAGTCTTAGAATAGTATGTATATAATTGTACATAAAAGTTGTAAATATTATGCTTCTCGTGTTCTCATTTGAGCACGTAACGGGGCATTCGCTGCGCAAACTAGCGGTGCGATATCAGAAGTTTGCTCGTAATCCGAATTTTAGCTCTTAACTCGAAGCAAAAATTCTGCCGAGAGAATTCTCGTATCTCTAAAAACTCGTAAGTCGAGGTACCACTGTATACGGTTTTCAATAGAATTAATACCTCTCTGAAACTTCCAAGAAAGTTTCTTAATTTCGGGTAAAAAGGGCCTAATCTTAAGGTCATTATGAAGAATTACTCATGTACCACTCGTTCGCGATTGTGCCTCATGGCACAATCGCGTAGGAGTCTGTTTTGAATTACTTGTAATTTCTTAGGTGAGTGATTGCAGCGGTGTCCCCAAACAATAGACCCATAAGTCATAACTGGTCTAACGAAGGCTTTGTAAAGAAGCAACTTGGTTTTCATTGACAGGTGACTCTTCCCTGTCAATACATAGCAAAGGGAACCCTGTGGTGCAGCCTTGGATTTTCGAACCAGGTCATCCATCTGTAGGCGCTAGATTATTTTCGAGTCCAGGAGGGCACCTAGGTACTTGTAAGAGTAGGCACAGGGAATCTAGATTAAGAAGGAAGTTATCTGATGGGATAAAGCTACCCGTGAAATACACGGCGCACTGTGGAGTATTTGTAGCAAAAACCTGGCCAAAAATATTTTTCATGGATTTTAAGGGGTTTCGAGACGCATTTTTAAAAATTTTGAGTTAAAATTAGGAATTATTTTGCGACGGTTAACCATATAATTTGTAAGCAAAATCGCATAACTTCTCAAAGTTTTTATAATTTAAATTTTTTTAAAAGGGGGAGGGGGTTAAATTGTGACCCCTCTTCCCTGGTTGAACGTGTTTTCTTGCCAAGGCGAGCACTCCCAGTGGACCAGGGCATCGCAAGACCTTTAGACTCGATAAAATAGCTTATTTTAAATCTAAATAGAACTGAACAAAAAGAGCTGTATAAGAGTAAACATTTAATACCTTATAAAACTGAATAAAAAGGGCTATATACAAGAGTTAAAAATTTAATATCTAACAAAAGTCTATAAAATTTTAATACAAGACCACTTAACTATACAAAATCAAACTCGCATCATTAACTCCCAAGCCACTCTGAACTCAAATCCGCCAATTCTGCTACGCCCCTAAATTTTTCTGCAGTCACTCACGCAGTTAATTCGATGTTTTAAGGAACTCATCCCTGGATATATTTTAAAAATTTAAGTTTTTCATCACGAAGTAGTGCGGATATTGAAAATCCAATGACTACTTTATGTACGCGAAGATATTGTATTTTTATCTCGTTATCACTAAATTTTCACATCGTAGATGGTTGAAAATAACATTTCTAAATATCATTTATGTACCACAGACCATAAATCTATCAGTTTATTTTGATGTTTTTTTTACGTTTGTCGTATATTCTATCATGCCATCACTTCCACGTCTTAGATTTATGTATAATCTATACTCTCATGAGTATTTTTTCGTCTCTATCAACTCTAAGTATTCCGGATAAAAGTGTAACCTTTATATCTGATACTCCATTTCGGAATATTATTAGGACATTGTCTACGTATTGGAGGTATATCTTATCGTTGTTCAGGTCTGTTCCGCTCTCGCATGTATGCAAAAAGTCTGCAAGTGCGGAAGAGCAGGCTCCACCCATTGAAACACCTCTTTTGTTTATATATTTAGTCTAAAATCTTTTGTCCGATGGGGAAGGAGTCTCTTCGTATTCTCAATCTGAAACATTGTGCGAGCATATCCTGATGCACATCAAGGGAAGCGACACCACAATCCAGTATACCGTGTCGTCCATATTGTTCAGTTGGTCCTATGTCTCGCGTACTTTAAGGTGACTGCCTACGTTGAAAATGCCATTTTTTGACTATTTTGGTCAACTTCATATTTTGCAACAATCTTGTAAATCAATGTTTTCTCTTTTCAAGACCGTTTTGATTTTTATTCTACGTCAATTAGAAGCAGAGTTATAGCTATTTTAATAAACATCGTCTGATACAAAATTGAAGTGACAAACAACTTTAAAGGCACTTTTCTCAGAATTATGTTTTTTAGCACACATCTCTACCGTTATCATGATATTTCACATAATAATGCATATAATTTGATAAAATTTTCAGGAAATGTTTTAGATGCTATTGTTAATGAAATGACGTACAATGATTGATGTATAATAAATAGTTTTTGGTTTGGGGCTGTTTTTATAAGGAAAGGAATGACGAATTGGGGAAAATTTTCATATTGGAACATAAAATTGTCTGTATTTTTGCATTTTAAAATTTCTCTTAGATTGTAGGTCATTTTGAAGATAACTGTTATATGTATCATGTGTGAGAAGGAAATTAAAATAGTAGCATTAGAAATTTGTTCAGAGTGATAGGCGTTTTAGCTAAATTTCATTAAAAATTACTTCAAATTGACCAATTTATAAAAAAAGTATGGTATTTACAGGAAAGTTTTTTTTTAATTTTTAAATGCTGTTTTACCATAAGAGACCAAAAAATCCTTAAAAAAATTTTTTTTTAAAAATTGGCTCCGAACGTAGGCAGTCACCTTAAGTTATCTGAAAATCTTGTTGGCACATGGAACCCTTATCGTTAGAAATTCCTATAGTGCATTTTATTTTAGCTGAGACTTCGTTTATTCTTCTATCTACATATATCATCAAATCATTATTATAACAATCTATATCTGTGTGGAAAAGTTAAGGCATGTGCATTGTTCAGTTATCCCACACTGCTCAAGCCCTGCTTGCTGCTCTGACCCTAGATGTACTGCTCCTCGCCATCCAAGGAGGTTTACGCTTGGCAATCCTTAATCATCCTCAATGGGTTGTAAATCTACGGGAAGATTCCACTCATTATCTATACCCTCATTCACTGATAAGTCAAGGTCGCGCCCAATCCAGTACGCGACAACGCCTGGAGATGGTCTATTTTCGTAATGGGCATGACTTTGCATCAACACGTCCGAAGAAGCCGCAAACTCCTACGACCTCATCGATGCTGAGAAACTCTTATCTCCCCATGCCGCACCATGGTGCCAGCCGAATCCATTATTGCTCCAATGCAGTTGAAATAGCCGGCCAAGAGGTCTGGAACCATCCAGCTCTTGGAGGCTAAATTCTCAGTCATGGCTCTGACGTCCAAATCAGTACTTCCATTTCGCAATTCAATTTCACAAATCCTCATAGTATAATTCGACCACGTAATAGGTGAACATACTTAAAGACACACTTTTAGAAACAGCGATTGCATGAAGATATTTTGATTGCTCTTCTGAGACTTTATACACCACTTAGGTTTATTAAAATGTGTATATATTTAGTCCATCACTTACATAAGTTTCCTTTAGCACGATCTGCAATAAGTCGTATTTTGCTTGTGTTATGTATTCATCGAGGTCATATTTTTCATATGCCTCGTGCATGATGCATATTAGGTCTTCAATGTCTATAGAATTGAATAAATCGGTAAAATCATAAGATATGTTAGTCACGTCATTAACCCCTGCCACTAGATCTATTACTTTTTTTTTTAAATGTGACAACCGTATCCAGCAATTTTATTGTATATATCCTTAATTACGGTGAGTAGTATAGTATTAGATGTTTCTAGATATTGTCGCGTAGATGGTAGTCGTATGGATTGAACACACACGTAGAGGGAATACAACACTGTTTATTAGCACACAACACTTAGCTAATGGAACTCAGAACTGAACTCACAGGTTGAGCTACTTGCTCTTTTATCCATCAACAGAATATTCTGGAACGCCGTTCCAGGAAATTAAAGAATGTTCTAGCAACTTCTAGAACTAACAGAAATAGAATTAAATTAAATTAAAATAATGTAGAGCTTCGAACCGGGGACCTCTGGCTCAGCAGTCCGGTGCGTTGACCATTCAGCAACAGAGTCTTTGACGGGAAAGGCTTTAAGCGGCATTGCTACCTCCTTAGAAGAACAGCGTCCCGCTGTCCTAGGTTGCCTAACTGCTAGCAACTTTTGATCTGGAACGTGTCTGTGGTCCGGTGTAATCATTCTTTACATTGGTAGGCGGATCCTCTTTACAATGGCCGTCTTCAGATGTTGAAGAATCACCATTCGGATGTTGTGCTTGTAACTCAGGGTCGTAGTAAGGCTTCATTCTAAGAACATGGACGGTGTCTATCGTTTTCCGGCGTCTTGATGTTGGCTCATAGTCTTGGACTTCGTAGGTTACGTCAGATAATCGTCGTAACACCTGGTATGGTCCGAAGTATTTAAGCAGTTTCTCGGACAAGCCTACTTTCCGAACAGGCGTGAAAATCCATACTAAATCTCCAGGTGAATAGGACACCACCCTGTGCTTGGAATTATAACGCCGACGGTCCTTTTCTTTCGCCTCTAGGGTTCGTAGTCTGGCTAACTGCCTTGCCTCTTCGGTTTTCACGACAAGATGCTTAGTATAGTCGTTCTCCACGTCAGGGCAGAAGGGGAAAAGAGTGTCGAGCGTTGTTTCGGCTTCTCGGCCATGAAGTAAATAGAAAGGTGTGAATCCGGTTACATCCTGTTTAGCGGTGTTGTAAGCGAAGGTCACAAACGGCAGTATCTCGTCCCAGTTTCTCTGTTCTACGTCTACGTACATGGATAACATGTCGCCTAGTGTTTTGTTGAATCGCTCAGTAAGGCCATTGGTCTGGGGATGGTAGGCTGTCGTCATTGGATGACTAATGTTACACAACCGGATGATATCTGAAACAAGTCTTGATTGAAACACTTGCCCTCGATCGGTGATGATAACTTGGGGCGCTCCATGTTTTAGAAGTATATCTTCGACGAGGAACCTCGCTAATTCCGCAGCTTCAGCAGTTTTCAGGGCTTTTGTAATAGCATAGCGACTCAAATAGTCGGTGCAGACTACGATCCATTTATTTCCAGTGGTCGAATTTGGAAAACGCCCAATGAGATCTATCCCAATGCGATGAAATGGCGCAACAGCAGGCGGTATAGGCATTAGATGACCCGGAGGCTTCTGTGGAACGGCTTTCCTACGCTGGCATTCCCGGCAGTGCATGACATATCGTCGCACATTTCGGTAGAGCCCTGGCCAGTGAAACCGCTTCCTTATTCTGTCGTACGTTTTGACGAATCCTAGATGTCCGGCCGTGGGTGCGTCATGGAAATATCGAAGAATGTCTTGACGTAGATGCTTTGGAATGACAGGAAGCCATTTCTTGCCGGTTGGATCGAAACTCTTTTTACATAGTACGTCTTCAATCAGCTCAAATTCTCCTTTCACTGTTCCGCCATTTCCTAGAGTCCGTATTAACTCCGCAAGTCTTGGATCTTTTCTTTGTTCGTCAGCAACGTTAGCAAAATCTATAGCGGCGATGACTTCCGATGGTATATTGTCTTCTTCCAATGGATTTCGGGACAAACTATCAGCGTCCTTGTGTTTCTTTCCGCTCTTGTAAACAATCGAGATGTCATACTCTTGTAGTCGCAAGGCCCACCTCGCCAGTCTTCCTGAGGGATCCTTTAGATTAGTTAGCCAACACAGCGAATGGTGGTCTGTTACGATTGAAGTGTTTGCCGAAGAGGTATGGTCTAAACTTGTAAACAGCCCATACGGCGGCAAGGCATTCTCTTTCAGTCGTGGAATAATTTTTCTCTGCTTTGGTTAGTGTCCGCGAAGCATAGGCAATAACTGCTTCTTTTCCATGCTGTATTTGAACCAAGACTGCTCCAATACCATAGCCGCTGGCGTCCGTTCGCAATTCTGTTTCGGCGTTTTCGTCGTAAAGTCCCAGTATAGGGTCAGATATCAGTGCTTCCTTTAGCCGGTCGAAAGCATCCGACTGCTCACGTCCCCAACGAAATTTAGAGTCACCTTTCAGCAACATTTGTAAGGGTTGAGCTTGATGACAAAAATCCTTGATGAAGCGGCGGTAATAAGAACAGAGTCCTAGGAAACATCTGACGTCGTGCACACTTTTGGGTGTGGGAAAACACTTCACGGCCTTTACTTTATCTGGATCGGGGCGGACACCTCCTTCCGATACTAGATGTCCCAAAATCTTAATTTGTTCAGCCCCGAAGAGACATTTTTTTGGATTCAGGACAAGCCCAGCTTCTTGGATGCATTTAAGTACGACATTCAGACGTTTAAGATGGTCGCCGAAGGTCTCAGAAAACACGACACTGTCGTCTAGATAACAGAGACACATGGTCCATTTTAGGTGTCGTAGCAAGTTATCCATCATTCTTTCAAAGGTTGCCGGCGCATTGCACAGACCAAAGGGCATGACCTTGAACTCGTAAAGTCCTTCTGGTGTGATAAAAGCTGTCTTTTCGCGATCTGCCTCGTCCACTTCAATCTGCCAGTAGCCAGAATAGAGATCGATCGACGAAAAGAACTCGGCCCCTTTTAAGCTGTCTAATGTGTCGTCAATACGTGGCAGAGGGTAGGCATCTTTTTTCGTAATTTTGTTGAGCCGACGATAATCGACACAAAATCGCCAACTTCCATCCTTTTTCTTCACGAGGACAACTGGGGACGACCATGGGCTCTCCGATGGTTGAATAACATCTCTGTCTAGCATCTTCTACTTCCTCTTGAATAATTCGACGCTCCGCAGGAGATACTCTGTAAGCCCTTTGGCTAATCGGTAGATGATTGGCAGTGATTATACGATGTTTCACATTTACTTTTGTTCCGGCTTTTCTTGATTGATCAAAAATTTCAGGAAACTCAGAAAGTAATTCTAAGAGTCGCTGTTTTCGTTCTACCGTGAGATCTTGGGCTAGCATTTGCGAATAGTCGACCGGAGAAGGGGCTCGATTTCAACTTGGCGGCTGAGCAGATATGCGCACTGGAGATGCAGTTCAGATACCTCTCGTCTAGAGTCTCTGCATAGCCCACACACATGCCTTTGGGAATGAACCTAGCTTCTGGTTGAGCATTCGTGACCCAGAGTTCGGCTGTACCGTCGTAAAACGTCAGGATCGTTGAGGGCACCGCAACTTCTTTGTCCAGCGGCAGTAGTCTATTTCCCTCCACTATGACGTCTGTGATCGCATTAATTTTGGGATTCGTGACAATTACTTTAGAAATAGAGTGCGGAGGTACGACGCAGTCTTGAAGGGTGTTCACTCGCCATGTCTCAGCAGATTCAGGATCTGACATCATTTCGTCAAACACTAGTTCCGATCGGCCACAGTCGACGACTGCTCTCGAGGCTTCGAGAAAATCCCAACCAAGTATAACATTGTGACTGCAGTTCGGCATAACTAAACTCAAAGGGACTTATTAGACCATTGATGTTTAAGCGAAGAACACATTTCCCTATTGGACGGACGTGACTTCCGTCGGCGACCTTGAGGATTATGCTTCCGTTGATTGGGAACATAATCTTTCGCAGCTGACGTCTATATTGGTCTGAGATGACAGAAAATCATGCGCCGGAGTCCACGAGTGCACGTACTGGTTGACTGTCAAAGTTTAGTTCTAGATAATTCTTCGTCATCTTTGCGGCAGCGGGAGGATTTTGTTTTTCAGCGGCCTCACCTCCAAGGAAGGTCGCACTGCTTAGTTTTCCTCATTTCTTCGGCCAGGTGAGACGCTGGAACGTCTATACGGCGATGGGGATCTGAAGCGGCGAGTAGGCGATCGACCTCGGTTAGGGCTAGGCGACAGACTTCTTTCAAACGTTCGGCTGGATTCGTCGGCGGTGTTCTGGGAGATCATGCGTCGCTGGGCTGTGTTTCCCCTATCAGCTCTGTAAGCATTAAAAATTGCTCTTCTATCCCGGCAATATCGAACGACATGTCCGGGGCGGCCACAGTGAAAGCAAACGGGACGATTGTCGGTCGTACGCCACACGTCGGTTTTTCGGGGTAATTGTTCCTGTGCCGGCTCCGGCCTGTTATACGTCGAGTGGATGCTGCGGTTGTATGTGGGAGTCGACCTTCGGAAGCTTCCACTAGATATGGGAGCCAAAGATTTCTCAACCTCATCTCGCACAATTGCTTCTATGGTTTGTACGCCTGTTTGGGGCTCTTCAATTTGGGGTGCAGTTAATCGGTGTATCTCTTCACGGACAATTTTACGGATCAGTGAGGTTAGATCCTGTTCCTCGTCGACGGAGGCAATTGGGACAACATTCGGCAAGCGACTGAATTTCTGACGTCCTATCCGCTTTTGCTGCATTTCCTCAATGTACTGACACCATTTACTGAAATCGACTGTCGTTTTATCTCCTTAGTTAATAAGGCCTGGTACACCTCTTCTGCGATGCCCTTCATTAAGTGGGACACTTTATCGTCTTCTGACATGGCCGGGTCAATTTGGTTGCAGAGTCCTAAAACGTCTTGGATATAAGATTGTGTAGCTTCCCCAGCTCTCTGCGCTCGGCATCTTAAGCAATCCTTAGCTCGCCGTATATATAGCTGAGAGTCACCAAAAGTTTTTTTCAGTTCTCTTTCGAAGTCGTCCCATGAATTCAGCAGATCTTCGTTATTTTCAAACCATATTTTGGCGGTCCCATCAAGGAAAAAGTAGACGTTCGCAAGACATAGTGTATCATCCCATTGATTAAATTTTGATACTGTAAGGTATTCTTTTAACCACTTGGTTGGATCTTGTCCAGGATCGCCTCTAAAAATTGTCGGCTTTCTCGGTTCCCTAATTAGTGCGGGAGACAGCAGGACGGTTTGTGGCTTGACTTCTCCTTCAGGCATTGCCGGGAATCGCTTTCGTGGAGCGGCTACGTAAAGACCGTATTCCGGAGGAAGATTTAAAAGTCTACGGCTTCTTCGTATTTCTTCTGCTTCCAGACTGAACTGAGTACCTGTCGCCTCCACCAAAGATGTCGCGTAGATGGTAGTCGTATGGATTGAACACACACGTAGAGGGAATACAACTCTGTTTATTAGCACACAACACTTAGCTGATGGAACTCAGAACTGAACTCACAGGTTGAGCTACTTGCTCTTTTATCCATCAACAGAATATTCTGGAACGCCGTTCCAGGAAATTAAAGAATGTTCTAGTAACTTCTAGAACTAACAGAAATAGAATTAAATTAAATTAAAATGTAGAGCTTCGAACCGGGGACCTCTGGCTCAGCAGTCCGGTGCGTTGACCATTCAGCAACAGTCTTTGACGGGAAAGGCTTTAAGCGGCAATATGATTTGCATCCCACTGTTACAGAACGAAATGTAATTGGCTGTTTGTGTATTTTAGGGATTAACACGACATATGGATATTTAGTGTTTTATCTTAAGTCCTAATTTCTTATACAATGCAATAATTCTCTTTCCTATGATTTCTCTATCTACTTGCACTTTTTCGTAATGTGATACATCGCTGTATACATTGTATAGCAGCTTGCAATAATAGCCTCCCTAACGAAGAACATGCGGTCAGGGGCGCAAGGATTAAGGCTGAGTGACAGATCCGTGCGTATTTCGTCCCTAGTTTTGGGATATGAGAAGCGGAGGACTGCTCGAGGGCAGTAATCCCAATAGGCACGAAATTTTTAAGTTGTGCTCTGGGATTAAAGGCTTTTGTACATTTCCATGTTTGAAATCTGGTTTATTTCAAAAATTCAAGGCTAACTTTCTGTTCATCTGCTAATTTTTTCAAGTCAACATTTGTGAAATTTAATTTTAAAATAAATTATCAATTCTATGTTCCCAATTGGGAACATTGGACTGCAAAAGGTTAATTCGAAAAATAGTTCGAGATGAATTGTGCTGCAAATGGAACCACAATCGGCATGCAGTCCATTGAATCCATTGTTCGAGAGAAGGTGGAAACATCTTAATCCTATCCCCAGAAACAGGTTTAAGAAGACTTATTAAAGACCGGAACGCCGTATCCAGACAACATACAGTGAATTGAAGCATACACGGGAACAGCATCCCAAAAATACTGACCTGTGGCGCAATACAACCTACCTGTCAGATTCCGCTGTGGCCGTCCTGGGCAAGTCGTACGCAATTTGCCGAAACCGAAAAACTATCTTTGACACCCATCCCTAAAATTACTGACGAGGAGCTTCCTATTCTGACAATATTCGCATCGCTGGAGAGACCAATCGCCAGATCCCCATCGCCTAATCCAACCCGAGGACGATCGCCGACACGCCGCTATAGAACTCCGTCGCCATGCCACCGAAATGAGGAAACTGAACCACGCAACCTTTGAGATACAGTGGTACCTCGGTTTAAGAAAGATTCGGTTTACGAGCGAGTGCAAGAGATGCGCTGCCATCTGGTGACATGCGATGCAAAATCGTCACACTTGCTTCAGTTCGCGAGCAGTCTACATGTCAAGCTCAGTTCGACTTTCTCTAGCACACCTCAAACGGTCGTTGCTGTTATAGTTTGGGGCAGAAATGCCCAAAAACTCTAAGCTAAAACTTTATTTTTATATTTTTTTAAGTGCAGTCGTTATAGATAATATTCGTTGTAGATATCTATTAATAGATAGCCACCCTGTTTATCATTACTGTCCTTTTTTGCTCTTACTAACCTAGATCCCACTTGTATGCCCCTAGGGACTAGAAAAGTGCCCAACTGTTTAGTGGGGGAGAAAATGCCACAGTGATATTGGATCTGCTGCCATAAAGACCTTAGAAACTGGACAACTTGCCCAGAAAGGAAGTCATAGAAAGGAAAATGCTTTTATGCTATCCCTCACTACACACAAAATGATGGAGGACTTATGGCCCTGGCAGCAGGAACCACAAGGGTCAAAGTCAAATTCAGCCAGGTGCCACCTCCATTTTGACAGAGCAACGCCAGGGGTTACATCTTGTACTCATACCTTCTCCCACCCACTGACATCATTGAACTTTCAAGTCTGCAGATTTAACATGCTCCTATCTGTTATAGTTTGGGGCAGAAATGCCCAAAAACTTTAAGCTAAAACTTTATTTTTATATTTATTTAAAGTGCAGAGTCGTTATAGATAACAGGGAAGGCGGTCTATTGCCTCAATAGATAGTGAAGTTAGCTGGAAAATTAAACATAAGATAAACAACCTTTTCAAAAATGTGGTGTGTAAGCCTGAAGCGAAACGTACATAAAACAAATAACTAGTTTAAAATATCAAGTTTATTTAGACGCATAAAGAAGTTGAATTAAAACAAATGATTCAACACATAAATCCTTGCTGTAAACATACGGGATTGTAGGGAACCTTACACAGGTTCAACTGCTCGAGAATTAAAAAGAAAGTTGAAGTCCTAGAGTTCAGACGAACAAAGTTTTTTTTACTTCTAGATTTAACATGAGATTGTTAAAATAACTCATGGGGTAGACCCAAATCCCCTGGGTGTTTTAGAGAAAACGGCAGACTTAAAAAAAAAAAAAATGCTGCGTAATACATTGCACGAGCGTGAAGAATTACTGCAAAAAGAGGCATTGAACTTGGGAACGTCGGTTCACCGTCGAACCTTCGCCGAAATATAAACATCGCAGGTAATGGTTGCTTGAAAAGGAACAGTCTGTATGCACCGCATTCAGCCCGCCAACACCCATCACTGCCCACTAAAGTAGCTCGCTGTATGGTACTTATCTAAGGCCGATTGCGACGCTCCCTGGCGGATTTCCGAAAAAATGCAAATTTATTGCACTTCAGAAAACGACGTCACATGATGATGACAAGATGGCGTCACTGTGCTGTAAACTCCGTCGACTTGCTGAGATGACGTCACGGGATTAACGAAACGTTAATGCTTTAATGGCGGCTCACGAAGTAAATATTTAAGGCTAGATAGGGAGGAAAAATGCATTCCTGCTATTTTTTTTCTAACAGTTGCTAATGTATTTCAGATTTTTTGTAGCTATTTTTGTTTAAATTAGCCCTAAATATGGCTCCAAAGAAAAAATGACAAGCAAGTGATATTGCTAGCAGGAAACATAATCTAACTGAGAAAAAGGAAATGGCTAAACATGAGAATGGTGTGCGTGTTTCTAATCTCGCCACGCAGTTTTGGTTGGCGAAGTTTACAATTTGTACTGTCCTCTATGGTGTATATATCCTGTTTAGTACGTATTCTACTGTTCCAAAAACACCGCAAACTGTATTCCGACTCATCTTGTTTAACAAGATTAAAAACAGAAGTTACATTTTTAACTGCTCGTTAAAGAAATTATAACATAACATAATATAAACTTACGATGACTGGCTAAGAATGCAGCCAGGTAAACTGCCGGCACTAGCAAGGCTTGAAAAAGACGGGGACTGAGCTTCTGTGAATTGCGGTTGCTTGTTTATATCACTGTCTAGTGCTTTTCCGCAGGCCGCGACGTCAGATTTGTCAAGTGACGTCACTAATTTGAAGGAGTAGATTTGACTACGCGGTTAAACAGCATTAACTAATTTGGATAAACAGCAAAATCGAAGCTCCACACCTTCAAAAACCAAGAAGCCATAAAGGATGCTGATGTGGCTAAAGGAGCGACTGTTTTAACAAAGCAAAGGCCTCAACTTACAGAAAAGGTAGGGAAATTGTGTCGATACGTGAGAGCTTTCTAGTGATAGTATTAGTGACCTAATCAGCGTGCAACTTCTTAGCGTAGCTAAAACATCGAGTACTTAATGGTGTTGAATGTGACGATTTTAAAGCCAGTAGAGGCTGGTTTGAGAAATTCCTCAAGTGAAGTGGATTTCAGTGTTTTATAGGCATGGGGAGACTGCCAGTTCAGATAAAAGGGATGAATATGTTGATGAATTTAAAAAGTTTGTGGAGAATGAAGGCTACATGCCAAACCAAGTTTTTAACTGTGATAAGACAGGATTCTTTAGGGGGGGAGGGGGGATTACCAAGAACCTATATCACCAAAGAGAAGGCACTACCTGAGCATAAGCCTTTGAAGGACAGGCTTAAATTTTGTGAGCTAATGCAAGTGGTGATTGTAAAATACAGCCACTTTTAGTTTACCACTTTGAAAATCCTCGTACATTCAAGAAAAATGTGAAGGCTAAACTGCTGGTAATGTGGAGAGCAAATGCTAAGGCCTGGGTAACAAGACTCCTTTTCATGGAGTGGATTGTTGAGGTCTTCCACCAGCTGTCAAGAAATATCTTGAATGGTTTTCCCTTTAAGAATTTTCTCGTCGTGGATAACGCTCCTGATCATCCTCCAAATTTCGAAAAAGAACTGGACATCAAATATAACTTCATTAACACCATCCAACACAACTCCTTTGCTTCAGCTTATGGACCAGCAGGTTATTTACAATTCTAAAATATTGTTTATCAAGGCACTTTTTCCAAGGTGTTTTCTAGTTGCAAATGACACCTATTTGACCCTGAGAGATTTTTGGAAGGAGAATTTCGTTCCCATGCATCTTAATATGCTCAACTGCATCAACATTATTGATAAAACCTGGAGGGGGGAGGTTCTTATCATACCTTGAAGTCTGCCTGGAAGAAAATTCGGCCAACTTCTGTGCTAGAGAGACTTCTAGGGCTTTGATAATGAACAGGCGGAAGTCAAAGGTGTGGATGAGATAGTGTCCATGGGCAAAAGTATGGGCTTGGAGGTCGACTGTAAAGATGTGGAGGAGCTGGTGAATGAACATAGCCAAGAGCTCACCACAGAAGAACTTGAGTTGCAGAGTCAACAGGTGAAAGCTATCCAGGAAGGGTATTTATCAAAGACTGACAATGATAGGGATAAAGTTTCCATTGCCTTGATAAAAGAAATTTGCAGCAAGTGGAGTAAAGTGCAGGCATTTATTGAAAAGCATAACCTTAATAAATGTGACCAACAGTGCAGTTAATATTCTAAATGACAATGTGATGTCCCACTTCTGTGAAATTCTTCAAAAAAGCAAAAGACTAATTTCTTTGGATCGGTTTCTTGTGACAAAATCGGCTAGTGAGATTGAAAGTACACGAAGAGGAAAAACTCTAAAATCAGAACTGCTCAGTAAAATTACGGAAGATGACTCGCCTTCCTAACAGTAATATCAGTAGTCCTCCCCTCCTTCAACAATCAACCATCTACACCAGCCATTATCCACTACAAAGCTAAAATGTTGTACTGAACAATTGTGTTAGCTCTGCATATTAAAGTCCGTTTAATTTATTTCCACCATTTTTTTTTATTGAACCATAACAATAACTCTGTTCTAGGGGGTGAACGGATTAATTCTTCATCCATTAATTTATATGGGAAAAAACTGGTTTCGGTTTGCGAACCAAGTCTCGGAACGAATTAAGTTCGTAAACCGAGTTACCACTGTACTTCTCAAAATCCTCCCACTGCCGCTATGCAAGAAAATTACGTTTATCGTTATCGACGATCAGCCGGTACGAGCACTTGGACTCTAGAGCTTTTTCCGTTATATCAGAAAGATATCGACGCCAGAGAAAAGTTCTGTTCGGCTGTTCAAAGAAAGTTGTTGTGAAGGTCTCAGATGGTAGCTATGCAAAGCCTATAGGAACATGCATTAGGGTGGAGCGAAAAATACAATTTTCCAAATTCTTTCCTAATAGCGAAAATAATCTGACCCAACCGTTCAAAAACCGCATCCTAAAATATTTTTAATCTCTTGAGTCTATAGACCCGCACACTGGATTTTAATTTCGCAAAATCGGATCAAATTTCTCTTTTCTATATCACTTGAAACCCCGAAAGAGGAAACAAGCGTCATTTAAATAGCCAACGAACCGTTATTTGCAATCTTATAGGTGTGTTGGGGTCAATGTCCTTGTCCGGTCATTACTCCTCTGCCCGTGCGCAATAGGGTGGCCCTTAGCATATAGGCAAAAAAAAAATTTATATTTTTATAAGTCTCGCCCCCTATTTCTTTTCCTTTTGGGCTAGTAACTGGTAAAAATTTTGACAATTTCATTTAATACGTGCCGCAAGGGGGGTGAAAATTGAAATAAATAGGTTAAATTCAAAACTTTTCGCAATAACACTTTTAATAATTGTGTTTCAATTTTAAAACAAATATTTAGGAGTAAAAATAACGAAAATAATGCCTAGAACTGCTTAATCGCAAAAACAAAATTTTATAACATCAAATATCAAAAGGTGTAGAAGTGAAATGGTATAATTCCCCACGGTGTGTGGCCAATAACGAATGTATTATAAAGGATGCAGAGGCAGGGGTAAATACAGGCTGGTAAACAAATAAAAAATAGAATAGCTATCGGTGTGGCCAGTGATAGCGATCTGAAGTCTAAATTTTACAAGATGGCTGGTCGTTATTTTTTGGCCCACAGTAAAAACGTCAGATGAGAAGGGTCGAAGTTGTTTTGCAAAATAATATTATGTTGGGAGGTACTTCATAGACTATGGACAGAGGCGGTTTAATAAAGAACCAATTGGGGCAGGAACCACTGAAAGAAAAACAGCCCACTTCCCAATGAAGTGAGGGGCGGGCCAGAATGCCCCTCCCCCTGTAAACGGACAACAGCTCCACTAAGGACGGGAGGAATTGGCGAAGAAGGAGACGGCTCTTAGATTTGGTTCCACAGAGTTAGATGTTAGAGACTCTCGTCTGCCCTTGTAGAAGTGTGAAGAGCCTTGTAGAAGTGTGAATATCCAGCCAAGGTGTTCCTATACTGGAAATGATTCTGGGTCCCGGTCGCCGATGCTACCTTCATCGCTGCATACTTCAGCTGTAGTAAGTGCCTCCCCAATAGACTCTAAAAATCATCTTTGACAATATAGTTTGCCTCTGCTTCTGGGTTCTCAATGTTAAAATTGTTAATATGAAACTTATTGTTATATTAATAGCTATGACAAGTTAATTGAAATTTGTTATCAAATGTATGTTTAAGGTCAATGATTTGTCTTCCTTGCTTATTCCAACCCATGCATGCTTCCATCGTTTTAAGGTAATTAATACCCTACAAAAGATTCAATAATATTTTGATAATGAATGCTTTGAGCAAGATGGAAAATGGCTCCGATAGTCTTTTACGACTTGCAATAGGTATTGCTTTTGCTGCTCATCGTGTGTTATGTTAGTTTCTTCCATAAACTTCACACCTCTTTCTGCGATATCATTGACAACTGAGGTTTTGGACTACTGTAAGGCCACGTTGATAATCATGACGAGAATTCCAGATCGCAGGATCAAGAGCAATAAAATCGGACGATATTTTAAACCGCTTAAAAAAATGGGTGTGCTTTGACACAAAGTTATGGAATTTTTTGTGTGTATTCGGCCATTTCCTTTAAATCAAAATGGAAACGCTGCGAGTCGCAAGTAGATTCTTTTTCTTTAAATGCTTTGGCCATCTTTAATTTTTGTTCGACAGGAATTGTCATCAAAAAATGTTAAAGCCACTATTTCTTCAATAAGTTACCACAAATGTCAAATTTTGTTTCTTGGGAAACTTTTCATTTATTTCATTGCAAAAATCAAGATCGTTTAAAAAAACACCGAATCCTGGTATGGTGATTTGCAGGCTAAGGGAGCATTGTACCAAGCTCTTATGTATATTTTTACAATAAATATACAAATATCCCTTATTCCTTGCAGTTCCTGCTGAGTCAAAATTGATTTCGAAAAATATTTTCAAGAAATAGCTTTCGCCATCCACCTGGCATGGTGAAAAGCACCAGGTAATCGAAATGTAATTTCATTTGCTTTGTGCTCTCCTAAAAATATAACTGACTGCAGCAGCTCTTTGTAATCATCTCTTGTCTGTTTAATAACAACTTGTACTTTGGCAAAATGAAGCACAATATCTGTCTTTTACCGATACTGTTCACAACAAATTGATCATCAATTCCAACAGTATATTTAGAATTATCTATATTGGCCCAAGATTGTTGAAAACGTTTAAATAATCCTATTTCTGGTCCAGACGACGTACCAATGCATGCTTCAAAAGCAGACTTTAACCCGAGAGCACTCGCGCCCAATTTCGAACACGAGAACTCGCGCCGGGTATCTCATACCCTAGTTCATTTCTGCTATTTAAATATCAATATTGTTTATATGCAAACCTTGCGTAACTAAAGAACATAAGATAAATTAAAGATTTTTAGTGAATTTTAATAATACTTTTTTATAAACAATTTTTACAAACTACATACTGATGTTCAACAGACATTTTTCCCATTTTTGGCACGTAAACTTTTATTTCTGTCCTTATTACTTGGGCAAATTTAACATCGTTTATATTTTGTCTTGAGTTTTTTGCAGGCGGTTCATTATTAATGATTTCCAGTTCCATTGAAGGGCTTGAATAAGTTTTTGAGACACCATATTTAGCCTATTGCTATTGAAGAGAACATTCCATACATCTACGGGAGAAGCGACATCTCTTGAATAATTTGTATTACCTGGAAGCTTGATAATTTCGTTCCTTGAAGGCTTTCTTACATTTTGCCGGTATTTTTTCTTCAGCCATTTTTTAATTTTATCTTTACCAATATAAAAATCGGCTGTTGACAGTGAACCTTTATCTTCGGTTTCTGTCTCAATTTCAGTAGAAGAATCGTGATTGCTACAGTATTCTCCATCCTCAGAGGCATCATTATCTTGGGATAAAGCTTCATTATCACTAGAAACAGTCTCTAAAAGGTGTCGCAATTGTTTTATTTCCTCGTCGTAATTCAAAAATCGCGCCATGATGCACTAAACTGACAGAAAAGAAGGAAAGATCTGACTGACACAAGGACTCGCACGGGTATGACATATCCGACTAAATATTTTTCTCAATCTATTTATTGAGCAGACTTAGTTTTTACCCCGCTGAAAGAATGTGCCCTTGAATACAGCTACATGAAATTTCGGCCTAATCCGATAAGAAGATACCCAATCCATTTTCATTCAATGTTTTTGTTGTCATACCCGGTGCGAGTTCTCGCGTGTTAAAACCAATTCATATATATATGCTGTTTGCAAGGTAGGTATAAGTGATCTTTACCCAGTTTTTGTTCTAATAAAACGCAAGCACCTTTTACTCTTCCAGTATTTGACACAGTGGTGTCACAACACAAGGCTTGCACTGTATCCAAAAGTTTATTTTCAGCAAGCAAGTTGTAAATAGCTTCTGCCGTATCGTCTCCACTGCAAGAATCAAATTGAGGGACTCCTAAAAGATGCTCTTGTCCATTAGCGGAAATAATTACTGGAAGCCTGCCAAGCTTTTTGATTCTAGTTATTGATGGAAGGAGCTTTACATCCCAGTGGATGGTAGTGAACTCTAACTGTAACGTCAGACGTTCATTTCTGATTATTGAAGCACGCTCGGCCCGAAGCTTTTGACGGCATCGATGTACGATTTATAATTAATCTTCAGTGTTGTGTCCCAAAGCTTCTGCAGTAGCCATTAAAATGTGGACAGAGTTTCTGTCACTTAACTTGCATTTATTATGAAGAGCTGTTTCAAACTTAGTGTTAATAAAACTAATGTTCCCACGTTTACATTCTTTGAGTGGACCTGACTGATTTGTGGGACACAACGTATCTTCACAGTCAATTTCGTTTTCAGATGAACTCTCCCTTTTTCAGACGAAACTGACACCAAAACAAAACCTTTTGTAAATATACTACAAAATACTGCTTTAAGAATGTAATAATTGGACAAAAACAAATTTCAAAAGTACTTAAGGGTTTTTACTTAAAAGACTTGATGTCCGAATCTATGTCCTCCCATTGTTTCACTCATTTTTGCATCCTCTTTAATTTTTTTTTTGTCGCCGTTCTTCTGCTTAAGACGTTTTAGAACTTCTTCCTTTTCACCAGTTCTTTTATCAATGCCCCCTAAAACACCATTTCGTCCTTTCTGCCTCTGGGAGATGAGAAATTGTCTTCTATTGTAATAATTTCCAAAGCATTAGTGAGCAATAACAAATAGTCCTAGTTTTTCTTTAAAATTTTGTTCCTTTTGCTCTTGAGTTTCACTCTTTTAGAACTTTTTGAAGCATTCTCCATTCCTTATATGGGCTTCCGGTTTAACAATGCAATGTTGAGGTTCTAAATGGCATTCGTGCTTTTTGCCAAAAAATTAGTTTCAGAAATTACTAAACGAGCACTTTCACGGAGACTTAATTTTACGCATCTCTTATTATAAAATAGCACTTGCATTACTTGTTAGAAGGTAATTTGCTACCTAATATTTGATTCTCTTTCAATCAGATGTATATGACTGCGAAGTTTGCCCTTTAGCGCCATTTTTAACAAACCACGTGCTACCGCTTCGTTTGGAAGACAACGCAATACTGACCAAGACTAAGCGCCGTGGTCAGTTTTCCAGACAACCAGGACTGCCCACGCCTCTTGCACAGCGCCCCCCTATCGTGAGTCCTACGTGCTGGTGGATTATGAAAAACTGTTAGTGTATATTTGAAATTTAGTTTTAACGCGCATAAAATCTTTAATTTTTTTTCTATTAAACTTGTGGGAAAAACAGTATTTTATAAATAGCGACATTCACAGCCTCTGCGGTACCACTTAGAATTATACAAAGGACCCGATTTTTTGGGGGGCATTAGTTTTAAGCCAGTTGAATAAACTTGAGGGGGTGATACATTAAAAAAACAAAGTTTAAAAAAGGGCCACCCTAGTGCGCAAGCACACGCGCCATGCCCACTTTTGGTTAGAATCAGTTCCCGCAATTGTTAACAGTTCGGTCGTATCTAGTGTTTCGTTTGCTAATAGTTACAGAGTTGAATATGGATAAAACAAATCTAGTTTTTTGGCAACATTGAAAAGGTGAAGGGTAATGTTACCTACTCATAAGGAAGTTATGACGTATTATAATTATGTTAAGATTTCAGCTTAAGTTTAAATCTGATGCTCGAAGGGAGCCACCTGTTTTACATATTGCGGAAATTGTTGCGGTGAGAAATGAAACTATATAGCCAAAAAGCTTCAATTCCAATCATATCCCACACTCGCATTATACAGTTGATAAGAGTGTCACCGTGTTTTAATATGTGGTTAGTACTTGTGAATAATTATAAGTGATAAGGAGTAATTACTCAAATGTATACATATGAATCAATTTATTAAACAAACATAACATACATATTTCGATTACACTTTCATTTCTCCAATACACCCTCCTATACTAACCTATACTCGTATTTCTCGTTTGCTAATTGCTACCAATATTAATAATTCATTTCTTAAACACATACGTTAATACACTTTCTCACAATTTCAATCCGCTAATAATTATTAATTCACTTCTTAAACATAATACACGCTTCTTTAAAACATACCAGTGATATATCTATGGCAACAAATATAACATCAGTTATAATTGCTCCCGTCATTAACTTACGCAATCCTCTTATTTAACCTAACCCAGTAATCCTTTTAAATTCTGAGCTTTAATAAATAAGTTGCATTTCTCCCTACCTTGGGCGGACTGCATAAAATGGGATTTCTCCTTGGACAATAGGGGCCGGAGAAATGTGCCTCATTTCTATTGGATATTGGTCGAACCACGGACAGGTCTCGCTTTGGCTCCGGAAACTTCGACGGGGGATGGTGGCTAGAGACAGGTTAAACTCCTCGGTGCTCTTTGAAGACGGCCTTCGCTGTTTAGGGCAAGGGTCATCGGGGTGATGCTCTATCTGGTGGCGGTGAGCTTGCGTCTGGTCGGGGGCAATCTTGCGTCTGATTCAGCTCGGTGCAGGCGCTCATCAATCTACTAGTCACTTCTCATGCAGGGCATCAATGATTTGTACATCTCGCCTATGTAGCAGGGGCTGGCGTCTCCAGACTTATGGTGTGTTGGGTACTTCGACGTCCTGACATTAATTTCTACGTGTTTCTCGCCTTTGGAATTGGTGGCCTGCATCTATTTCTTCTCTCGTCATTCCATCTATTCTTTCCTCCAGACGACTATTAATATGGGCTTATCAATAGACCATGCTCAATCGGCTGCGGCCTTTCCTTCTATTTATCAGCTCTCCTCGCAATCAGTTCTCCGCTACTCAGCTCCTAACTGCTATGCTTATCGGCTCTCTCGCATCTGTTGCTTTTTCAGATCTGTCATCATTCTCTTCTCTTAATTTCACTTGGGCTTCTTCCTCCTGGCCATCATTGGTGACACCCAATAACCAATGAATCCCTCGTCATCCTATCATTGGACGTCATATCTTTTACCCCTTTCCTTTTGCTCCAATCTACATCACGGAGGGCAGTGGCTGTATATCGATACTTTCCCATCTGGGGTCCTCATCACACCCCCATATTCTCACGCTATCCTTTCGACCACCTGGTGCGTGCACTAACAACGTCAACTTCGTACATTCTTATCTCCCTTTTCATCTCCTAACTCCGTATATCTACATCTCCAATTTTCGACTTCTCAGCTCATTATAACCAGCTGGGCCCCTTTTACTGTCAATATTCTCTTCCCTATGACATTAACTTATCCATCTTAACCCAAACCGTTCGTTAAACGCAGCTGTGTCTTGACTCGTTGCCTGTTCTTCAAACTCCTTTACTCGTTTTTCACTTTTAATCACGTCGTTTTCTGCATGTGGGACCTGGCCCCTCTCTTTTCTACGAACAATGTCGTTTTTCACTGCGACAAAGAGCTTACCATTCGAAATGAAAAATTTGCATAAAATCTTGGAAACTATTGACTGGCGATAAGATTTCCACACTCGTAGTAATAAACTATTTGATACCTGTTCTTGTAAGTACAATGATTATCTACAATGTGAGTGTCGAAAAGGAGCAAAAGTCGCGAAAGGATACTTTTTTGACTGATCAGAGGACTCAAAGAAAAGCGATTATTGGTGGTATAGACTTTTCGTAAACGTAAAAATAGAACGAAATGATAGAAATAGGAAGTTATAACTATATGCTTCTGTGACAAATAGAGAAACGCAAGGATACAGAACTTTCTCCACGAAGCTCGGACGAGTCAGAAGATGCAATTGATATAGGCGATGATTTAGAACAGTGTTCTTCAAAGCTCAAAGTGCCCCAGAAAAATTCAAATCTCATCTTGCCACCTTTGTCAAAAAGATGTGACCGTTATGGCCTATCCGATACAGCTGGTGCAGCATTCGCGTCAGCAGTTCTTCATGACATTAAATCAGTTGTCGATTATTTCGACATTAAAATTGTGCCGTGAAATAGCAAAGAACACGGAAATACCAGCTAAACATGGTTTTCAGTGTTCCAGTTTTATTTGACGGCAGAAAGGATGAAGTTTTAACGATAGGGAAAAAGGGTGCCAAAAAAGTACCGCTAAGTGGTGGTAGAACACATATCAGTTATCAAGGAACCAAACTATATCGGTTACGCTGTCCCAAGTATTGGGACGGTTAAAAGCATATAACTTGCTATATGTGACCTGCTTTCTTCTGAAGACATTTCATTGAGACAAAATGTAGTGATTGGTTGTGATGGAACAGTTGCAAGTACTAGGAAAAACGGTGGTGTTATAAGGTTGTTAGAAAAATGAATCGTCCTTTACAATGGATCACATGCCTTTTACACACGAAAGAATTGCCTTTAAGACACCTGTTTTCATACTTAGATGGCGAAAGTACTGGGTCTATTTCCTATTCTGGTACTATTTAAAAAAAAAATAACTAGAAAAATGTGAAAACAATCGGGTTTACAGTATGAAAAGATAGAAAGCGTGTTTCCGGATATTCAGTCGGATATCGGAGGTCTAAGTTCAGATCACTGTTGTTTGTATGATATTTTATCAGCTGTAATTAGTGGCGAGTGCTTTCCGATCTAGCAAATAGAGCTCCAGGAAAATGCCGCATGCTGGATGTTAACGAAAACCAACAGGATATTAAAGCTATATATTTCGACGAGGAAAAACCTCCTGAAAATATTAAACATCTTGCCATGATTGTTGTTAGAGTTTACTCGCCTGTTTGGTTCCAAATTATACTGCATCGGTCATGCAAAGATGGGTCTAGAGATTTTTGGAAATTAGTTTCAAATTCTCGATACCTTCTTCCTCAATTCAAAGTAGTCGATTCTGTCATTGAATGGAACTACTTTGCGCATCCTCAGAATGTTCCATTATCGATGCTCTCGGATCCTGAAAAACACATTTGGGAACTTGCTGCTAGAAGAATCTTAAGGGGACTCACTACCCTTAAATCTTTAAAACATTCGATTTTTGAAAATATATGTTAAACGCCTGATCATTTCTGAACAAAATAAAAACAGCATGAAAATATTTCGTTTAGTTCCGAAGATATTGCTATTCTAAATATTTAATTACTGATCAAGTTTATGGTAAGAAATTTTAAACTCATTTTACTCAAAATGTAATTTTGCATCATTCCGCAACTGATATCTCAAACTATGGAACATATTTCAATGAAATTATCACTGCATAATCATGTTATTTTTATTGCGTCAGAACTAGAAATATTGCAATCACTGCATTGTTTTTATTTCAGGAGTAAATTAATGCAAAAATTTAAGGAAATTTTAAGTATATTTTGAGCAGTTAAAAATATTTTAAATTTTTTTAATGTTGAATGTTTTATGTTCAATTGTATTTTGGATTATTTATTTTAAATATAAAACAGGAATTATACATTCAGTGTAAAATTAATTTCATAGTTCTGCACGCAAGACAGTATACAATTAAAAATGCTTAAACATGGTATATCTAAAGAATTTTTAAAAAATTCAAATTTTGAGTTGAAAATTTGTTTTACAATAAATATATCAATTTATCATGCATAAAATTTAGAAAAATGCCTTATTTCCTCGACTTGCGAGTCGTGATTCCCCTTAAAAGCAAGACACGCGATTATCATGGAACGTTTCTTCTCGTTTTTGAGGTTCCTAAAATAAAACTTAATGCCAAATCATACAGACTTCATAGACTGGCAACAAAAGTATTTTCAACCTCCAGTTCTTGGAGACGTCAAGGATAGTTTTTCTCTCGATGGTGGAAACAAAAGGAAGTGAAAAGATGCTTTTTCTACGATTTCCATGTAATACCCAAGCCGTAGAACGTTCAGTAAAGACAATAATGGAGGTTGGTTTCTATGCAGATATGGGAGAAAGTCAGAGAATGTCTCATGAATTCAAAGATTGAGTCAAAAAAATTTATGCCCAAATTCGACACCAAACGTTATTTTAAAGTATCCTTTGATTGTTTTATTTTAAATGAAGCTTTTATTAAATTAGTAATTTTTTTTTTGCTTGTGAGTCGTTTTATTCTTAACTAATAGTTTATATAGAATTTAGAACAATATCCTCGTTAAAGTTTCATCTGTATGCCAGTAAATGCACGGGTAAAAGGAAGATATTAATAAAAAAAATTGTCATACATTTTTTGGTTCCTTTATAGGTACCACTCAAAGGTAGGTCAAACTTTGACTATTAGAAATGAAAATTTGAGAATTTTTTTCCTTATACGAGCGCTCTACCCTAACATGCTTTATTAGACTTAATTACAGGACCGAAGTCAGCCTTTCAAATTCATAGCTATGTCATGATGTCATCATTGGCTGGGATTTCTTGAAATCATCTCAAGCCGTCATAGACTGGTCGACGACAGTTTATTTTTGACGAAATTATGCCCGAGTCACCACTTCCGCAAAGATGGGGTTTATTCGCCATAGAAGATAGATTCCTGCCCAGTTCATAATTAAAATACAAGTAACTTCTATGGTAGCCCACAAGGATACTGACGTCATCGTCGAATGCGATAAGTTTGTTACTGAACCAAGATTTAGCTATGCCATCGATGGTCACCCTTCTGAATAGAAGAGATGAGGGTTGAATCATGCTCAACACCTTCCTAAAGGTATTTCCATACGTCATGCTGAATTACTTAATCCTTTCTCTTTCAATGCCCTGCCAGCAGCACCTTCGTATGAAGATGGCACTTGTTGCGGAATGCGGCATTACCCCTGAATTACGTTCTGCGCAAGTAAGCACGGAAGAAGTGAAGTGAAAAAGAGTACATGTATCTTTGTTCTCTAGTTTAGTTTTATGTAATGTTCGCGCGTTGTGTCTAATAGCCTGTCATGTTTTCGTCTTTATTCGTTAAAACTTGTATGCAAATTCATGGTTTTAGTAATAGATGTCATTAATTGGCCAAAGGTCGTCGTGTTTCTTTGATTCGTGTGTCTCACCTTTTTATTTAAATGCGGAAACAACTACCCGGACCATCAAGGATTTTCAGGTAAGACAAGTTTTCTTACCTAACTTTTAATGAACGAGATATTTTGAAGTTTAAATATTGCTCGGGACACAATATTTACTGGCATCCCTTCCGGGATTAGAGTTGTATGTTTAAAGAATATGAAGGTTTTATTTACGAAGAAAAGTTTGTTAGGTTAAAAACAAAGGTTCAAAAATCTTTTGAATGTTAAAATCGAAAGTGACTTTCAACTAATTAAAAATCCTAAGAAACGGAAGTTTAAACTTCAAAAAAATAGAATTAAATTTATTCGGAGGGGAACTTAAAGAAAGGTTGCCATTTAGGGCACAATTTGAAAAAATACAACGATGAAGAAATCGCTAACGAAGACAAAAACAATACTTGTTGCAGGTCACGCTAAAGGGCTCAAGAGCGCGTGAAATTGTTGAATCTTATCCCGCAACGGGTGACAGTTATGAAAATGTTGATTGTTTAAAGGCCAAATTTTCGCGAAAAGATATACCGATAGAATTGTACATCGGAGAAGTTCTTTCATCTAATGAACAACGTGATGGGGAAAGGTACTAAAACACCTAGTTAAATTTTACGATAAGATTTAAACATACTTGAGATAGTTAAGTATGTTGGGTGTTTCTAGCGAAAATAATTAAATTTTGTACCCATTAATTGAATCTTGTCTGGCCGTCGACATATTAAGAAATTTAACTTCGATATCCTTGACATCTAATTCGAAAGACGAAAATGTTAATAAATTAGATACTCTGAAATTTTTAAGTCTCGAAAACGATGAAAAAGTTAGATTGGCGCGCAGCGGATTTAACCTTGATTCAGAAAACATAATCAAATGTACTTCGTGCGCGTCAGCCAAAAGAGAGAAACAATTCTGCAGCTGTCGGTAAAATTCTAACTCTTCGGAAACGAAAAGGGAAGTCTGCGTGTTTTGTAATAAAGTTGGGCATTCGGGTAATGTTTGCAGATATGCTGACATTACCCGGTTTTATGATTTCTTATGAAGAGAAAAACAAATTAGTGGAAAATAATGCATGTTTTAGGTGTCCTGCTAAAAAAACATGTTTTTCGTTTTTGTAAAGCGAAAGTTCCACCTTGCGAGTTCTGTGGTGGTAAATCTCATTTTAAAGTTGTGTACCAGAAAATTCAATCAGGAATACTCGATCAAACCGCAACGTGTTGAAAGAGTAAAACTGAAGATAGGAAGGACTCAGCTCTGTCCAATAAAACATCTACGCGTAAAGTTCTTTTGCAAACACTTGTGTATTTCGTTCTATTCTCACCCCTCAAACGAACAATACGTGTTAATAGATTCTGGCAGTAGTAAATCCTACTTATCAAATTTCGCGATATCGGAAATGGGATATAAATGCATTGCTGACGAAAATTTGACTTAGTTTATTCGGCGGCTTGGAAACTACAGAAAACACCAGATATTTCATTCGTCTAAGTGACTTTTCAGATAGATACAGATGTAATTTCGAGGTGATAAACCAAGAAAAAATATGTTCAAAAAGTCAACGGGGGAAATTTATCGGTGAAATTAAGAAGCAAAATTTTTTTCTGTCTGACTTGAATGATGAGGTAGATTTGTTATACCAGTTTTCTCCTGAAGAAATTCATGGGCTAATTGGGGCAGATGTTGTAGATAAATTGTATACTTGGAACATAAAACAGTTGCAAACTGGCCTAGTTTTGACCGGAAACGCGCCTGGGATGGACAATGGGTAAAACAAATACAGACGAATCTTCAGACAGCATGAATAGTGTTATGTCGCTACATGTAAACGATGCAAAAATTTCAGATTTATGGCGGCTTGACACACTTGGAATTTTAGATCCTGGAGACAAAGGAAAGAGCTGGAGATGGCAGCCGAAGAACATTTTAAAAGAAGTGTGAAAATTCATGATGATGGAAGGTACGTTGTAAGTCTCCCGTGGATACAAGGACATCCTCCTTTACCCACTTGCAGAAATGTTGCAGAACGAAGGCTGAAGAGCTGTGTCGATTCATTGAAGAGGAGTGGAAACTTAGAAGCATACGAAGAAGTGTTCAGAGAGTGGCTTCAAGAGAAAGTCATTGAAGTCTAACTCCTGTACCGATGAAACTGAACATTACTTGCCTCACCGGGCCGTAGTTAAAGGAAATTCTACCACAAGAGTGCGACCAGTCTTCGACGAATCAGCAAGAGAAAAGAATTCACCCTCTATAAACGATTGTTTGGAAAAGGGACCAAACACTGTAGAGCTCATTCCAACCATCATGAATAGATTTAGATTAAAGAAAATAGGCTTTGTTGCCGACATTCGCAGAGCATTCTTACAGATTGGACTGAGTGAAGTTGATAAACCTTATCTGAAATTCTTATGGTGGGAGGGAGGTGATCCGGCCAAGACTAAAATTTTCCAGCATTGGCGAGTTGTTTTGAGGCTTTCTTTCTCTCTTTATCTATTGGGAGCAAACATTCGATTTCATTTGCAGAATGTTCCTCAAAAGTTTGAGAAAATCTGCAGCCCAGTTGTTAGAATCATTCTACGTGGATAACTGTGTGACCGTTATCCATCTCGTGGCTGTAGTGTTGAAGCTTTAGCTCAGACGAGATGATGGGAGGGTGTGGACTGGTTAGCAAGACCACCGGAGGAATGGCCGAAATCAATCGCAGTCCCTGATTTCGCTGTAATCAATTCTGAAAAAAGGAAAACTGCCATTAGCGCAGCTAACCATGCAGAAGCATCTGGGGAAAAATATGACAGATTCTCCTCGTACGATAAGCTTCTTAGAGTTACTGCATGGATGTATCGATTTTTCACAAATTGTAAATTTGAAAAGTGTAACCGAATTACTGGCAACTTAACACTCGAAGAGAGAAATGGAGCAGAAGTCGCAGTGTTGAAAATTGTACAGAATGAATTATTTTCAGGAACGGGTGATAAACAGTTAAAAGTGCTTAAGTGTTATGTAGATTCAAAAGGAATTTTGAAAGTAAAGACCCGAATCTTAATGAGAAAAGATACCAAACATTTCAGATATCCGACGATATTGCCTTCGCGTCATCCAGTTGTAGAAAAAATTATTCGGACCAGACATATTAAATTAAACCACGCTGGTGTTCAAATTCTGATGAGTAACTTAAGAGAATTTTGGATTCTTAAATATCGGAAAACCGTAAGAAATGTAACTAGAACATGTGTACGATGTAAACGATTTAACTAGCGCCCTAAACCAACAGTCGAAGCACCCCTCCCAGAATATCGCGTAAAGGAAACTGCGGTGTTCGAAGTCTTCGGAATAGATTATGCTCGCCCATTAATTCTAAGAAATGGTCAGAAAGCCTGGATAGTTACACATGTGCTGTTTTCAGAGCTATTCATTTAGAAGTAGCAACTGCCTTTTACAAACATTTTGGAGATTTATTTCCCGAAGAGTTAGACCAGCTATTGTCTATTGTGATAATGGAACTAACTTTACAGGTGCAGATAATTTGTTGAAACGAATCGATTGGAATATTATTTCCCAGTACAAGCCAAGACATTGACTGGAAGTTCATTCCCCCATCTGCTCCATGGTGGGGTGGATGGTGGGAGCGTCTTGTTGGTATGATCAAAAGAATACTACGAAAAGTTTCATGACGGTCGTCCCTGAATTTAGAAGAAATGACAACCATCCTCTGACACCGAGAGCATTATAAACAGCCGTCCAATAACTTATGTTTCTGATGACGTGAATGATCTCGCACTTGCCATGTTTTTACAGGAACTCAAAGAATCGCGAACTCTTTAGACAATTTAGATTCATTGTCTCAATACTCTCTTATAGACAAAGAATTGGAGAAGATCTACGTAAACGATTCCGAATAGAATATTTAGGACATTTAAGACTATCATCTAAGAATGCTAAAAATAGCAAACGAATCCAAATCGGAGATGTAGTTTCAGTTTCTAGCGACAACACCAAGAGATTAGATTGGCCTATGGCCAGAGTTACAGAAATTTATCCTTCAAAAGATGGTTATATCCGGCTTGTTAAAATGGCGAGTTTCTTCGTCCTGTGCTTCTGATACCTTTAGAAGTTACTGAAGATGTGCAGACCGACCTTGCTCCGGTCACCGCTCGTTTCCCGCAGATCGGACAATTGACAATGGGACTAATCAAGGTGATGTAGACTGTTCAGTGCCCGATCACGGACTTAAACGATCCCCATACGGACGATTATTGAAACCTATTATTAGGGTTTGAGTTTCTCTGGTTCGAAACTCAAAGGTGGGAGTATGAGCGGCATTACCCCTGAATTCCGTTCTGCGCAAGTACGCACGAAAAGAAGTGAAGTGAAGAATACATGTAACTTTGATGTTCTTTAGTTTAGTTTTATGTAATGTTCGCGCGTTGTCTAATAGCCTGTCATGTTTTCGTGTTTATTCGTTAAAACTTATATGTAAATTCATGTTTTTAGTAATAGATGTCATTAATTAGCCAAAGGTCGTCGTCTTTCTTTGATTCGTGTGTCTCACCTTTTTATTTAAATGCGGAAACAACTACCCGGACCATCAAGGATTTTCAGGTAAGACAAGTTTTCTTACCTAACTTTTAATGAACGAGATATTTTGAAGTTTAAATATTGCTCGGGACACAATATTTACTAATGATGGAACGAGATCCGTCGATCACACACCGATGCATTAGCAACGACGAACAGCAAAAACTTAAGTATTTTAAAGAAGTTTCCAAAAAATAAAAGAAAGCTCCTGTCCATGATAACCTTTCAGATAACATATTAAAATACCTTCCGACTAAATACATAGTCTACCTTGCATGCATATTCAATAATCTCTTGAAACTAAACTACTTCCCCAACTGCTATTGTCCCCATTCATAGGTTCTGAAATGAACGCTGACAAATGTGCCGCCGCATAGTGGAGTATTCGAGGCAAAAACCTGCCCAAAAGTGTAAAAATTGTTCAACAATTGTAAAAAGTGGATTTTATCATTTCTGACTAACTGGTGCGTGAATCTCATTTCCAGGAGCATAAGTAACACCCAGCAGCTCCTAGCCTCAGTTGAACATGTTTCTTTGCGAGTGGACGTGTAATTTGATAACGTTTCGTTATTTTATATTTTTGTGGCGTTAAGAATAAACATTTTGATATTGAATCGTGTTTACGTGTTAAAAAGGTAACAGCTTCGTTTTAATATATATATATATATATATATATATATATATATATATATGTATGTGTATATATGTATATATGTATATATGTATATATATATATATGTGTGTGTGTGTGATTTACTTAGTTTTATTAACATATTTAAAAAAAATTAAGCTTAAAATGTTATTTTTAAGTCTTTAGCTGTAATTTAGATTTCTTACATACTTTTTAAAGGTGTCCGGGCTTCTCGGACCTAATTTTAATTATAATCGTAATGGTTACAGTATTGAGAGTATTTCAAAGGGGAAAAAATGTTCCGCAAACAGCTGCCATTTTTATATAGAATGTTGTTTATAAAGAACCCTTTATTTTCATGAATTTCTTGACGGGTATGATTTGAAAAAACTTAAACTATAAATGTAATCTGTATAAATCTTAACATATGAACTTTATTTCTTAAGCCTTTCAGACACAATAAATTTTTCATAATGGTTTGCATCGTATTTCATTTAATTTATTACTATTCTTCAAGAACCTTAAAAACAGTTTATACTGTTGTAAAGGGCACTTTAATCGGTAAATAAAATTTTGTTACCACAACTTAATTTGACTCCTTCAATACTATTGGTTTTAGCGATTCTTAAATACCCTTTTGTGGATTAAAAAAAATTTATTTTTACTGACATTACAGGTTTTTCGTTTTTCAATTCCTGAAGATGGAAAGGGAATTTAGTAGGCTAGCTTTGTACGAATTGGTTAAGGAATCTACCGAAAAATCAACTGCTTCAGTTTATGGAAAACCGAGTGGTGGATATAACAAGGTGCCAAGATGCTAAAAGAAGTTTACTCACTCTTTCCCTCAGTATTTTAAGATTAATGTTAAGAAAGTGGATTTCAGCAAATTATAAAGGAGAGGTTCCTGAGAAGAATAGCGATTGGTTGGCAAATAAAGTCAAGGTACTTAAGCTTTCTATTGCCACCCCAGGCCGCCCTCAAAGATTTCATAGTCAAGTGAAAGGAGTAAACGCAGGAAAACTAGGGAACTGTGACAATTGGCAACCCCTGAAGAGCTGACATTTGATACAACTTTGAGTTACAAAACTGGAAATCTTGATGTGGCTGACTTAAGAAAAACCTAGAAACTCCAGCAAGAGCTATAAAATTATAAGAGCTGCTCTAGACAAAGGCCAAGGAAAAACGAGACTTGTAGTAGTCAGATTCGACTACAACTTCTTTCAGAGGAGTCTCATGGTGGTCCTTCTAAAAAAAAGATGAATTTGAAAAAGGATTACGAAGATCAGAGTTCAGGAGAATCAGATTGAAAAGTTAATCTTCTGAAGTCGCTAGAAAACTATCCCTATAGTGACTTTGGTAAATATTAAATGTAAAAAATTTTATCATTTTATAGAGAATTTAAAAAAAATTTAAATTTAAATAAAAATAGTTTTTTTCTAACTTAAATTTTTTCTAAACGGAGTATTTACTATTACAAAGTAATTCAAAAGCAATGGTTTTAACTTTAAAAGACATGAATATTTTTGGCCATGTTTTTGCTACAAATACTCCACTGTGCGCCGTGTATTTCACGGGTACCTTTATCCCACCAGATAACTTCTTTTTTAATCTAGAGCGGACTCTACTTGCATTATGGATAAAGATAAACCATCCATATACGGTATCATTAATAAGTACTATTTATGCTAAAAATATCTGAGGCTATCGGTAAAAAAAAACCCAGGGAAAGGGAAATAATTCAAATTCTGGTAAGTCAAATTTGGCAAAAAAGTGTTATTTATAAAAACTGGAAATCCAGTGCCTTTTAAGCTGGCTGAAAAATATGGTTTTCGGTATACGAAAAACATTTAAACCAAATTTGGTTTCATTGTATTGAAAAGTAAACGAAAAAGCATTGAATAATGGAACGTTTTTAATTTCTAATGGACTTGATAAAATTCAGGTTTAATAACTTAAATTTATAATCCCCCAACAATATAATAGGAAAAACTATTGCGTAATACGCTATTCAAATAAAATGGATAATATGAAACTAAATCTAATTAACGAAACGCACAATAAGTTTTAAAAAACAAAAGCAACCCCGGCATTTAAATATAACACCCCATATTGCAGAAGCATTTAAAATTATAAGGTATCCAAAGAGCTTAATGGAGAAAAGACAGATAATTGCTTATGTTATACTGATAATCTAACTGATCATTATCACAAACACATAATAACCGGTAAAAAAGAGGTAGTAAAACACCCTGGGCTGAGATCACTTATGGATCTCGGCACCAATTTCAGGTTTCAAACTTCCGGAAATGAACAAAAAATATATCAAATATTTATGGGAGACATAAAAAAAGGTTTGTATATAAATGTGCAGTTAAGTACAGTATTCCTATGTGTATTTGACGAATGGAGATTCGGTGGTGAAGGGTTTGGGGAATGTATTAAATTTTAATCCCTATGTATTTGACAACATAAGCACCTAAGATATAAAGAAATATCCACCTTGCAAAATAGATGTGGTAAGCTACATTGATAAAGTAACATAAAATTACGCCATAACATGCCGGAGCGAGTACCTAAGTTGAGAAAGGTAGAACTCGGCCATCCACCATGCAATGCTAGTCAAAATGAACAAAAGGCGATGTTGAGACAGAAATGATATTAGAATTGAAGCAAGAAAGAGACGAATGTTTAAAGTAGGGGATAAGTTTAAAATTACTGGTACCCGCCTCCACGCGAATTTAGTAACGCCGCCCTCTGCTAAGGATAGTTTTAAACTTAATTCTCAATACAGGCAGTCAAATTTTCCCTTGCATGATACTGAGGGAAAATAGTAAGTCTTTCTAATACGCCGCTTGTAGGTCGTACCAGGTCTACGCTCAGTGCATATGCTCTATTTTTTTCTTTTCCAATATAGTAGTACGGCTTCAGTACACTGCGGACCACACGTCTTGTCTATATGAAGTGATCACTAGCGCATATATTCATATTTGGATGTCTTGTATAAGTCTTAAATTTGACGGGGACTCGCCTTTTGAACCTTCAAAAAATCTAATTTACTTTTTTGCATTTTTAGAATATTTGAATATTTCTGAATCGTTTAAAATAAACCGCGTTAAAATATTTCAACTAGAACATTAAAATCTATGACATGAAAGAAGCAGTTCCAATGGAACCATTACCAGTGTGGGAACTTTAGAAGCCTTTTTCTCTAAATGATAATTTTCATGCTTGCGCGCACTGTATAAAGGAAACTACTGCAGATATTGCTTTCATATTTTCAGGATAGGTGTATAATGATGCTACCAAAAATTCGCATCTAATTGTTTCTTATAAATTCATAGTAAAATAATTTTAACATTTGACTTGTAATTTTAATGGGCTTTTTCAGTTTTTTAAATCTGATTCCCTGGAATAAATATTTTTAGGTCTATTTCCACACCTATTGAAACTTTAAAACACCCAATGTTTTAGCATCACAAAAATAAAACACAAGTTCAATAATTTGCAAGTATGCGCGCAGTGTATCAGTATAAATTTGAAATTTTAAGAAAATACTCACTTTACTTCATAAACAAAATTCTTATTTACTTGTAATAAAATTAATTCAGGGAACATAATCTATGAAGATTAGAGAACTAATACTGAAAATTTCATAGATAATGAACAATCTAAAAAAAAATTATAGAAATTCTAACAAACGGCAAAAATTCTGTCTTCAGCTTGTGCAAATGTGAGTCCCCTTAACCGTTGAATATATCTGAATGTGTAAGTATTTATTTATCGTCAACGAGTATCTACAATATGGGGATACAAATAGAAGCTCGAGCATGCTTACTTACAGCCCTTCAATGTCCCAGTGCATCGGAGCTCTTTTGCTAATGTTTGATTAGATCAATTATGAAGTGTTGGTATGCAATCCCTTTAGGGCCTAGTCCCTACATCTCAAACCAACAGCGAGCTGAGTCCAGTATGGACTGCTGTTGCAGTCTCCATGTCAGAGGCTGACAGTGGAAATTGAAATAGTCCACTGGATATCTTGAATCCTCGCCCGGCTGAGTCTCGACGGGAGTATGTTCTTTCCCGAAGTCATTGCGGTATTGCAGCAGATACTCCATAAAGCCAATGTGTACCAAAAAGAACCGAGGTTTCCTTCGCCATAACCACCTGAAGTTCGAAACGGATCTGGTGGCTGCCCCCTGGATGGTCTTTTTTTTTCTTTTTTTTTTTTAAAGAAGACTGATCCAGGAATCCTATTTTCTCTGGTGATGGCGAGTTCTTCAGGAGTTGCCCCAGAGTCAAAGGGCAACCTTCTTCGGTAAAGGGAGATATCAGTCTCTACCCTAGGAATGTCAAGAATTCCTTAAGAGAATAGGTTGGACTGCGTGGACTGAATGCTTCCATTTTCGAATTCCCAGATAGTTTTCTAACTTATGTCCATGCATTTTACCTCCATTCTGCAAGACCTATTCAAATGAGTTTGGACAAATGTCTTATTTTTAGGAGCTGTGGCGACGATAATTGTTGTGGGGTAATTTAAATCTTTATTTAGTAATTAATAAATAATAATCAAGATAAATCCTTAACACTTCACTTACTTCTACTGACAGTTAATATCTAGTTTCAATTAAAATTTTCTTCAATAAGAGCCATAGTGGTTAGTACATTAAGTTAGATGGAAAGTTTGTGTTGTGTTGTTTTTATTTAAGGCAATAACCCATAATATAATTAAAATTTACCCTAGGTTCGACTTGCTGTTTAATCACTGTGGTGATTAATGAGCCAAAAAGAAAAATGAAATTAAATCTAATAAAATTACCTTTCTATCAATAGAGTACACCTAAAAATAAAATAATTTCTCCTAAAAGAGAACTTAAAGAATTTAACTCTGCTGAAATAAAAAAAACTAAACCTGAAAATTAGAAATTTTTAACTCAACAGTAAAGACCGACAAGACAAGATTTACATTAACATAACAAATTTATTCATTTCGATCTCCTTCACAATATTACACTAACCTTAACAAAAATGGTTAACCACCTGAGGATTCCAACATCTCATCCCAATAAACTCATATTATTCACAAAAAAATCTGAATATTTGCAATACAATTTTCTATTAATATAAACTTTTAATATTATGGTGACTGAAAAAGTTTAAATGAAAAGGGATTAAAGTAAAAAAAAATCAAAAGGAAAAACTAAAGAAATTCAATAAAAAGGTAATTTAAAAACATTGCCAAATTAAATGCTGCAGCACTCTAACAAACTAATTTTATGAAATCATGAGGGGAGCCTACCTCTCTATCATTGAAGTAAATTTAATTGAAACGTAGTATTAACTGTTTATTGCAACTAATGATTATAAAGAGTTATTCTAATTGTAATTAGTTAATTAATTATATAAAGTTTAAATTACCCCATTACAAATCGTCACCACAGAGCCATTATATCCACATTCATAGTCATTGAATGTCAAATTGTTTCGATGTGACTGCATTCTTGTTCAGTCAGTTATCTGTGTTTCACGATGTGTAGTCCATAATAATTGTATATTTGCTGTTATTAAACTTGATGTATGGCCATGCAGAATCTAAGTTTTAACAGATGTGCACAAACTCTAATAATTCTTTTTGTAAATCATTTGTAACTTACTAGCCTTTTCTACTAATTTTCTGGGGTTTATAGTGGTTAATGTGCTACTCTTGTGTAATGCAATCGTAAATGCGGTGCATACACCTCGGGCAGCTAAAAACTTCTGTTTTACCGAATTGATAACGTTTTTTTCCCTTCCTGTAGACTTTGTAAAAGTTTAGAACTTTGTAGAATATGGGGAGAAATGTCCATGAAGAAAGTTTCATCGGACGTATCTTCACCGCGGAAGATTTTGGCGCCAATGGATTTTCCTAGAAGCTGACTAAAGACTCCGATGAAAGTATATTGTACCGAGCTTCGGTTAACAGCTTTTCATGTAAAATTATAGTTAAACTTGTATTGTCAGAAGTATTGAAAATGCTTTGGAAGCCTGTAAATAATGCTGTGATTGATTTATCTGTAAATTGTGCCTACCACTTTTCCATGTTTGTACGGAGGAAAGCTGCTGACAACACCATTTTCGGTGCCGTTTGAATTTGGTAGTGTATTCTTCGTGGAAAGAGCGATTGTGACGTCATAAGTGCTCGCATTAAATTTTATTTTCTTTTTCCTAGCTATCGTTTAGTTACGCATTTTCTGCACTTCCAGATCGTTTCGTTACGCATTTTCTGCACCAGTTACGCATTTCTCACTTTCCAGAGTGACAACACAGACGCTTTAAAGTATCTAAACGGAATTTTCTGCAAAGTTCACTCTAACAGAACATAAGCCGTGTTGTCGTAACGGCTAACACAACAGGCAAACAATCTTCCAGTTGGGAGCTCTTTCCTTCTTCGAAATAGATGTTACTTTGAGCGGTTGTATATTGCAAATAATGTAAATTGTAGCTGAATTGTAAATAAAGGCCTTAGTTTAAAGGTCGATGTTTTTGTTTCTTGTGTTGTAAATATATGTCGGCACAAAATGGGCTGAGGCTCAAACATTTCGTTATCAAATGGACGTGTACATTAACTTCCTTTTTCTCCTCCAGACTATTTGAAAGTTTACCTACTGCCGTTTAGTTGGGAGAAAGTATAAGGCACTAAATAACTTTAAAAACTATTTGTAATATTTCAGGAAAAACTGGCCGATTTAGAGCAGTTATTTATCAATTTTGATAAATGCATAAACTTAAATATGACTGAAAATTGAGGAGAGCTGGCAGATTAAGGTAAATCATGAACAGGGTTTAGTTTTAACTCCTATGCAATGTCATACTATTTTAAGAGTATTTGAACATCTATTTTTCAGTAAATGTAGTATTGAATTGCTACTTTCTGCTGGTATTACGTATACACATTTCGATACTAACTTTCGTTAAAGGGTTCTCATAGATCGTTCTAGGATCCTAGTTGTATGCCTAGAAGGAATAGCTGTACTTAACTTTGCCATATTTCCTGCTTGAAGAATTGCCTAAACAACTATATTGCTACTTAAAAATTTCTTAAAACGGCAAACTAGTCATTAAAAGTTTTTGGAAATGTAGCAGCAAATGTTTACATAAGTTTCTTTAATGTTCAGATTCATGCACAAATTGTAATCGCTGCCTGCAATTGAAATAGATTCAATAGCTCTTGACGAATAGTGATTTTTGGCCTTCATAATTAAAGTCGAGAGTTCATGAAAATACTTATGCGAATCACTTAACTGAGAGTCTTGGGAATAAAGACATTGTTATTTTTTACTAGCTGAATACTCGTGCTTCGCGGCGGAATACATTACTGTGTATTTGTAATTTAATTCAATTTTGCAGTAAATGGTCTCAATCCTAAGACAAATTCACCATATTAATTAACGATCATGATCTGACGTTAAATATAGAGGTTTATAGCCCCCACCAAAAAACCTATTTTAACTCCTATAATTGAATTAAAAAAAAAACTTTCTGAGCGAGCATCTGGGGCATTAGAGGAAACACGAAACAAAACTTGAGCTTTGTAGGCCATATGGTTCCAGAATTATTTTGTTTGAGGGGGGGGGGGTCATCTGTAATAGATAGCAATAAGCACTTGCCATTAAATTTCACTTCGATTAACGCTTAAGTAAAACTAAACTACAGGGTTCACTCAATATTTAAAAGCTATAAAGTGTTCAAGCTAAATTTTAGTACTTCACCGCAACAAGTTTATTTTAGAATAGATTGTCTTTCACTTCTTGTAATGCCTAATTCACGAACAGCTGTGTATCGAATTTAAAAACTTAGCAAAGCTTTCAAACTGGAATTTATACGATTATTTAAATTACACGTATTAAGAGTTCAAATGATGATTAAGAGTTAATCCTAACCCTAAGATTCTCGAAAATCATTTAGCTTACTCCTAGATATTCGCGTTCATATCGAAGTAGTTTTTTGTGGTACCTTTTTAATGGCATCCTGACAGCCGAAAATCGAACTCTCGTCTATAAGCATCGAGAAGGCTGTTCTACCAAATTAACTTGATGTAGAGTGTAATTTGTTCGATAATGCTTCGTTTGAACTAGGTTTTTTTTCTCAACCACAAAACTGTTATTTTTGATTGATACAAAACATCCTTTGCGATCAAAACAGGGCGGTAAATTTCACATCAATGAAGTATAGCATTAGAAAGCGATTTATCGTTTACTTAGTCTAGTGATTCCCAACCGATGTGCCGCGGCACTTTACGGTGCGTTTATATTGGCCAGGGGTGCCACGCGATATTTTTAGATAAACAATTTTTTTTGTAAGGTCCACTTGAGTAATTTATTCAACTTATATTTATATCAAGTCCGAGAGATTGTGACACTAATCGATGCACTCCTTCCTGAGGATGAATTAGCCACACTCACCCATCAAGTGTTATGCTCGATATCAAACATTTGTTATCTAAGTATCCATCGTAAGTCTCTCATTAATAAAAAAAAACTCTTATCGACTTCTATTGTTGTCCTCTAGTGTATTACTATGCTGAATCCCATGGCTATATTTGAAACTGTATCAATATAACCTACCTTAATGTTTGTTACTTATCGTACCGTAAATGAATAAAACCAGCAGTGAAGTAGGTATTTGTTTGAACTTTAATATGTTCCTGAAATATATTCCACTTTAATTTAACATTTGAAGAAACTGAAATTCTAGCAATGGTCTAATCTCAAGATTCTAATGTTTCCTAAGGGTGCTGCAAACATAAACGAGTTGGGGATCCCTGTACTAAAGGTTTAATTGCTTCAATAGACCGAGTGACGTCAATTGCAGATATCGGAAATTTTTCAAACCAACTGTATTGGAACGCCAACTATACAAGGAGCACGATATCAGTTTTGTATAATTACTGTGATGTGACAGTTTGCCCGAAAGCAAGTGCACCCATTACCACTGAACCTCGTCCATTAGACAAAGTTTTCGACGGTGTTATCTATGGGCAAGTGAACTTATGTGATAAAGAGTAGAACTGTAAGCACATAAATGTTAGGATATCTTATTAACTACAGTAAGATGTCTGTGTCAGCCGATCAGTTTTTCAGTCAGCCGATAAGTTTTAAAATCAGCCCAAAACAGACAATTGCAAAACATTGGTACATCCTTTCCTTACGTTGTAATGGATTGCACTAACCCTGATCTTTAATTACCATTGAGAAATTAAAGTTAAAATGTGTCTCAAAGTTGCCCCGCCGAAGTGGGGCTACTTTGTGACATCCGTTTTCACCTTGAAATCCAAGAGGAAAAATTACTTGACACAAAGTTAGACATTAAAACGCTTATCAAAAGCTTGGTACACAATTATTTATACCTATTTCAAATATTGAATAGCGTTATCTATATGTTTCACATCAAAGAGACCTCGGGTGCACAGGGCAGCCGTCAGTTCTTTGAGATGATGAAATTAGTCTTTCAACACATTCTGCCCCTTCGGATAGATTTTTTTTTTCCAGATAGTCAATACTTCTTTCTCTCCAGTAGTATTTTAGAAGACGGAAAAATGCAACATCGAGCGCTAGAGGAGGTGGGTCGGCCGGCTTTGTGGGTTATTTTGTTACGGTGTCAATGTGTCACAAAGTAACCTCGTCACCTATCGATATTTAGATTATGGTCTCGTATCTCTGAAATATCCCTACAAAAAAGTTATATTGCTGCACAATCTAACCAACATGTCGACAATAAAAAAATATTTACCTGTAGTAATGTGTTGTATAAGGTGTCAGCCTTCTGCTCACAAAGTTTCCGAAGTTTGAGTCAATAGCTTGACAACAGGTTCGAATAATACACTAACCAGCGAAGACAAATAGCACTTAGAAGCTTCGGACACTGGCCACTAGGAGTCTCTACAGGGCGCGGCGCAAGATCCGGAATATGAAAAAAATTACTTTGCTACAAAGTTACCCCTGCAGTCACAACCCGTCTTACGGTATATGAATATAGAACTGCGATTTTGGACATTAGGTAATCTGCCAAGAGACTGGGGCTCAATTTAGGCCCACAAATATTACTGAAATGCAACGATATCGCAATTGCGTAGTTTTGGCCTGATAGAGATTATGTTGCACATATGCACAGAGCTTTAGGTATTGGAAAAGGTGGTGTTATCTAATGAGTGTAAGGACTTCGCCTAAAAACAAGACTGACAGCCTTTAATATTTACATAATGTTTTATTGGCATTCTAGATTAAATATAGGCTAATTTACAAAGATTAAAAATTAAACATTACCTACAAAAAATTTGTGGGTTCAGGATGTCATTAGGAGAACCGGCACGATTCTCGTTCTGTCTGGCACGCGACCGTCTCGGCGTTCGCAGCAAATCGCCTCACACTTCTCAAGAAAATTGTCAACTGCCCTTTTCAGCTCTAGGTGACGAGTATATATCCTCGCCCATCTCTGTGGGTGGTCGAAGCGTGCTCCCTTTGAACTCTTTCAAAATCGGCCTTCAAAATCTTCCCGCGACTTCCGCTAAGTGGCTACGTGATTATCCATGGACTGGCTTTGTCTGTAAGCAGGGGGGGGGGGATTTCTAAAGGTGACTGCCTCTTAGGCCGTCCGCACACGGAGCGACTCAAAGGAAACTGAACTGGTTAGCGACTGAAATTGCTTATCGGTTGCAAACTCGTTAGTGATGCGGCTCCGCACACGGGCCGACTCAAAAGTGATTCAAATCAATAGTTTGCGACCTGTCATGGAAGGAAGAACATCATTATTCCGGGCTTTATTTTTAGTTAAATTATTATCAGAAATCAATTTATTTTAAAAAATCGTCACAATAGATTGTCTTTGATCAATCCTTTAAAAATGGACTGTATATATGGGCGCATATATTCCATACAACAAAAAACGTTAGAATTTCATTTCATCGCTAGGCAGAAGTCACGTGACTCGTGTACGTCATTTGGCAGCTTGCCAAAAGAGCGGCTGTAACATAGATTGTGTAATAACACGCACAACGCAAGAGAAACTGGCGACTGAAGTTGCTAGCGACTCGACACGTTGAGTTGCCTGCGACTGATTACAAACGAGTTGCTGACGGGTTTGTAACCAGTTGCGAGGTGTTCGTGGCTCCATTCAATTACATAGGTTACTACTCATCACGGACTGGTTTGTGATTGGAGTCGGTTATCAGTTTCTTTTGAGTTGCTCCGTGTGCGGACGGCCTTAAGTATCCAGCAGGTGACCCGATGTCTACAAAAATTTGTTGACAAAGTTACTCACCGACGAATACAGTAAATTGATAACGGACGTCTGCTCTCAGGAATCCCGCGTGGGAAAAGAACGTTAAGTCATTACATGAGGTAATCCTTGAGAGCGTGCGATTGTCCTAAGATGGTGTTGGTTTTAGCGGTCGTGCTTGTGGACAATAACGTCCATTACGTTGCAAAATTAGCATTTTAAAAATCTTACGTAAACGATCAACGAGTTAAAATTCTAGCAAACACACACACACACACACATATATATATATATATATATGTGTGTGTGTGTGTGTGTGTGTGTTTGTTTGTTTTATAAACTTCCACAGATTTATGTAATTTAATTAGTTTCAGAACTTGGATTAAAAATTCAAAGTATACACATTCAGATTACTATTCTTTCGAGATTCGTTCACGCATTTGGAAATTTATATTATTTGATTTAATAATTAAGCATGAATAATATTTTTGTAATATTATCATTGTGGGAAAATTTTCGTGTTTATAGCTGACTCCAGGGCCCGATTTAGAAAATTCTTGACTATAAGCACAACTTGGGATGGGGGCCCCCTTAACACAGATGTGACCATAAAATTTCCAAAATTGACACCCAAAAAAATAATCATGAATCATTGTGAAAGTGTGATTTTACCAAGAATAGGCTATTTGAAGCGTAGAAGCCTAGAACATTATCAAATAACAAAAAGCAATACAACATATTAACGTCTTCATTAAAACTCTAATACAATGCAAGCAGAAAATCTTATTAATCCCTTATATACACTATAACATACATATGATGAACTATATATATAACTATACAGGGGCGTTCCAACCCGGGGGTGCAAGGGGTGCTGGGCACACGGGCGGCACATCAAGGGGGGCGGCAAGTCAGCCGCCCGGATAAAAAAAAATTAAAACTAATTTATTAGAAAAATAATTAATATAAAAATATCACCATTATGCTAGGTAACTACTTAGAGTTAAAAAATGCATTTTACAAGTATAACTGGAAATAAACAGTAAGGTTTGGACTCAGAAGGGGAAGTGACGCGCCCAGGCGACAGTCGCGACCTATAGCCACAACTGTAGCTCTGTATAATAAGGCCCTTAGATTTATTGCTTTTGCGAAGCCAGTGTGTCTACAGGACATTACTGATCTAGTGTAATTTTTGTTTATTCGGCACATGCCGGATGTGATAAGGTTTGCGCGCAAAAAATGTTAAAAGAAGGTTATTCTGGGTGATTTTGTCTTAGGCTGAGGTCGTGTCAGATCATTTGCGCTCCCGGTATGTTATTTTTATTGTGATTTCGTTTTGTAACTCTGTGTGTCTCTATATATAATCAAATGTGTTTGATTTAATTAAGACTTCGTTTTTATTTGGTGAAGCAAGAATGCCTATATTTTAATGATAATTTAAATTCGGCCATGGAGAAATTTACTTAAGGGGACAGTGGACCTTCAAACCTAACTTTTTTTGTTTTGAATGGATTTGCTTGAAATTTGAATATGTGATTAGTACCATAGATATGTAAAAGTGGTTAAAATTTAAAGATGAAATATTAATAATTTATGAATCATGAATTATTAATTATATCAAAAATTGGCCTCATTAAAAACGTTCCAAGCGCATTTCTTTTGCATATAATATGGTCATTTTTATTTACAGGATACCTTATAGAACTAACAAAGAAACTTATTGCTTATTTTAAGCATTCATTAAAAATATAAAGAGAAAAAAATAATAGTGAAAACACCCTTTTTATGACGCAAAATACCTATAAATCATCTTTTCAAGTACAAAATTTAGAAATTCTGAGCTACGAAGCATAATTTTTTTCAATAATATTTATTTGATATACAGTTAAGTATATAAAACTTAAATTTCAAAGCAATACGATCATTAGAAATGCGCCTGGAGTAGTTTGAATATTCGTATGACATGAAAATTTATATTTTGAGAAAAACACATTTAAAGTTATTGCTGTTAGTAACCACATAATATCTAAATTAAATACAAATGCCTATAACTAGGAAAGTAATCACAAAAATTAAAAATTCTTTTTGCAACACATTTCTACTCGTCCATAGTTTTACAATTCAATAAAATTTTTAAAAAAATCGAATTTTTGTTCAAATTTTACAATTTTGAAAGTCCACTGTCCCGACAATGGACCATGAAACACTTTTTTTTTATTTATCAACCAATTGCTATGAAATTTTGTATACTTATACAGTGTTGTTTAGAGATGAAAATGCTAAATTTAAAAAATATCAGAATGTAATTAATTAAGATATTAATTAAAATCAGTTTGTTAATTACTCTACGTAAAAAAGCTCCATGTGCATCAATTTTTGTCTCAGATATCTAATTTTCTTTAAGCTAGCTTTATATAGTTATAATAAAAGTTATTAGATTTACAGCCATATTTATAAAAACTAGAAAATGCAAAATTTTATCAATTTTTTTTTATTGTAAAAATTTTAAGGTGTTTTAAAATAGTATAATGAATTTATCACTAAGTTTTATTCTAACATATATAAATAATCATTTTATGAAATTTTCTGAAAATTCAAGAAAAATTATGACGCATGGAACATTTTGAACTTACCGAAACGACATGAAAAGTTTCTTTGAGAAAATAGCATTTAAAGATTTAATTTAACGTAACATTTCCATTGTTTACGTTTGGAAAAATACTTATAACTCGGTTGATAATGATTGGATCAATATAACTTTTTTTTTTTAAATTTAAAGCTGATGAGTTGCAGAATCATTTTCTGAAAAAAAAATCGTTTTTGAGACATATTTTTGTCAATCTGAAGGTCCATTGTCGCACCAACAATTTGTGTTGTAAACAAAACCACATTGGTTTTAGCAGCGCTACTCCACGTCGCAACCAGTTGGGAAATATATTGTTCGTTTTTGTTTTAGCACATTTTAACCCATCATCCCATCAAATCGCGTCGCATTGCCGGCATCGCATCGGTGCGGGCGGTTTTTGTCAGGTTGCAGGAAAATACTCTTTTATGCCCTGAGCCTATAAATACACGGACCGGGATAATTTGCACTATATTACTTTTGAACGTGTCCATCTCAGCAACTGAAAAACAAAGCTTTTTGTCTCTAATTTTTGTACTCGATATTGTGATTGCTGACCAACAAAAATATTTCACAGGTAAGTAAACTTGATGATATTTTTTCTTTTGAGCGGTTAGGGGTTAGAAATTGAAATAATACATTTATGGTTTGACACTTGTTTTAAAAAAAGCTAGGATTCAATACTTAATTCTATTTTAAAGGTTTTTATTTTATTTTGCAAATGTTAAACATATACTACAGGAAAAAGTGTAAACTTGAATTTTTGAACTGCATCACCTTATTTTTTTAACAGGTACGTGAAATATGGCAATTCAGAAATCGGGAAAATACGATTTTTTTTAATTAAAGAAAACGTACGGGTTATTGTATTTAAAATATGAACAAAATTAAAATAAAATCGATTTGGAACGTTTCTTTGCAAAAGTCACTCTTTATCGAGAAACAGCTTAACTTACATTGCGCCATTTTTATAAGTTCTTTACGAAAAGAACCTCATTTTTTTTACAGATGTCTGATAAACATAAAAAGTTTTCTGGGGCCCAATACAGAAAAAAAAAATTTGAAAAAGAAGAATTAGTAAATAAAGCTTGTGGTTCATTAAAAACATTTTTAATCCCAGCAAGATCGCATGAGGCGCCATCAAGTTCCAGAGATACAAATGTGACGGAGACCGAAATCACAAACCCCAAGGAAGATGTTTTAATCGCAGAACCAAGTCTTGAAACCAGTGAAACCGTGACCAAAGATCATGAAGATTTTCTTCATCTTTCTTATAAAGATGATGTTTATAAGGATCCTAGCTGTTGGCCTTCCGTACTATCTGACAAAATTAAATTTACTTTAGTAGAGTTAGGCCCTACCCAACTTACAGAAGCGGATCTAAACTTTCCTGTAAATAAAGATAACAGAGGTTTCTCATGTATTTATTATAAAAAAAAATTGAGTAATGGGGAAATAATTCCAAGAGTTTGGCTAGTGTATTCTAAGTTAAAAGATTGTGTATTTTGTTTTCCTTGCAAATTATTTAACACTTTTTCTAGTGCCTTTGTTGAGGGATATAGCGATTGGAGACATTTAACTCAGATTATTGAACGTCATGAAAAATCAAAAAGTCACATTTGTAATACAAAATCTTGGATTGATTTAAATAAATCAATTTCTTCTGAAACAACTACTGATTCTCTAAATGAGAAATTAATAAATATGGAAAAAGATAGATGGGTTTCCGTGTTAAAAATTATAATTTATACCGTTAAATTCTTAGCCGGTCAAAATTTGAGTTTTAGAGGAAAAAATAATAAGTTATACGAGCAACGAAATGGAAACTTTTTAAAATTAATTGAAGCAATTGCAAAGTTTAATGATACCATATCAGACCCCTCACTAGAATTAGCAGAAATCCATCAAGTATGCCTCATTATTTAGGTGTTCATATTCAAACTGAACTTATTTCCCTTTTGGGTCAAAAAATAAGACATGAAATAATTTCGCTCTTAAAAGTTAGTAAATATTATTCTATTATTTTAGATTCCACCCCTGATCTAAGTCACCAAGACCAACTTACTGTTGTAGTAAGATTTGTTCTATTAAATAATAAATCAAAGCAAATAGAAATTAGGGAGCATTTTTTGGGATTTATTTCAATACCAGATTCGACAGGACAGGGTTTAACTGATATTTTATTAGATTTTTTGGAGACTCACAACATTTGTTTGGGGGATTTAAGGGGGCAGGGTTATGATAATGGTGCGAATATGAAGGGTCGCAATAATGGTTTACAAAAAAAAGTTCTTGACTTAAACCCTAGAGCTTTTTATGTGCCTTGTGCGGCCCATAGTTTAAATTTAGTTGTTAATGACGCTGCAAAAGCGTCTTTAGAAATTACAAGCTTTTTTGTAATTGTACAGGAGCTATACGTTTTCTTCTCCGCATCCACTAAACGTTGGAAGGTCTTAAAAAATGAAATCCCAACTTTAACGCTTAAACCCCTTTCAGATACTAGATGGGAAAGCAGAATAGATGCGCTAAAAGTTCTTAGATACAATCTAACAAAAATATATGATGCTTTATATACCCTCTATTCTGATAATACTAGAGACTCTGAAACTAGGAACATGGCAAATTCATTACTTTTGAAAATTAGGTCGTTTAAATTTATTTGTTCCATTATTACATGGTATAATGTGTTAACCAAAAATTAATATCGTAAGTAAAGCTATGCAGGAATCGGGTGCTATACTACCAAATATTATTTTAATGTTAGAGCAAACCAAAACATATTTATATAATATTAGGTCAGATAAAGGTTTTAGTGATATTTTAGAAGAGGCAAAAAATATTGCAGAAGATATCGATTGCGACCCTTCATTTCCTCTGGTTAATATTGTTAGACCCCGAACAAAAAAACGTTTATTTGACTACGAATGTAAAGATGAGGCTCCAAAAAATCCAGAAGACCAATTCAAAATTAATTTTTACTTTGTAATATTGGACACTGCATTATCAAAAATAGAAGAAAGGTTCGAACAAATAAAACAACACCACACAGTTTTCAATTTTCTCAACAACCTAAATAATTTCCTAAAAACAGATAAATAGGTCTACAAAATGTAAATCTGTGGAAATTATGTTACATGATCAATTTAAAAATGAAAAAGATATTATAGCTGAAGATTTATGCGATGAAATTGACAACGTTGCATCCTTTATTTCCCCTGAAATGAACGCGTTAAATGTGATTCAATACTTATTTACAAGTAACCTCATCTATCTGTTTCCAAATTTAGTGATTGCCATACGAATTTTTTTAACATTACCCATGACTGTGGCTAGCGGGGAAAGAAGCTTTTCAAAACTTAAAATAATAAAAAATTATTTGAGATCAACAATGGGACATGAAAGGCTTTCAGACTTATCTATTATTAGTATAGAAAAGGACATTTCGGAAGATATAGATGTATCAGATATTATAACAGAATTTGCATTAAAAAAGGCACGAAAAGCAAAGATTTTTTAAGCTTTTTGACTGTCTGTTATTAAGTATATGTATTAATAGATATGTGTTGTATGTATTTAATATAACGTATTCATTTGGTTACTATATCAATACATTAATAATTATTATGTTAGGTTGTAAAATTAAAAAATGAACTGAATTTATAATATTTTCTGTAATTCGTTGTTTCATTTAAGGTAAAAATATTTCAGATAAATTTCAATTAATCCATAATGTATGAGGGGGGGCGGCAAAATTATTCTCGCACACGGGCGGCAGCTACCCTAGGAACGGCCCTGTAACTATACATATGATGAACCAATCAATCAAATTTGAAGGGATATATAAAACAAATTACTATTAAAAAGGGTAAAATAGAAAAAAAATTGAATGGGGAATGTTTTCCTTTTTTTTCTTTCTTTTAAAATAAAATTTTTTTTGGGCCCCCAATATTCGGGGGCCCATAGACCAGGGTTTACCGGGCCTAATGGAAAATCAGGGCCTGACTGACTCTTATTTATTTCTTATGAATCGCGTTGTCCTATGCAGAAAATGAGGATATTTCACTAATTTAGCTGTTTGTTAATCAATCTTTCCTATTCACATATATTTTGTTTTAAGAAAAGCATCTTGAGCTCTACTCTGGGTTTAGGAAAGAGGCAAAACATTTCCTTTCAAACTTCTATTCCAACAGTTTTGATACAGAGATCCGACTTATACTGCCCTCTATGGACATTTTATTAAAGTAAAAACTTGTTGAAGTTATTCTGGAGAAATTTTGTTTTTTTTCCCAATGTTTATAAATAAGAATTGCTTACAAAAAATCTTTTTAAAATTGAAAAAAGATTTTTGATGGAATTATTCATTAGTTACATTACAATGGTATATATATATTAAATATTTAACTTAAGCGATATTTTTCGTACAGGAAATTCAAAAGTTATGATTATATAAAACAATAGCACCCAACGAACAATGGAATGAAAACTTTCTCAATTAATCCATTATAAATGTGATTAGTATATTTTTATCGTATACTAACTATTTTAAACAAAGATCAAATGCTCGCTGCATAATGAATTTACATGTTTCATTATTATACTTTTTACATGCAGCATGATTTAGAGGGAATAATTAAATACAAACTTTCGATTTATTTTTCAAAAAGATAAATATTGAAACAGCGAAAAGTATTATAGAGTAAACAATTGATTAAAAGAAAAAATGCTAAAACACATATTAGCCAAACAAACTATTCATATACTATAACTTCCACATTTCGTTTACAGATGGCGACACTAGCGATCAACAGTTTAGAGAACTTATTCTGCGGCCCATTTTCAAACGCTTTTCAGATATCCCTATATTCTACGAACTTCGCTTCATGCCTACATCGCACAGACGCATTGTTTTCCTCCTTTATGAGAGTATTCTTGAATTTAAGTATTCATCATTTTATAATGTCGTGAAGTTTGAAGAATATAAATTGATGGCACACTAAATATTTAGTTTCACGAATCTTCATTAAGATATTCAGATTAGCAGCGAAACCGATTTGCATGCATGCAAGTATGCAATCTTTAATAATTCAAAGTAAGATAAAATTACATTTTCCAAAAACCCCCATGGCTATGGCTGGCCTTTTTCCCGTGTCTGGCGATTTTACTTATAAGTGCATTCGAGGATCCGGTGTTTTAGTGCCTTATATTACTTAAACTTACTAAAAATAAATATTTACCTTGCTAAAAAAAAAAGTGTTATCAAGACGTATATTTGAATCGGGTATCTATGCAGAAAAGAAAATGCCAAACTTCTAATAGGATTATCATCAGTATTGTTGTGTATTGATGTCGTTATAACTGAGCCTCTAATGCAGTGATTCCCAGCAGGTGTGCCGTGAGATCGGTCAAGGGTGCCGAGATTTTTTTTTATAAGCAAAATATAAGTAGGGCCCACTAAAATTAAATATTAAGTTGAATTAGTTCCTCTCCCGTCCGACAGATCGTGACACAAATCGATGCACTCGTTCCTGGGGATGAATTAGCTACCCTCACGCCCACAACTGTTTGGATTGATACAAACAGTTGTGCTCTAAGCATCCCTCGCAAGTTTAAAAATAATAAAAAAAAAACTCTTTTTAGCGATTTCCATTGTAGTACTCTAGTATAATACTACTAGAAGAAAACCCGTCATTTTGACGTCATAATACTAATAATGACGTCATAATGGAAAAAGTATATGAAAGTTAAAATATATCCCGAATTATCTAACAATATTGCATTTAATCCACACCTTGTAAAAGCAAACCCTTTCATTATTTTTTATTTAGTTTTTCATGCGATTGAAGTAGTACACTGACATTCAACCCGTCCTTTTGACGTCATAATACTAATAATGACGTCATAATAGAAAAAGTATATGAAAGTTAAAAAATATCCCGAATTATCTAACAATATTGCATTTAATCCACACCTTGTAAAAGCAAACCCTTTCATTATTTTTTATTTATTTAATTTTTCATGCGATTGGAGTAGTAGACTGCCATCCAGTTTTTTACAGCTCACTACGCGATATGAATACTTGAGTTACTTGATTCATTCACATTCAAGTTTGTTTACTTTCAGAATTCATCGCAAAAGTAAACAGATTTTTAAAAACTGTTAAATATACAGCTAAAAACATCCAATTTTTTTTTTGTTCTGAATGTTTTATAGAAAAAAAAGCTGAACAAACGTGATTTGATGGAGAGGATATTAGTTTTTAGGTAAGAAAAAATTCTGATCCACATCTGAAATTGAAATTAAGCCTAACCGGCGGTTTGTTTACTGAGGGCTTCAATTGAAAGATGAGTACAGCCCGGAAGTGTCATACAGAGACAACGGCTATTATATATAGGATACTGAATCCCATAGCTATTTTTGAAAATGCATTAATATATCCTATTCTAGTGTTACTTATATTTTTAAGTGAATAAAATCAACAATGGATTAAGTATTTCCTTGAACTTAAATTCAACATGTTCCTGAAATATATTCCACTTTAATTTAATATTTAAAAATTGAAAACACTAAAATTCTAATAAGAGTTTCCCAAGTTTCTAATCTCATCCCAAGGGTGCCGCAAACATAAAAAGGTTGGGAATCCCTGCTCTAAAGTTCACAGTCCTATAGACAGTGCCATGTGGGAGGGGGGGGGAGGGGTTTCTCAATAAGAGCAATCGAATAAAACAAGTCCATCGCTGCTGGTTAAGCAATAGATGCATAATCAACAGATTCCTATCATTGTAACAGGTTTGTATCGTTAACTTTTAGAACAGGGGTGTCAAACTCGCGGCACTCGACGAGCATTTTTGCGGCCCTACCACTATATTGGCACACAATAATATATAATAAAATAACCGAAGCAGAATTATAATAAGATAGGAAGAATTCGCTAAATGTTTTTTTAATGATACTCTTTTTTGCTATTATTAAAGAAAATGCATATATTTATGTTGAATAAACTGTAATTAGGTAAATAAACCTACGTTTCTATTAATATTGATTTTTTTTGCGGCCCACCTATAGTTAAACCTTGTTTGTTTGGCCCAAGGTAGCCTTTGAGTTTGACACCCCTGTTTTAGACAGTAGTCAGCCAATTCTCTATGTGTGTGGGCGTGTGTATCTAATCTCTCTCTCTCTTTCTCTCTGACATCGTGAAAACCTTTATTAAGACGGTGCAGGATCACTTTTTTCATGTAATACCACCTGATTCACCTTGGAATTGGATTATAGAAGTCATGGATAGTGGTTAAGAATATATTATACCAATCTTCGGGGAAAAATCATGAAAGTTCCTGTAGAGATGCTGTGGTGGATATCGATACCTAGCTCTATCTGATTATGCAGATCACAGTGATTGGATGATATATAGTCGGGGGAATTGTACAGGACAAGATAAGATATTTGACTTCTTTTTCATGCTCTTCAAACCAATACTTGATACATTTTTCTATATGTATAAAGGGATTATCAACCTGGAGAATGCTGTCTTATGCAAGAAACACAGATTTTTGCACCATAGGATGAACTAGTGAGCTAAAATTTCGACATAGTGTTTCCCATATAATCTCCCTTTTAAGGTTACAATAGGGCCTGAAGAAAATCATAAGATGCCACCCTAAACACTGATAGATCTATCCCCATGATTGACATTTGAGATGGGACAGCCAGAATCTTACGCTTGTGTAGGTGTTCTCCAGACATACGCACGTCCTGTTGCGAGGAACAATGTAAACAATGATTCGTCAGACCAAATGCCGTTTTTCGACAGATTACTCGACCAGGATTTAAGCTCGTGGCACCATTGTGCACGATATTTTGTATTGGCATCTATTACAAGTGGTTAGGGAATAGCTACTCTTCCGTAAATGCTTTGTTTGTAAAGTTCCCTTCTACATCTAATGGCGGATATCGAAACATACAGATGCAGATTGAGCTCTTCGGTCATTTTGGTTGCAGTTGTATTCTTTCTTCATGTTGCGATCCGCTTCAATACCTCGTCCGTCTCTTTCACTCGGCTCTCTCTTTCGTCCACTATTCTGTTTGGCAAAGGATATATTTACGTGCACTCTGTATGCTATCATGACTTTCGATACCATAGCTCAAAAAACATCCATTAGCCTGGGGGTTGCAGTAATAGATACTCCAATTTTCACGCGCTCAAACAATTTGCCCTTTTCGCAAGGTCTGCAAGCTTTGACATTTTACGCTGTTCCTCCCAAAAGCACAATGCCCTTAGCTTCATTACTGATACCTGACAGTAGAATAATACATACACTATATTATTTAAAAAAATACCAGTGGACAGACTTGGTTTTTGAGGAATACGAAGCACATTCATAAACACCACTAATATTGGTAGGTGTTTCCATTATTTTATTCCATTAACCAACTATATATATATATATATATATATATATATATATATATATATGAAAGATATAAAATTTAAGTTGATCCCCTGTAAATTTTCTTCCCTTCCCAGGCTTAAGATCGCATTACCAAATTCTGTTTTCAAGAACCCAGGAATATTTTTCATAGCGTCAGCAATCCCTGGGCAAGCCACACTTTTCTATGCCCAAATAAGGTAATCGTCCTGCACAACTGATGCAGCTTGCAAAAAACATCTTTGGTCAGCAAATTCTTCAACCGCAGATACCTCTATACTCAAACCCCGGGAATCACTCGGGTGTTGGCTTTCCATTAGATCAGATGTCTGTTTAGCCACTCGGAAATAAATTTCTTTTTCTAATAGTTCTGTAATCTGATCTTATTTCATTACAGAATTTATAGCCGGTAGGATGTTCTGCAGTGAGGATACCAGTTTTAAAATTTTAATTTCAATATGTAAACGGAGTTTTAATTAATTTTACCAGCACCCGTCGTAAAACTTCATTCGCCCTTTCGTGCGTCGAAAATAGCAGCGAGCAGAAGTGGATTACTGTATTACTGACCTTGGTGGATTTACGCTGTTCGGTGACCTAGTTTTGAAGTAGCAATGAAGAAAGGGGAAAATCCGATCTTGAATCAAACCGTGGACTTAACCGGTGAAAATAACGAGCCATCTCACGTCCGCTTTTCCGATGTAAATGTGTTTATTAAGCCCTATTCAAATGAAGTGCCAATCGAAAATTACATCGCAGAATATGAGCAGGTTTCTGAACTGTTAACATTAAATCCTATACAAAAAATTATATTCTTTCGCAAGCTGTGTACCGGAAATGTGGAACTATTTCTTCAATCCAAACCCCTGTTTAAAAACTTCGAATAATTAAAAACAGAACTGCTTAAAGAATTTAAGACGGAGATAAGTAAGGCCGAAATACATCAGCAATTGTTAAGACGGAAAAAAGGAAGGGAAGAAACTTACGAAGCGTATTACTACACTATCCAGCAAATAGCTTCGAAAGTAGCGATGACCTCGGAAGAGCAAAAATTTTACATCATAAAAGGAATAAACGCACGCCCAGAAGTAGATCTCCAACTTCGTTCGACAAAAAATTGTGATGAACTAAAAAACATGTTAAAACTATTGGATAAGCAAAATTCAGAGGAAAGGACTTTTTATACCCCCAAGCTACCAGTTTTCCATAGACCTCCAGCCTGGAGTCCACGCTTCCAACAACACCCAGGAAATTACCGACAGTTTCGGCCAAATTTTGATCTTCAACACCAGGAGTGGAGACCGAGGAATAATTTTTATCCGCCCCGTTTCCAGCAACGTCCCAGACCAGGGTTCAACACCAGTGCACCTTCCTATCAGCCAAGAATGACAATGCAGAATCATAATAAAAACTTTAATGTGAGAACCAACGACAGTGACTGAGTGCCAGTAGTAGAGAGCCTGTTGTGTGGACAGAAAGTCCAGATTTTATTCGATTCAGGCTCAACTCTAAATATTTTACCAGGATCCACATTAAATAAAAATCACCAACTAAATTTCAAAAATTGCAACATTAACATTACAGCTGTGGGACGAAACGTCCAGGTAAGTCAATATATAATGCTTCCGTTAAAATTGGGTGAAAAAATTGAAACATTAAAATTTTATTACTTACCTAATGTACAATTACCATATGTTATATTATCTGGTCATGCTATTGGACTCTTTAATGTCACTATTAATTTTAAAACTAGAGAAAGTTTTCAGGATAATAAATTACTTAAGCATTTTAATTGTACCAGCTGTCATAATAATAATCCTAATAAGAGAAGTGGTCATGGAAATAATGAAAAAGTATCTGCATTTTTAAGTAATAATAATGATTTATGTAATGTGATTTCTTGTAATAATGATAAGTGTGATATTGACAATTTAATTCAAAAATTTGATCATGTTTTTGCTAAGAATAAGTTTGATGTGGGAGAAATTAAATTAGAATCGCCAAAAGTAGTCTTAACCTCAGAACTTCCTATAAGTCAAAGACCATACAGAACGTCGCCTAGAGATGACGCAGAGATAAAGAAACAATTAGATGCCTTGTTAAAAGCTAAAATTATTAAACATAGTTATAGCCAATATAGTTCACCTATTACTCTCGCATTTAAGAAAGAAGATAATGCTAGGACTCGACTATGTATTGACTATAGGAAAATTAACCAAATTACAAAAACCGATTGTGAACCCATTCCCAGAATAGACAGTGTTCTAGACAAATTGACCAATGCTAAGGTATTTTCTACGTTAGATCTATGTAGTGGGTATTGGCACCTGAAATTAGAGGATGAGGAAGCTGAAAAGCTTGCTTTCACTTCTAACTATGGCTTGTACCAATTTACCAGACTGCCGTTTGGATTTAAGAATGCTCCCGCAATATTCCAAAGAACAATTAGGCGTATACTTCATAAATATCAAGTTAACTTTGCTCTAATTTATTTTGACGATATAATTATTTTCTCAGAGACATTAGAACAACATATTCAGCACTTAAAGACCATTTTTGAAATTTGTGAAAAGGAAAATATTAAACTTAAAAAATCGAAATGTCATTTTGCTAAAGATACTATTGATTTTCTTTGCTATGAAGTTAAGCATGGATCATACAGCCCAAATAATACTAATGTAGAAACAATAAAAAAATTATTGGCCCCAAGGAACGTTAAAGATTTACAAAGATTTCTAGGCACCATTAACGTATATCATAAATTTATTCCTGATTACGCTAAAATTAGAATTCCCTTAAATAACCTTTTAAAGAAAGACCAGAAATGGGCATGGACGCCTGAATGTCAACAAGCTTTTCAAAAACTTAAAGATAGTTTAATCTCAAAACCCATTTTGGCCCTTTATAATTCAAATTATCCTTGCCATGTCTATGTTGATGCGTCAAAAGAAGCCATAGCCTCCATAGTAAAACAAGAACATCCTGATGGAACTCAACATCCAATTGCATATCACTCCCGACGACTTAGACCATATGAAATTAATTATACGATAACGGAATTAGAATGTTTGTCCATAATTGATAGTCTTGATAAATTCCATTGCTACCTTCATGGGTCACATTTTACTGTACATACAGATCATCACAGCTTAGTTTGGCTTAAAACTTTTAAAAATCCTACAGGTAGACTTTTCAGATGGTCTCTAAAAATTTCTATGTATGATTTTGACATAAAATATAAGAAAGGTACAACTAATGTTGAAGCTGACATGTTAACAAGAAACCCAATTGCTTTTAATATAACTACAACCCCTCCAGAACCCTTGTTAGATATAAAGGAAATCATCCATTTTCAAATGTTAGAAAATATAACAGCACCCAGATGTTTTAATAAGGATAATATTGTAGTAGTAAAAAGACAAGGTTTAATCAAAATTGTAGTACCAAAAGCGTTTAGAATTAAATTAATTGAGAAAGTACATGGAAAATTTGGTCATCCAGGAATAGCTTCAATGTTAAGAATTATTTCACCTCAATATTATTGGACTAAGATAATTAATGATGTTGGAAATTATGTTAAACATTGTGAAACTTGTCAAGTAAACAAGAAGTCTCATCAGAAAAAATATGGTTTTATGCAATCTCTTCCTCTGTGTGAAAAACCTTTTGAACTATTATCAATTGATACTGTAGGTGGTTTAAGTTATTATAATTCTACTAAGAAATATTTACACATTGTAGTTGATCATGCCACTAGGTACATCTGGACATTTCCCTCTAAAAGTGCCACCACGGAAACCTATATAAATTGTTTGAATTCTATTTTTCAAAATCATGTACCCGAGAAAATTTTAAGTGATAGGAATTCCGCCTTTACCTCATCAAAGTTTAAACATTTTCTCAGACATAATAATGTTACACAGCTCTTGACATCTGCTCATAGACCGCAGACGAACGGAAAGGTCGAGAGAGTTAACCAAACCATAGTAACTAGATTAAAATGTAAAGTTAGTAATAGCCCTAGTAATGTGCCATGGACAAAAATCTTAGACTCTGTCACCCAAGAATATAATAATACCCCTCATTCGGTAACTGGATTTCCCCCAATTTATTTAATGTATGGCGAATTGCCTTATAAAATTTCTTTCCAAGATAATGAGATATACCCTCCTATAGAAGAAGCTAGAAAAATTGCACAAGAAAGAACTAGACAATATTATCAGTCGAATAAAATAAGATATGACAGAAGATTTCAACAAGTTATATTTAAAGTCGGAAATTTAGTTTTATATGAAGAATTTCAATATCCAAATACCCGAAAACTTGCCCCACCGTATTCAGGCCCTTATACTATTCTAAAAAAATGTTCAGATGTTCTTTTTGAAATTGATAAACCCAATGCTCTTTATAAAACTCCCACTGAGATTGTACATTCTACTCGCCTTCGATTTTTCCGTCCTAGAGAGAATTTTCAGTTAAATGATATTAAAAACCCAAGCGAACAGAAACCAGAGGATACTGATGGACTCCCATCAATGGACTGCCAATATTGTGAGTCTCCGAATCTACAACTACTTTTTAAGGACAACTAAAAATGGTATAGACTGATCATGTGAAGTTTATTTTGAATTTTGTAATTATCAAGGTGAATTTTGAATTTTATAATATTTAATTTAATGTCATGATGCATTCTTTTCCTCATTTGAGTTGTTCTTGTTTTGTTTTTATTTTTCTAAAATTTTTAAAAATTGTCGGGTTGTGATGGCCACACAACTCGAAACTTTTTTTTTGTCATTCGGCAAATTTTTATTTTGGTTTTGGGGGTTTTTCTTTGAGTGCAACTACAGTTGAGAAACTGAATCCATCTACCTGCATTTGATCATCCACAAAAATTTTCTTTTGAAGTGGTGGGAGGAATCTGTTTTAACCTCCTTTCCAACTTCAGAGTCAGCATTCCTCAGCAAACGTGAGGATACACGGTTTTTTGAGAGAAATGTGATTTGTTTGTAAGAAGTAAGGTATGTTTAAGGTATAAAATGTGTATTGCTATTGAAACGAATTTTGATGTAATGAAGCTGTTTTATTAATGTAAAAGTACTTTGAAGAAAAAGAAGAGATATTGATATGGAATGAATGTAAAAATTTATAATATTGTAATTTTGCACGAATAGAGAATTGTAATGAATATGAGAGTACTCAAGGAAGTTAAAAAATATAATACAGTGAATTTTGATAGTGATACAAGCAATGTCAGCATTAATATAATATAATGTGAGAACTAATAATACAATATGTGGACAGTGTTAAGAGATAGTTTCCAGGTAGTGTAAATATTTATATTGTGTTTTATTCATATCAAATATATCAAGATAATATGTCATGTAATCATAGAATTTATGTTATCGTCTTATATTTTGAATACCAGTCTTATATTTTGAACTTATACTGTAATTATGGTTAAGTGCATACGAAGCAAATAAGATGAAGGATAGTAGGGAAACCGCATGGACCTGCTATCTGGAGGAACCATTGTGGACTTTGCCAGATATTTTTGTAATCTTCTGTTATATTCTGTATAATTGTAATATTTTGTAGTTTATTTTTTTATGTTATGTATGAGAGCCTCCACCCGGGTAGACAAAGTTTTAAAATGGGGGGATATGAAAGATATAAAATTTAAGTTGATCCCCTGTAAATTTTCTTCCCTTCCCAGGCTTAAGATCGCATTACCAAATTCTGTTTTCAAGAACCCAGGAATATTTTTCATAGCGTCAGCAATCCCTGGGCAAGCCACACTTTTCTATGCCCAAATAAGGTAATCGTCCTGCACAACTGATGCAGCTTGCAAAAAACATCTTTGGTCAGCAAATTCTTCAACCGCAGATACCTCTATACTCAAACCCCGGGAATCACTCGGGTGTTGGCTTTCCATTAGATCAGATGTCTGTTTAGCCACTCGGAAATAAATTTCTTTTTCTAATAGTTCTGTAATCTGATCTTATTTCATTACATATATATATTATGGTGTTTCGATTTTCCTTAGAAGTGATTTTCATATAACTTTGCTTACGCCCCGAGTGTCAGTGATGTAAAAGTTATATATGTTAAATTTCAAGAAGATTGGATAATATTTAGAGGTAGCACACTTTGATCAGTTTTGTGAAAGTAAGCAAAAATACGATTTTTCAATGTTAATTACTTTTATTGGGAAAACTAGAAATCACAAACTAAAATAATTTTGAAACTAGACAGTAAGATTAATAGATAGTATTATAAGCAAATCCTGTGTTATATTAATCAACTTTATCCTAACTTTATGAACTATTACTAACCGTATCTCCAGCTACCGTTTACCCTTTAAGTATATGGCAAAGATAATCGAAGAGTCACTCTTTGAAAATCCTCCTCATTTGGTTTTGCATTGGGATAGTAAATTGTTGCCCTCAGTTGTCCATGGGAGTCTCAAAACATTGGAAGATAGAGTTGCAGTTCTAGTGACTGTTAAAGATATTATGCATTTGCTTGGCGTACCTGTTGCCCTGAAATTCACTGGTGAGCAGATGGCTGAAGTAGTTATTCGGGAAGTGTACCGATTTGGGCTACGTGACAATATCATCGGTATATCTTTTGATACTACAGCATCTCATACAGGACTGATCGAAGGCGCGTGTACCGCAATTGAAAGCGAATTTGGGCGAACATTGTTGTAGTTGGCTTGCCGTCATCACACTCATGAACTAATATTGAAAGGAGTGTTTGAGGAGTGTTTGAGGAGTGTTGTGGCATACCATCAAGTGATCCTGACATCCAGATTTTTCGGAAGTTCCAAAGTCTCCGAGCTTCACTTGATAAGAAGTCATATACGAAGATGCTGGATGAAGAAAGTCCCGTTCAAGGTTTTTCTAGTAGAACAACGAGTGAAAATGGTTAACCACATCCAAAATATCCTAAAAGACGGAAGTCATCCAAGAGAAGACTAGAAAGAGTTATTACAACTCTCCCTCCTGTACCTAGGAAGTTGGTCTAAAAACGACTTCAGTTTCAGGATCCCTGGGGCGCTGCATTAAGCAAGGTGGATGGCAAAGGCAATATATGCACTTAAAATTGTCCTCTTCTCTAAACAGTTGAATATTCCTCAACGAGAATTGAAAGGAATGAAACGGGTTGCACATTTTGTCAGCCTCATATACGTTCGCTTTTGGCACGAGGTAATTGTAAGTCAATGGGCTCCAAAGAATGAATTGGATATGATACTGTTTCTGAGCACTTGCCTAGATGCAGACGTCAAAAAAAGTGCTCTCACAGTTGCTAAGAAACACCTTTGGTATCTGTCAGAAACAAACGTAGGATTGTTTTTTTGGACGGACGTATTACTCAGGCTGATAAGGAAAATATGATTAAAAATTTAGAAACCAAACCTGCAAAGAAAAAGGAAATGAAACGATTAGAGGGTAAAAACCTATTTTTTGAAGGAAAAGACCTGAGCAATTTCGTTACTTATAATACAAAGACGTTCTCTGAATTGTTTGGGATCCACGGCGTGACAGAATACTGCAGTGATTCTCTAAGAAGCCACGTGAACGTTCTTAAATTTGTCAATGATACCGCAGAAAGAGGAATTGCTCTAATAAAAATGTTTAACGAGTCGGTTAGTAACGAACTACAAAACCAATTCTTGTTGAGGGTATTCGAGCATCACAGAAAAGTCGCCACCAAGCGAACAAAAGAAGGGAATGCATCGTTCAAAGTTGATTAATATAACACATGTTTTGTCTATCATACTACCTATTAATCTTAGTGTCTAGTTTTAATATTATTTTATGTTTGTGATTTCTAATTTTCCCAATAAAAGTAGTTAACATTGAAAAATCGTTTTTTTTGCCTACTTTTACAAAACCGACCAAAGTGTGCAACCTCTAAATATTATCCAATATTCCTGAAATTTGGCATATATATCTTTTACACCACTGAGACTCGGGGCGTAAGCAATGTCTGCAAAAATTTTACATTTTAATTTTTGCCTTGCAAAATGAAACACCCTAATATATATATATATATATATATATATATATATATATATAACTATATAACTATATATATATATATATATATATATATATATATATATATATATATATATATATATATATATATATATATATATAGTTAATGATCTTAAGGGATGATTTGCGGTGGTAGATGAAATTTAACAATTTTGAATAAAATTTTCCTTCGTAGGTGAAAAGTCTTAATTTAAATTCTTAGGATTAAGATATTTTGGTGGCATACTAATGAGTTAAAAACACTACAAAAGTATATTTTTAACAACAAATTTACATGTTATATGTTGTATTTTTAAAATGGAATCAACTGCTTAATTTAAAATTTCATTGAGGTTAACTTATCTACTAATAGTATATTTCAATGTAGTAGGCACTTTTGATGAAGATATGTATCCATACACGCTGTAACATGGATGTCATTTTGTACTGGGAATTATAAAAGACATAATGGAACATTCATGCTTAGCCAAAATTTTAGGCATGCACCCATAGTAGGATGGGGATTGGGGCTTGATAACCACCAAATAAGGTAGGCGGCTTGCCTACTTGCATTTTGAATTATTTGATATTCACAATGCAAGGAGGCATTGCACAAGTCGCATTGTGTGTGAATAGAAATTAAAATATAATACCTTCAAAAAGCAGAGGTGTGATTTTCGAATCTCACTAGGGCAGTCTTTTCTGAAACTAATGTATCTGCACAAATATCTGAACTCATCACCAATGAATATCTACTTTCCTTAACACTATTTACTTTGCTATTAGTTTACACCTTTATACATATATGTTTTTGAAGAGGCATGTGAGAAATAATTTAGCATAACAGGTTACTAAAAACGGAGGTTTTTATAATTTTTGTTACTCGACTTTCGATCAACTCATTGCAGTTTAATTCTAATATTTACTTTTAGTTTACCCTGTTTTTTCACACGTGGTTGATTTAACATTACATGAAATTATTACTGGTCAGATCGGCCCTTCGAAAGGAAATAGCTGTTGGTCTGGCCAGTGACGCTACAAGCTTGGGGTAAGCAGTCTGAGTGAATATTGAAAGGTTTCCTCTTTTATTATCACTTTCAAAACTTACATTATCAATTATGTCTTTAAAAGCGGATTATCAGTTATAGAGCATTGAGTTTATCAATTTATCGTAACTGTTTATGGCATTTGTTATTTATTTTGAATATACATATTATTTAATCATCTGAATCTCTTTTTTTGCTTATTGCCAAGACACCTAGATATACCTCTATTGGCCCCAATGAGTTACATTGTGGCCCATCAGGTTAGAAACACAAAACAAAGATACAGTAAGAATGCAAAACTATGACAAACAAGGCAAACACTAAAACAAAATATACCAAACAGTAAAGAAATTTAGGATAAAATCCTCTTCATCCAGTCCCTGGCTGTCGAGTATCTATTATAGATATTTTATCCGATTTAGGCTTAAGACACAAGGTGGTCCATATGCATGACAGTGTCTCTTACACAGTTCGGACTGGCATGAATACCGATTTAATGCAGGTGCTTGACAAGACAATCATGCCTAGTCAAAAGTCGAAAACACGCTACAGCCGGATAGCGAGGCGCGGGAGGTATTTCTATCAGTTTAGACAACCCACCTTTCCCTCTTATTTCCTTTGCCTCTTTTAGGCCATTCCTGCTTCTACTACTTGTATTTTTAGTTAGTATTTTTTCAGATATGTACGGTCATCAGTAGCTCTTTAAGATCTCTGTTCCTCTCTTAACAAGATAATCTGCTATCTCATTACCTTGTAATCCACAATGTGTAAGTATCCATTGCAATACAACACTTCGGGCAACAGAAAATAAGGCCTCTATATTATTCCTACTCGAAATGACTCAGCATTACCCGACGAAAAACTAGTCTGTATTACAGAGATGTAGTCTGATAAAATGAACCTTTTTCTAATTGATTTATTCTGGCATAAAGCTGTTTTCTAGCAATCATTATAGCCTCTAATTCTTCATTACAATGAGTTGCATACCGGACCAATCAACAATAGAAAGAAAAGATCGAAATATATTCCAGCATCTGCATTTCCCTTTTAGGACAGGCTAGACCAGTCACTATATATATGCATCCATTCCACCGTGGGGAATCTTGTATGGATAGTCTCCCGAGCCAACGCCTTAAAAACCTCACCTGGGGTGTCAGATTTTACAAGTTGGAGCAAATTTAGTATCCCGGGATAAAACCTCTTCGTAATGAATTGTAGGGCGTTGACATAATCTCTAGGAAACTAGGCAAGTCAAGTTCCTTCTTACTTCTCAATACCATCCGTAAAAAGTCCTCTTGCCTCTGGAGCATCTCCACTTCAACCACACCGTAATCTCTCCAGAATGATGAATTTGGTATGTTTCTGGAAATTAGAAATCGATCTCTCTCTAAAGAATTCCTCTAAGGGACATTGCATTAATCCGGAGTAAGAATCTGCATTAAACGTATAGGTTTTGTCTAGACTGCTCCAGTGATCAGCCTCAACGGCTGATTTTGAAAAAATTCGAGTTTTGTTTCCTGAATCTATAATCGGCTGTCTGGCTGTTTATTTCTCTGGTATTTATGTGCTTTCAAAATATTTTTAGGGACTACATTGTAAATTTGCAAACTGAAATATGAGATGATATAAAATACATATGATAGGCACCATTATTTCATTAACACTTTATTCTAAAAGGAGATTAAAACAAAGTATGAAATTTCAATTTTTTTAGCATTCTTTCTGCAGTGTTTTTTAAATTTCCTCAGTTTTTTAGACTGTTTTTTACATCACTCATCCATCGAAATTATTTTTTTTGGCAACTCACCTACGAATTCTTTACCAACAAACTGGAGACGTCGTTAAGTATTCAGATTTTATTATTAGACACAAGGCCATAAATGTAAAAGTTTTATGAAATTAAGTTAATAGCTAATAAAATCAGTCACTATTTTCACTTCATATATTGTTAAAGAAATGAAAAATAATTCACGGTTTAGTGACAGACAGGATAACACAACTTAAAAGTAATTTCCAAAATTTATTCAAAGTAAACAGCAAGTATGCGAACTTTATTAGCTGTATGAAAAATTAATCAAATCTTTAATGCTTCTATAAATTTTTCAGCTTAATTAAGAGTTATGTCACAGTTCACAGTGCACTCTAATAATCTACGGTGTTGGTGAATAAATTAAATAAAATGGGCAACATATAATTTTCTATCGATTGATTCTGTTACAGGTTAGGAAGAGCCAATTTTATGTAAAATAATTAAGGAGTAAAACGTTTGCCCCTTCTTTGGGATAAACATTCATTTAAATAATCCAATTTAAATGTTATTTAAGTTTATTCTAGTTATGCAGTTATTTCGTGGACAGATATTATTAGTATATAACATTTTGAGCTCAGAATTCAAATTTACATTATTCTGGTCAATAAGTTTATATTAATGAATTGTGTTTAGTAAAATATACAGGTTACAATTTACTTAAAATAACTTGGATGTTTTCTTTATTATAAATAGGCAACTTTGTTTATAGTTTTTCAGGCACCATCATAATACATGTTAAGGCTGGTGGAAAATATTTAAGAGTCACTTAAATAGATGATGAAAAATAATTACTGATTAAAAGTTCTATGAAAAATAGTGGTTATACTATTTCGAAGCTAAGATGAAAGAAAGAACTTGTGCATGTAAAGTCGCCCAAACTATGGAAATTAGGAGGAAGTTGGAAAATGAGGTAAGGACGCGTATTAGGGATCTAGGATACGTTTGTTGTAAGTTTATGAATTGACAAGGATTTAGATATTAAACAAGTCTCAAAAACATTTAGAAAAGATCAAAGGTGACGAGTCATCGATAGACTGTAGGCTGGACAATTACAGTGGGACGTCACCAGAGACTAAATGATTCCCTGAAATGTTATCTCAGGGATACGGAAATGAGTATTGTTGTTGTCTCGTCTTATCTTCTGGGCTAGGTGTAACCTACAGCAAATCTAGTAGAACATATTGCATAAGTTGAGAAGTGACAAACTCTTTATCATGTAGGAGTAGAACCAATGAGGCATCAAAATACTCGTTAATGCGAGAAGGAGTGCCTGGAGTTTAGAAGCTTCTAAGTCTTGCCAGGGATCAATCTTGAGCAGTTGCGGCCTTTAAACTGTAATGACAGTCCAGAGCAGTTTGCAGTTTACCACTGTTCTCGGGGAGGGGAAATTTTTGTTTCGTGTATTGTATAAGGAGTAAATTTCCGTGGGAGTGGAATCTCCTTTGCCAGCACATCAGCTGTATGATAATCATAATAACCAACGTGAGAAGTCATAAAGAGCAAGCAAATAGGGCCCCGTGTATCCTAGTTCAGACTTCAGGAAGAGAAATACCTTAGCGCAAGAAATGTTCTTTGTCGGAACGGTCCTGCTTTCGAAAGCAGCTTAAGAGTCCGTTAAGATCTGAAAAAAAATTATCAAACAACTGCAAAGTAAATGACGTTTAACCTCGCAGTAGCCACTGGTACAACACCGCATTTACACAGTCGCGCTAGCGCCGAGTCGAATCGCGGGAGGAGGTGCAAGGCGAATGTGTAAACGGTGCGTTCGCCGTTCAATCCACTATTCTCCTCGCCAATCGTGGCGCTCGCTTCCGGAGCGGATTTTCCAGCACGAGTCAAAGGAGCAATTGGCGACGGGAAGTCCGTGTTCAAATGACAGCAAGAGGCGCTAATGTGAGAACGGTCACTCGCGTCGATGCAGGAACGTGACGCGAATATCTTGCGGGTGACGAGGGGAGGCGCGAGCGCGAATGTGTAAATGCAGGCACAAGAATTAACCCATTAAGGTAAACGCACCAGTAATGGGCCGGTTAAGAGAAAAATTGAAGTAAATCTGAATTTTCACAGCTATAGATAAAGCAAACTGGTCCAAATTTTTACCTGCCATTTTAATAACTGTTTTACATCTGAAGTAGCAATTGGAGCCCACTGGCTGCATTCATAAAAAATATATATATGCATAAATAATAACCAACCTGATGCATCTATAATGGGCCATTATTTTATCCGATGTACCCATAATGGGCCACCCAATAATGGGCCATCAATATCGCCCATCACAACATTAATGGGCTATCTATTTAATCTGTTATGGAACAAAAATCAATTCTACAATATCATAAAATTGGAAAGAAAAGGAACTAAAAACATGATGTATATTTTTAAACCCGTTAATTCATTTTATAACTACAGTACAACTAGACTAAATATATAAAAACTGAAATATAGCTGAAATATGAATTTATTAACTTAAACATCTAAAATTAATTTTACTTAAAAATTGTGGTTAATGTTGCCGGTGATGTACCGCTTTACCTGTCACAGCTGCTATGTTGTTGCAAATATTGACATTTCCGAAAAAATAATCTGTACCTGTACACGGGCTGGCCCAAAACAGGGACAGTGTAACAATTCGTGATCCCATGATGGGCCACGCTATTTTGATAATGGAATCTAAGTTTTTTGTCATTTAATCACTGTACAATTTGAATTATACATATTATCATAAGGAATAATAGTTTAAGTCAATAAACAGGCATTATAGTACTTAAATAAAAATGTTTGAAAAATTCACTTACCTTAACAGATTTCTTAAGCAGACGTTAAAACAAACACAAATTTTCTTCTCTCTAGCAGAATACCCCTTACACTTAGTGATGCGACATCGATAACAAAACATCGATGTTTTGAAACATCGATATTCAATATTAAAACATCGATGCTAATAAAACATCGCCCAAAAACCATCGATGTTTTTAAACATCGATGTTTTAGAACATCCATGTTTTAAAACTGGTTTAGTAATCTCTAACATTAATGTTACTTCCGTTAGTCGTGGGGGGAGGGGGTGATTTAATTTTACTCTCTGATTGGGCAGACACAGATGACAAAAACTTGGTTGCTTTGGGCTACATTGATGACTCAAAATTCTCGTTGTAAATACCGCCATGTTTTGCCTTCAAATGTCCAGATAAATTCGTGGTATTACCAGAAGTTTTGAGGGACTTAAGGCAAATATTGCATTTCGCCAATTTGTCAGAGGTTTTGTAAAAATATTTCCAAACGGTACTTTTGGGAGGCATCTTACTAATAATATTAACGACAACTTATATAAAACCAGCACAAAACAAAGACTTAAATGGATGCACTCGTGTATATACTATTTGTAAAATTAAACCCCATGGAAGGTTCTGGAGTGTCAGGAACATTCCAAGCGCTCTGATTGGTTCATTGGTTGTTAATTGCCATTTGTCTGTTTGCTAAGGAATCGTTCCCCCTTTTGTATTCGCCCTTTTCAGAATTCAGACTTACATTTACTTAGTGTGAAAATTATGCAACGTGGTAAATTTTTTTAATTACGGTACTTTTTCATTAAAAAAAAACATCGACACAACGTAAAACATCGAGCACAAAACATCGATGTTAAAAAAACATCGGCTTCAATAAATCGATGTTTAAAACATCGATGTTTTGAAAACATCGACATCGATGTCGCATCCCTACTTACACTTCGCCCAAAGTAAAGGAATGAACTGAATTCCAATGCTAAGGGATCCTCGCAGGTAGTAGCCAATGACCCTCACCCCTTCCATTGCCTAAGGTAACAATAGACCCTTAATTTCTCGGCATTTCTAAAGGGTGGCCCATTATAGGGACATGGCTCATTATAGGAGCATTTACCTTAATGCCTATTGGTACGAAAATATACCAGCTTAAGAATAGTTATTTTTATCTGCACTAGATGCGTCTAGTTGTCCAATATTGTTCATGTGCTTCAAGAATAGTTCACTGATATCGGAAAAAATAGATTTTCCGCTATTTGCTCTCAAGTTCTTGTTGTTATTTGACGTTATGCTCAAGTGAAAGCGTCGTGAAACAACATGCCTCTGACATCACATAGAAAATAGTAAGTTTAGAGTTTTGTATTTATCTCAAAATTATATATTAACTGTTAATCACTGTTATAAAAGCGTATTTTATAAATTTATGCCACTCGAGAGTCATGTTTTGCTTTGTATTATAAAATATAAAAACTTATATATCGTTGGTACGAAACCGCACCAACCGGCTAATGTATGGTCAAGTTAGAATTAAAATCGGAAATTTTTCACGTCTGAATTAAAATCGAAAATCTTTCAATGAATTAGAATTTTTGAATTAGAATTTTTTGAATAACAATTTTTTGAAATAATATTTTGACTTTAAATCATTGTTATAAAAGTGTATTTTATAAATTGTTGCCCCTTGAAAGTCATGCTTTTATGTTGTTGGTATAACATTTTGAGTGTAGATGAGTCTATAATTCCTTATTTTGGGCACCACGGGCTAAATTCATAAGAGGTAAGCCAATACGTTTTGGCTTCAAACTTTGGACTCTGTGTTCTTCTAATGGTCTTTTATTGCATGCTGAACCTTATTGTGGAGTATCTACAAAATTACCAAAATCTGATTTAGGCCAAGGTGCCGATGTTCTTGGGTTACTAAACAAATGCAAGATTCCCCCCTGGGACACATGTTGTCATGGACAACTTATTTACTAGCATTCCCTTGCTGAAAGAGCTATCGAAAAGAGGCATAGCAGGAACCGGGACATTGAGAGAAAACAGGCTGACAAATGCTCCTTTATCATCCAAAGAAATCTTGAAAAAGTCGGCAAGGGGGACATATGAATATATATGTCATGAAGATATCAGTATCGTCAAATGGAATGACAATAAAGTTGTTACTGTTGCAAGTAACAAAGTTTCTACAAAACCTATTGCATCTGCTACTCGATGTAGTGCCGCAGAAAAAAAGAAAATTAATGTTTCCATGCCACAACAGCTAAAAATTTATAATAAGCATATGGATGGTGTCGACCTTGTTGATCAAGCTGTGGCAACTTATCGCGTAAGAATTCGTTCTAAAAGGTGGTGGTGGCCAATGTTTTCGTATGTACTTAGCGCCAGTGTTATAAATGGATGGAAATTGTATAAAATGAAAAATGATATTGAGGAAATCCCACTTCTTGAGTTCGTACGACAATGCGCTCAAGAACTGTTAGGCACAGGAACTGTTAGGCACTTATGGAACATTGCCTAGAGGGCCAGGTAAGTCAATTTCATTTAGGCATAAAGCGGACTCACAAATAAGATTTGACAAGAATAGTCACTGGTGAATCAGATCAGATCAAGAACATGCCCGTTGCAAGAACTGTTCCGGTAGAAGCAGCTACAAATGCGATAAGTGTAATGTGCCACTGCATCCTCAGTGCCATAAAAAATATCATGTTTGAACTCAATAGACATTTTATTGCTTTATTCTGTCAAAATCATCTAACGTGCTTTTCATTTAATTGTGGTATTCCCGATTTTGTTATTATTTTCATTAATAAATAAATTTAATATTAGCTTTTTTCCTCGATGTGTACTACACACGTACGCCGATTCGTACGAAAACGTACCAGTAAAAAAAAACATAGTTAAAGTGCAACTAAAAATATAATTTTAGTATAATACACATTAATAGACTTAAAACATACAAGTATGATAGAAGTAAAAAAAAATGGTTAAAGAAAACGAAGTCGGCAGTAATAATGGGTTAATTGGGGTTGCAGCTTACCGGAGACTGAGCGAAAGTGGCATCTATGCGGGGAAAAGTAGCGTTTTGTCTCCTTCATCCACTTTTGATGAGATGTCATATTTTTTCATATTTGTATATGACATATTGTCTTATCATAGCAACCTGCATAATATTAGACGGATCATAAAAGTAGTGCTTACTGATGATTTCTATCGGAATATCCTTGTTCACCATTAATCATGAAAAAATACTTCCAATTTTTTTCCGTTAACGGATTTTGTATTGGTCTTGTATGCTATAAATTTCAATTGAAAAAGATTAATGCTCACGATTGAGGTTTCATAATGTTTTTTATGTAATACCCTAAATATTATGTCAAGGTCAAATAAGGAAATTCCTGCTCAGTAAGCATAATTTTTTAAAGACCCTTTAGCGACGAACATGTATAATTTTAATATTTAAAAAAAATAATATATTAGTGTATTTTTCAGATATTACTTCAAATGATGCATCACGTGATGTAAGAGTCTGTTTTTGTTTTCACGCGTGAGATTTATTCTCATTTTAAAAAAATTGCACAAAAAGTTTTTGATTGTTGAAAATCCTAATTTGCGATTTTATTCGTAATTTAAAATTATTTATCTTTTTAAAGACATTTTCTATATATATATCAAGTTTAAATAACTCATTAAGGAGATAAAAATTTTAACGCTTTCATCAGTACTCGTTTAAGACATAATTAAAGTAAATGGGAAACAACTTGAGACAAAATGCCCTCGAAAGAGATACAAAGATGCTTTAAGTATCTCTTTTAAAGACTAAGGTGTCATTTATTAAATGACATTGCATTAATTCATAGAAGCCTTCAACAGTTCAATTTATTTGGTTACTAATGTTCATTCCGAAGTTTCTTCATAAGTTGCGAGGAAAAAAAATGTATCAAGAAATTACGAAAAAGAACAATTAGCAATAATAAACACTGAAAAACTCAACGAGCGATCTGTTCGTTCTGTTTTCCCTTCCAAATTAATCATGAGCACTATCACCTATAACTATCCGAGATCGCGAAATAGGGATGATTCTTTGTTACCCACAGCTTTCTTCCTTCTATCTTTCCCCCCTCCATTTTCTTTCTTTCTTTCCCGCCCATTGTTCCCGAAAATTCTAGATAATAATGCAGACGATTTTCCAGAGGGGGAGGGGGGGGGGAGATTAAATAAAGGGGGTCGAAGCTTTTCATTTCTTTCTCCGCTAAATGATGAACTCTTTAATCCTTTTGCTTCGAAATTAAGATTCATCTAAGAAATGAAACAAGCGCTTATTCAGAGTAATTAGCTAGTTTTTACCGATCGGTAGGGTGAAAAATTGTCGAACAATAAATACTAGGTGAGACAGATAAGCGCCATACTGCCGTCTAATTATGCCTTAATGACACCCCAGGGAGACCGAGCGAGAGACCACAGCTCCTGAATGGACCTGCCTACTTTTTGCAGGGCCAGAAAAATGGATCAAGATCTTTGTGGCAGCGTACCTCTCTCTACAAGAATGATCAATAATTCCTCGCCAGGTCCAATAATAAATCAAAATTCTAAGAAGGTCATATACTTCGAGGAAGATGTTATGTAGATCAGGGATATAAGTCACAAAATTAATTGTTTTTGCATCCTTTTCTTTGTTCGGTGGCTGTGCTTTTTAGCCTTCATTTTTTTCATCAAAGTCTTTGTTTATTCGAGACCGTTTTTTATACGCTTCTTCATTTCTAGAAAAATATGAACAAAAATTTGAAAATGACAATAAAATTATTTTTAAACTGTAAATGCAATACTGCTACCTACCGGTTGATATATTTTTAACTGTTTCCCCATTGAGAGAATTAACTTTTCTCTGCATAATCAAAAGTCGAAGGGTATATTTTTTAATATTAAAATAATTACACAGGCGTGAGAAAGGTATACATCTGTGTGCCTTTTATATATTTATATAAACCAAATTATAATTTATATAAATATATCCATTTAACAAATGCAAAAAGTGCTTTAACATCAAGCTCTATGGGACAAATTTAATCTAAAAATTTCTTCAAATAAGAAATTTAATTACATATTCCTTTATGAAGCGTTACTAATGTTTATGTCTTAATCAGTCTAATAGACCTAGAAAATGATAACCGCAGCGTTTCAGGTACGAACAAACCAACAAAGTTAGGCCACTAAGCACATGGTAATAGATGCTGGATTTTAACTAAGTTCATTAACCCTGTTTCAAAGTATTCAACTTCGCCCAGGTACCTTTTTTTATGAAAAAAGGCATTGATTTTTAAAACCGATTGAATGCACTGAAGATAAACATATTATTTTTTTTTATTATACAAGAGAAAATAAATGTAAATATTTTGAAAAATCACAGTAAACAGGAAAAAATAATGTCTGAATGGAAAACATTATGTTTAAAAAAACTTTGTTTAAATAATTCATGCCTGTATTTACAGCTTTCTGTATTATGCACAAAATTAACTAGGAGAAGAAATCTGTATAAATTCCAATATAGCGGGAGCAAAACACCTGTAACTCAATTTTTAGTAAATATTATGAATGTTTCTAGATCATGGCATACACAATCCTATAAAAAACGCATGAGAAAAATTTATGAAATTCTCTGAATAATATATTTTTTATCCTACTTACGATAAGTCCCTGTTTAAAAAATTCAAAGAAAATAGTGTTTATGAAAAATTTTAGGTGACAACCCAACAGATAAGTTATTGCTAGCATATTGAAGAAAAGTTTTCTCTAAACTTTTGCAAAAAGATTCAAAATTTGAAAAGTTAGTACGAAACCTCATTAAGGGAGACTTATGAAATGTACATTTTATCAAGTTCAACATTTTCACCTGAGCTCCCTCCTTGTTTGCATGTATCCTGGTTCTAAAAACATATATACGTGCAGTTAAAGGGAAGTAATAGATATAAGTTTTAACTTTCCAAAATCCCATTTTAATCCATATTGGATCACCGTCCTATAAATAGGACGGCTAGTAAAACTTCATTAAAAGAAAAAAAGTAATAAATATTTTCTGGGTGAATTTTACAATGACACCTTTAAAATACACAAAGTTTAACTTACAAAAAAAAAAAAAAAAAAAAAAAAACCAGACAATCAAATTTAATTTGATTAAAAACATGTATTTTAATAAACCCTTTAAAAATTTTCATTTTTTAATCTGTAATTTTAGCACTATTACTTTATTTTATGAGAAACATCGTAGAGATTTTTTGTACTACAGAAACAGTACTATTAGTGTATAATATTTGCTTTAAAAATATTTTACGCATATATTTTGTGTGTATTTACTAGGTATCCTAAAAGCAGGACGACGGTCCAATCCCCACTCATTTTTCTCCGAATTCGCATTGCATTCATAGCTCACATTCCTTTCTTATCTCTTGCTGAAACACCTGCTCAAACAGCTGGACATAGCCAGATGACCGTAGAGGACAATTCTATTCGTGCAAATAGGGGATTGCAATATAAACTGGTTCTCACTTGAAAGAAATTTTTCCAGTGCTCATAGAAGCTATATTTTTTCTGCTAAGAAATCGAATACTTTGTAGAGAATGGCTACTTCTACCCAGACTTGGGTGTATATAATTTGAAGTGGCACTCTAAATGAATTGGATACAAACACAGTTTATGCATGAAACAATGTTTATTGAATTCGTTGCACATATAGAATTTGCTTTTACAGCAATAAGCATACGTACTACTTGTACGGAATATATATCAGCATTCAATAAAAATACACTTTGCAATACTCACAAACTAGAGAGTCAAACCAGCAGTTCTGCCACGTAAACTTCGGGCCCCCTAAGCACTAGCGCCGGTTAACACCTGGAGCTGCTTACCTCGTAGCTCCCTTAACTCGCTTATCTATCAACTTTAACAACCTTTTAACTTAATCAAGCTGCTTGGTATTTATAGCAAGCGCGTATGCCGAAATTAGCATATCCCAAGCAGCTTCTTTAATTCATTCACTCAAAAGTTCGATTCTTGTGAATCGAATCTTATGTATACGTTACAACTTTACTTTGAGTAATTTGTATCTGCAAAATGGCACCCAAATTTGTAACAGCCCAAGAGGCTCTGGAATATATGAATTTATAAATGATGAGAAAATTTATGAACATGAAATGGTTATTGTTCCTCCTAATACAGATTCCGTTAGGGATGAGGAAGAGATAGACGACTCTGCTACAAAATGTGAAACGGAAGTAATGTGTCATGGACTTAAAATTTCAGATACGGCTGGAGCAATTGAAATTTTAGGAAATGACAGTGAGGACTGTCATCTTCCAGCAAAAAACCACAGTGGGTAAAACGTGAACCAAAACTTGAACTTTCAAGCATGTAACTTCCTCTTCGAGAACATGAAAACATAGTATGGTTTCAGGGAAAACTCCCGATGAACTCTTCAACATGATGGTTGATGGTATGATATCTCATAGTGTTATAGAAATGAATTGGTATGCAGCGAAAAAAAAGAATGTCTTTCTTTTAACATCACTGAAACAGAACCCAAGTAATTTCTAGGTGTCATCTTGTTTAGTGGGTATCATATTCTACCGCGCGAGGTATGGGGGAAATGCTCCAGACACTGGCACCACTTTAGTGAGTAACGCTATGTTCACAAAACAGTACAGTGACATCAAACGTTATATTCATTTCAACGATAATTCTGCAATCAATTTACAAAATCGTTACTATAAAACTCAACCTCTTCTTAACAAAGTCAATATTGCCTTGAAGCAGTTTGGTGTATTTTCAGAAAATTTAACAATCGATGAGAGAATTGTGAGATATTTTGGAAGGCACGGATGCAAGATGTACATGAAAAGTAAACACGTACCATTCGGATACAAACTATGAATGTTGGCATCTTACAACAGGTACCCTTTTCATATTGTTCCTTACTAAGGAAATACAGAAAAGAGTACGGAACCTCTTTCGCAATGTGTTGGGGAAAGTTTATTTTCTGTAGTGAAAACATCATCGAATGTATTTATCCAGGGAGTAAAAAGGAAATTGATGTTCCATTTTGTGTCTCATCCTACAATAAATACAAACATGGAGTTTAGGTATTTGACGGTCATATTGAAACATATTTTGCTTCCATCCAGGGAAAAAAGTGGTACTGGAATTTTTCCATAAACTGATTTGAAACGGCACTTTTCGCAGCTTGGAAAATTTTAAAACTATTTTGCCCCGATGAAGCACATGTTCTCTTAGAGTTCCAAAGACCAGCTACAATTAGTTATTTGGGTGAAACAATCCCGAGAAACAACATCAGACAACGCGGTCTGATTCAAAATAACAAAAAGCTGCTCAATATCAACAATGACCACATATTCATGAACAACCCTGAAGGACGACAGAGAAGATGCCAATTAAACTGCAAGAAAAACCAACAACAGTTTGCTTAAAATACAATGTTGGACTTTGCATCGACTTTTCCCCCAAATTTCACTCATAATGCATCCTCCTGTAATGTAAGGGATATTTAAGTAATACTTGTAGTAGTTTGGACCGTTGTCCTGTTTATAGGACAGCTAATTACTTAAAAAATTAAAATTTTTTTTCGCAATTTTGGTTTTATATGCTTAGTAGCTCTATATTAATGATACAGACAAAGTTTTAAATATTTTCAAAAATATTTATTAGGGGCGGTCTAATAGGGGTTTTAAACGGAAATGGTACCTTAAAGGTTTTTTTTTTACAACCTTATTGAAAAATTGTCGTTTTTTTTTTAAACTTTAAACCTCGTTAAATACACTTATTTTATGAATTGACTTGGAATTATTTAGCAAAATTAGAACTCGAATAAAAGTAGTGAAATACAAAAATACATAGTGTAACAATCGTTCAGCAAATTTCATAATCAAATGATAAGCAAAACTGTAATTTTTTTTTAACCAATGTGGAGGCACTTGTCGTGAGACATTCGCCTATACTACGCCGCAATTTTACTGCCCATTTTATTGTGGGGGCACCATATAGGCGGGCAGCATTACCCCCTATGAAGGGACGACACGAACGGAGGCATTTTTCGTGGCGCGACGCCAGGATTCGATCTGAGCACCCTCAGCACCGAAAACCAGCGGGCTGGGCCGCCACAAGCCCCAAAACTGTAATATGGTAGGTAAAAACACCAGAAACAGGGTTGCTCAGGCACAATTTATAACCATAATCAGGGCCTTTTTATCGCATGGGCAAATCGGGACTTTGCCCGGGGCCCCCTGATGCTAGGGGGCCCCAAAACTGACCTCTTTAACGTGCAAAATCTCTTTAGCGATGTTTCTCACCACTAAAATAGATAAGGTGCCAGATAAGTGAAAGTTTTTAATTTTGCCTTGTGCTTTAGGAAAAATGTTAAACTATCAGGTACAGCAGAAGGTGAAAAGCGTTTTCAATTTGATGTGAAACAAGTTTATGAATGCTTCATCTTATCAGCCATACACTGTATAGAGTATATAGCTCACTTCTACCCAGACTTGGGTGTATATAATTTGAAGTGGCACTCTAAATGAATTTGATACAAACACAGTTTATACATGAAACAATGTTTATTGAATATTCTTGCACATGTAGGCTTTACTTTTAACAACAAGATTCATACGTACTACTTGTACAGATATATAAATACAGCTTTCAAGAACAATATATTTTTCAATACTCACGAACAGTAAGTCAACCAGCAATTCTGCCACGTAAACTTTGGGCCCCTAAGCACTAGCGCAGGATAGCACTCGAGCTGCATACCTCGTAGCTCCCTATCGCTTATCTATCAACTTTAACAACCTTTTTAAAACCCTAACAACTTTTTTTATTAATGACGTTGCATGGTATTTATACTAAGCGCGTATGCCGAAATTAGCCTATCTCAAGCAGCTTCTTTAATTCATTCACTCAAAAGTTCGATTCTTGTGAATCGAATCTTGTTTATACCTTACAACTGCAATAGCAAAGATAGGAGTTGCATGCAGAGTTGTTTGGTTTAAATCAATATTTGAATCAAAATTTAATATTTGAATCAAACGATTTTCTTTAATCCTGATTTTTAACAACTTTTCCTCACATGTTTGGTGTATGCGCCTAGTACTTCTAATAGTATAGTCCATGAATAGTTCTTATTTTTATAATTGTTCGTAAGGGGGTCCCCCAAATAGCATCTGCCCAGGGGCCCCCAGCGTTCATAATCGGGCCCTGGCCATAATGTTGGATAAATTTAGAGAGAAGGGGGCTCAGAGCTCGATTGGCTAGGATTATACATGCTGTTATCTTACTATATAAATACTTTCATATGATATATATTTTTACTCTAGAGATTAATTTTTACGTGGCAGTTAGTTTTCTTTTATTATACGGAAGCACGAACACGGGAGATTTTGAAGAAGTGGGTAAGTTGTAAAGAATATCTTTCATTATAAATTTCTGGACGCTCACTTGAGTCTCAGAGATTAAAAGTGACAAATTATCTGTCATAAGTGACATATTTTAAGGTGTAGAAACTTTATTTTTCAGTAAAGCTAGTAAGTGGATAAACAGATGTTCTGAAGACTAAGTCACACAATTTTTGCGATAAATTACAATTTCTGAGGTAATGCTATTTGTCACCGCCGTTGCACAACTAAAACAGTTTATATCTCAGTAATCATATTAAATTTTTAATTTCATTAATGTAAACTTAAATTGCAACAATTTTCGTCAATTTTCCTGATTTCGACTGAAATACCCCACGCAGTGCTCAACAAGGTCGGTTTGACAACCCGAGTCATAGCCAACATTTTAAGTGAATTTATAGGAGGGACTATGATACCGAATGAAAACCTCAAATATAAAATAAACAGTTTTAGTGTATTCTGCTACTTCATACCATTTGCATATCAGTATCTCTTTACTTGAACAGTCAAAATTTTATTTCAGATTAACTATGTTTAGCTTGCTATAGAAATATGTCTTCCTTTTTTTCTCATCTATACTGGCTGACTGGGCGCAGTTGCATGACTGACTATTGCAGTTGCATGAACCTGATTATTCAAAAATTTAGACAGACCCAACAAAAGAAATAGGATTTCGAAACAAAAATATTTTTTCCCCAATGCGGAGGCACTTGTCGTTAAACATTCGCCTATACTACGCCGCAGTTTACTGTGCATTTTATAATGCGGGCACCATATAGGCGGACAGCATTACCCCGTATGAAGGGACGATACAATTGTTTCGTGGCGCAACGCCGGGATTCGATCTGAGCACCCTCAACACCGAAAACCAGCGCGCTATACCACAGGGCCGCCACAATCCCCGAAGCAAAAATATGAAGTATGGTCACGTCATTTGACAAACTGAATTAGTTAATAATAATATTAATTAAATGATAATTTTTAAGCGATGAAATATACCATTTATCCTATGAGTTATAAATTTATGAAAAATAAATAAAGGCATTTTATATGCTTTTAGAAAACATTTTAAAACTTTAACACACATTTCTCATGGATTTTTTTAACGCTAAATTATACAGTTACGATTGATTGTAACTACTGCAATCTGTGAAGCGTTTCTTAATGATTCTGTGTAAACGCTGTCTTAAAAAGTAGAGAGAAATATAAAAAAAAGATAACGGCTATAAGTGGATTGTATCAGAGTTTGTGGAAAAGTCTGACTCTTCGGGCAACATTTTCAGCGTGGCCGAAATAATGGTAAATGATTTAGTAGGAAAGTATTAATTTGGAAGTAATTTAAATATAGTGTAGAAATAAAGTCAGATAGAATTAAGTTAAATTTTTTACAATGATTCCCATGATACGACTTTATATGGTTAACTTTTAGGAGATTGAGGATGTATCATGCTAGCTGAAATGAGCTGTTTCCAGTAGCTAAAGATACATGTGTAATACATTACACATGTGTAATACATGTGTATGCGTGTATAAGAATGCATAAACAAGCATGTCATTTTTATGCAATAGCTTAAACTTCCTACAGCATCAGTTTGAGCCATTGACTAACTTCCAGTTCTATAAACTGTCTTCCATGACCATTTCTGCTCTAGATAGTTGCAATTTAATTACTATACATTTAAATAAACAGATATTCCGTTAATGAAGCCTATTTTGATTTACTTTGTCTTGAACTCTCCTTAATTTTATACAGTAAAAGAAGGAAACTCAATTAAATCTGGACTTAAAAAAGTTAAATTCTACATGCATTAATGAATATTCTTTATACTAATTGACATATTCAACTTCCCTCCCTATTATAATATTGATTTCCAACCACAAAAAAGATTAGCTAAAATAGGAAAATCCATAAGTGTACATTAAATGTAAAATGAAAGCACAAATCCATTTAATTTTCAGTGATGAGAATTTCCTAATGATTGCACTGGGATTTCAAAAACGAAAATGATCATACATCACAGAAGAATGATGCAAGAAAAAAGTTTCGAACGATAGAATGTCCGAATACGCATTTTTAAAAAATAATTTGAGAGAAAAATTTCCCACTTCTTTTTAATTTAAAAGTAATATTTCAAAACTTTTTTGTAAATAGTTAGTAAAAGGGCATTTAGGGAACAAATGTAATCTGCAGACTTAGGATAGAAACCTATTTACTATTACTGCTAGAGCATTAAATTTATCATCGATGTTTAAATTAAAACTTTTTATTAAAACAAAATATCCTCTGATTCAACCAGTTTAAATCATGTACAGTCTGCATTCCATTATGAATGTCGTTATACAGAAAATTCGATGATTGGGAATTAAGTATGAAAAGTATTGTAATAAAATGAGGAAAGTTGAAAAATGAAACTAAACTGCTATATAATATGATACATCATTTGCTGAGGTAAATTCATCTTGCATAAGTGAAAGCGAGTTTATCACTAACGAATAAAAATTAATACGATTAATCAAATTTGACTCTTAAAACGTAATTTAATGAAATGAAAAAAATGTATGTATTTTTAAAAGAAACAATTTTAAAAAATTACAACGTATTCCAATAAAAAAGACGATTTATAAAATTTCAAAAATAGTGTTTGCATTTGTTTGTTGTGGGACACTTGTAACTGAAGACATTCGCACATAATCTGCTAGAATCGTTGGTTGCTTTCAAAGAAGGCATCGTATAGGTGAACTAACACCACTCCATAGTGCTACCTCAAGTTTGACCGAGCACCCCCAGGCGTGACAACTGGGGGATCGTATCTTTTCCCACCCACTCTGATCTCATAGAAGGACTTTACAGTATACACATTTGACTAGCCCGTATCCAGCCTAGGAACAAAGTTATTTAATGGCGTTCGTCAGGGCGTTCGTCGAGCCGAGCATCTCCAGTTCCAAGCTCAAAGCGCTTCCACTAGGCTACCTTAGGCCTCATTTCAAAAATAGTAAACAGTATTGAAGTTTCCCATAACCCTTATTTCAAAAGCATTCGAGAACAGTAAAAATATCAATAATTTTGTTTCAGGCGTGATTTTTAAAAATGTGAGAACATTTTAAAAAGGATTTATCGGAGCGCTAAAAACTGTGAAACAATCTTTCGAAACAGAAAAACTGTCATAAAAAATAAGCTTTTCTACTAGCGAGAGAGAAAAAAAATGTATAGAAATTGTTTTTTGTAACGTGGGACTTAATTAGCATGTTAATATCTTTTTAAATAAAGGTTCTGTCGAAAATTTTGTTGAATGGAAATGCGTTATACAAATACTCTTAGGTCATGTATTTTGGTCATTTTAAAGTATTCATGTTACAGACTAAAAGATGCTATGAACTGCAAAAAAGACAGACCATAAAAATGCCTATTATTACTTTAATTCCTTTGTCACATGCATATAAAAGAAATATAAGAAATGAAAAATATAAAAATGGACAATCTAGTCCAACTCATGACTTTCATCTCTAACATAATACTTGGGTGTTTAAATACTGAATATTTCTACTATGGTAAAGGATTATTTCACAAAGGACTAAGTAGTAAAAGAAAACAAAACGTAACAAAACTAAAAATCTTCTAAAGGAGATGCGCACAACTTGTTAAAGAATGTAAAAATAAAGCAAGTACATAGTAGTTAAGTTTTAAAAAATACTTTATAACTTCATTTTGCATTTACCTGCAAATTAATTTATTAATTTTTTAGATGTAAAATGCAGTCAGCATATTTAAACATCTACCTTAACGGCAAATAACAGAACCGATTAAGACCAAAAATAATTGAGGCTATAAATACAACAAAACCTTTATTTAAAACTAAATAAAGATTCTGCCTATCGGATCACTAAAGATTAAAGGATAATATAGTTTCTGTCTTTATATTACCTTTAGTTTTAGATCTTATTATATACAACTTAAATCTTTTAACATAATGTGAAGCTTGGGAAGTAGGGAGTATGATTCATCTTACAGTAAAACGTCCAATATTTTAGATTAGCTATTTTCTAATGCTATGGAAGAATGCTGGGAATAGAAAATTCAAGATTTGAAGTATTTTATTATTGCCTGCCGCGAGGGTTTTGTAGTCAAAACTATTGTTCAAAGGCCCGAAGCTAGACTCCCCCAGCTGTCTGTTAATTGTTATAGCTTGATGGGTGGCTGCAAACGAAAAATCTTTCAAGAAAATGTCTACAACTAATGTGTTAATGAAGTATCGGAAGTGAAATTATCAACAGTTAGATGGAAAAGGATGAATTTTAAAGATCTTGCTTCAGATAAAATGTTATTCAAAGATACCTCTAATACCTGACGACAAAAAATTCACTTGTTCCCATTGGAAAATTTTTTACGATTATGGAGTTTATTTACAAAATGTTATCTCAATTTACCTGAATCGTTGTTTTTGCCTCATGATTAAGAAAAATCTGTGTATTGTAAAAATAAAAACTAACTGACGCATTCCAATAATGCAACTCCTATAAACGTTATAAATAAACATTCTTTCATTTCATCAAATATTTTTTGTTTTTGAAGTTACGCTAGATACGTCATGTGAGATTCAAATTTCGTAATGACTCACAAATGCCTATTAAATGTGTACATACATACATATTTACTAACGCGATTCCAATAACAAATTGAAAATAAAAATATCTGCTATTTATAGATATTGAAAATTATTCCTTATTTGGTAAATGTCAAAAGCATATTATCCATTTAAACAACTGAAACATAATGACATTGCAAATATAGCATTTAAAACCCTTATGATAAAATCCACCTTATATAACGGTTATATTTATTAAATTAAATGTTTCTTTGCTCATAGCAGGGAATTAACTGAAAAAAAAAAACTAATGTTTGTTTCAGGATATAGGCATTTTTCTAGACGGTATATTTATTCTTTGTTTAAAACATATTAAAATTTATTACATGAAATATTATAAATTGGACTCCTAGATATAACTCAATACGCATAATCTTACCGAAAACCCTTTAACTATTTATGTTTATACATAGAGCAGAAATACTAATTTATTTTGAATCATAATATGCATTTACTCGCAGAAAAACCTTAGAATTTCTCCTTTTGAAAATAAATAGCTCTCACGCGAAATAACAAGAAAGCAGCATAATTTTTTCGAATGATAGTAAAAAAAATTTAAAAACTGGAGCAGAAAATCATTCACTGGACGACTAGAGATGATAAAATTGCCACAGGAGGTTTAATTTCTGTAAAAAAGGTAGTTGAGCAGTAATTAAAGGTTTTTCTTGTACTTTCCCAAAGTTCTTTAAATCATCAGGCAGCACACCCTTTGTCTTCGATACAATTAACCAAATGGATATGTTTTTATAAGGGAAAGCGGTAAATATTTAATATCAATATTTAGAGCGTAGATAAGGCAAGTTATATTATTTGACAGTGATAACGACTGGGAATTTTAAGATAATGGGAAAATCAGAAATTTTTAAAAAAAAGTTTTAAAAAAAATATTAGAAAAAATCAATTTTATATCCCCGATACATATGGTAGTAATTGTCAAAAAACTATCAAATGAGTCTAAAATGCATGTTATTTAAGAGGGAAATAAGTGTAATTTGAAATATTATAAGCAATAGGGTTGCACGATATGATGAAATCGAAATTGGAGTTATTAAAAGCAAAAGTAAATTACGAATAAGTACAAGAAAACCGTATTTAACATTTTAAAGAAAGTGAACATAATATGATGTGGGAAAAACTTAAATGATAACAAACAAGCAAATATATATATATAACGAAAAATGTAAGGCTAGGCATTTAAACAGAGCCGGTACAAATTTTTATATATCGATGCGGCATTTTCAAAACTGATATCAATAAACAGAGTGTATGTTGACTTAACAGGAAATTTAACCTTAAAAAGAGGTTTTAGCGCTTTGAAAGTACTTATTTTATTGATCGCACAAGAAACATTCGAATATGTATTTTAGCTTTAAAATAAATCTCGAATCTATCCCAGAAGAAAATTATCTCTGAATTCTTATCGTTATCGACATAGGTAAATCCTCCAAAGTAAGTAAAATGCCAGAAAAATGGTCACACCATTAGACACATAATAAATGTCCTCACACTGTTCTTAGACATTGGCTTATCATTTCACAAAATTTAGAATGTGAATAATGAGTTTTACGCTGAAAATTTATTTTTATAAGAAAAGAGGACACTATGCTGTTCGGTAGATAAGAATTTTACACTACAGAGGTTTGTGATATTTTAAGCTTATTAAGTTTAACAGTAGAGCACAAAACCCCCCAATTCCATCATTTTTGCATGCATATTTTCTAATCCAGAAATATGAACCACCATATCCTTCAAATGCTCTGTTTATAGTATTTTAAATCTATTAAGATCCGATTAGAGTGAGGTTTTTAACCAAGTCTAAAGAATAGAAAATATTTTGAAATCTCTTCCAACGCATAAATCAACAATGAAAATAAATTGATTTTAAAAATTCTCTTTCAACTTTCATTTAATGCAGCAAAATGTAGAAGTGAGTTTTCCGTAGACAGAAAAATAAATTTTGAGCCATTTAATGAAGGAACTTGCTAACTTTCTTAAGGTTTGATGGAATAAAATTGACTATCATAAATAGTTTTCCAAAATTAAAATGATAACAGTTACATGATAATATTCTTACTTGTTTTGCTTGCTACTGAGGCACAGAAAAAATGATTTATGAGACATAGTTTATCCAAATTTTCTATCACTTTTATACGCAGATTCGTGAATTTTCTTAAACTGTATGCCAGCTATTTATTAAGAAATTAAATTGTATGAATATAATAACATTAATGTATTATATAGTTTTATAGAAATAAAATTATATAATATATTAAATAGTAATCAATTTAAAACAAATTAATTATTTTTAATGCTTTCATGTTATATGTTATTTGATGCAGAAGAAGTTTCTTCAACGTTTATATCGTAACAGTTTTTAGTTGTATTACACAATTTTTAGATGATCATGACATGGATTACATTTTAATTCTAAAGTAGACGGTTCTACGTTAGATTTCTTAGCCACCCAGTTATATAACATACAAAACAAATTAAAAAACTTTTCTAATTTCAGAATTCTTTTCATATTCCTTTAAAATTACTTGGGCGTACGCAAACTAATTTGGTTTTCGTTTTTGGTTTTATTGTGAGTGACCTAAAAGCAAAAGTAGTCAATTACTATATCATCCCTTAAACCCCCAGTCTCGTGGGCACCTAATAATTCATAACATGCCCAGATAACTGTGTCAGTCAATAAATGCAGGTTGCACGGGTCATGTTACAGGGCCTCCTGGAGCTTATTTAAGTTCGGACACGCTTTGAAGAGCGAGATTTTGTGACTTTGTGGTCTAGTAACTCAACTGCTAAAATGTAACTATACTGCTGAAACTCTACATCTCTGCTAAAACTCTACGCTGTAACTCTACTGCTAAAATGTAAAATAAATCATTCATTAGAATACGGAGTTTTTACTCGTCAGTGACAGCCCGAGACCAGTGTTATTCCCCTATGTGCCTAGCGTCCAAGCGTCCCAGGTGTACTTCATGGATGACGGATAGGACTACTGTGGCATGGCCATACCTCTCATCAAGTTCCCCATCCACGGCATGTAATATATATATATATATATATATATATGTGTGTGTGTGTGTGTGTGTGTGTGTGTGTGTGTGTGTGTGTGTGTGTGTGTGTGTGTGTGTGTGTGTGCGTGTGTGTGTGTGTGTGTGTGTGTGTGTTTGTTTGTTTGTGTGTGTGTTTGTTTGTTTGTTTGTTTGTAATAATAACGTCACACTAGTTTTAATTATTTTAGAATAATAACACACGAATTTTAGTTCTATTCCATAGATTCTCTACTTTTAATATTGTCTTTCCCGTTATATAACTACTTCTGTTTCCTTAGTATGACGCCTAGCTGTCGCAAGGCATAGATCACACCGCAGAATCTCGTAGACAACTGAAACTAAATTTCGTTGTGAAAGAATGAGTGTCCACGTACTGTAAATCATGGATTGAGTGGTCTCCATTATTCATTCTCTTTGTGCATTGTAAATATGTAAATAGCGTTCAACCTTTTATAGTTCTTATATTATATTAACTAAGTGAAAAATCATAATGTTCTTATATTAATAAATGTATTTATTCCAGCAGTTGAATTGTTCGATTGAATTTGATGCTGCTCAGGCCAGACTACAAAAGTTAACCCAAGTGCCACCGAAAGCCGTAAAGGCCTGTTTTTCTGTTTTCCGGATATCGTCCTTAAGTGTCATCTATGGATTCGTTCCGTTTCACACACATCCAGAGATTTCGGGAGAGGCATTCCATTGTGTTCGGGAGAATCAATGGAGAATCGATGGCTGTGCCACAAGGAGTTTCTGATAACTGGTTTAAAATCGTTTGGACTACGTTAAGAGAAGGTTATGAAGACCATGAAATCTTCAACGCTGATAAAAGTGGCCTATTTTATAGGATGACCTAGGATAGGACCTTGCGTTTCAAACAAGAAAACTGCAGTGGTGGTAAGCTTTCAAAAGAAAGAATAACAGTTATGGTTGCTGCAAATTTAACTGGAACTGAAAAATTGAAGCTTTAATTAATCGGAAAATACAAAAAACTGAGGGCATTTAAAAATATAAAATCGCTGCCAGTTGATTACTATTCGAATTCTAAAGCTTGGAAGACAGGAAAAATGTTTGAAAACTGGTTACGGAAGTGGGACCAAGAACTTATTGAACAACAAAAAAAATTTAAAAAAAGGAGAATTCTTTTTACTGTGGACAATTGCCCAGCCCATCCTTCAGTTCAAGGTCTTCATGCCATTAATGGCATTAAGCGTATGGACCAACGTGTCATCAAGTCCTTAAGAGTTCATTTCAGGAAGAACTTGATTCTACAGATCATCGACGATATTGAAAATAAGAAAGAATCAAAGATTTCAGTGCTGGACCCTATCATCATGCTAGAAACGGCGTGAAAAAATGTTAAACCTTTAACGATTTCGAATTGGGGCTTGTGCTGGCTCTGTGATACAGCTCGCTGGTTTTCGATGCTGAGGTTGATCGGATTGAATCCCGGCGTCGCGCCATAAAAAAAGCCTTCGTTTGAGTCGTTTCTTCATAGGGGGTAATGCTTTCCTCCTATATGGTGCCCCCCTAATAAAATGGACAGTAAACTACGGCGTAGTACAGGCGAATGTTTGACAACAAGTGCCTCCGCATTGGTTAAAAAAATCGAATTGTTTCCGGCATGCTGGTTTTCTTGGTTGAAAATCCTCCCATTTTTTCTACTCAAGACGCTAGAGATGAAACGCTTCATATATATTGTGTTCGAGATTTGCCAAATGAACAAGATTAACTTCAGGAATATGAAGACATACATTGGGCTCTTGAGACTCGTGGGAATGTAACGGATGAAGATATTGTTGCAGGGATTTCTGGAAGAGATGATGATATTGACAACAGTGCCAGTTCAGAAGATCTTTTGAACGAGATTTCTTGCCCGAGTATAAAAAAAATGTTTTCAGCAATCAATAATGTTAATAAATTTCTACCTTGCAATGACGATTTTGTGAAGGATGCGATAAAAAAAAAGCTGCCAAGGAACTTGTCGCGATAACCGAAAATTATTTTTATTTACAAAAAAAAAACCTAACCAAAAAATATTACGGACTATTTTTCAGAAAATGAATAAACATGTAAAAACAAAATATTGCATTATATATGTACATTCATAATAGCTACATAATTTTATTCATTTTTCTTTTGACTTTTTTAGAACTACGTATTTGAAAAAGTTTAAAAATACATACTTATATGAAAATAAGAAGTGTGTTTTTCCTTGATTGAACTTGAACCTTTTAACCATTTTTTTATCGTCCTGTTTCAGGTGTAAATAGAAATTACAGTGATTTCCGCTTATAAGAATCACGTTTGTTATTACTGTTTTTGATTCTTATAAGCGGTTGATTCTTATAGCCGAAATTTAGGTTTTTGGACAGGCACACACACACCTATATGTACATATATTAGATAATTTACCATAAAATACTCTTTAATTTACATTAATTATCTTTTATTAATTTTTTTTATCATTTTAAAAATGCAGCTTAATTTTAGACCTGTAAGTAGATACACATGATTATAGTAAGAGAAGAAAAAATACAATATTTGTTACAAGTTACAATATACCTGCTTAACAGTTTTTACATTTCAACTACAGGAAGGGAGCAAGAAAAAGTTTTGATGATGATGGGAGCGTAATGAAATTTTCAGGAGGCTGTTTATACCTCTTTCAATACTAATAGTCTCAGACGAAGATTCACCTTCTAGCTTACGTTTCTCGGTTTGATAACGTGAAAATCTACTAATGTCACGTTGGCCTGAATGATAGTGGACGATAGTCGCCGAAGATTTATGTGTTTCAGGGTCCAGGAAGCCGCAACCAGGATGTGGGAGGTGGGAAAAAAGAGTCCCTATTTTTGTTTGTCAGTGGAAAAAAGTGAAATCGAACTGGGACGGGTAAAGATGCCCCCGGGTCAAGCTAGTAGGACAGTGTTGTGGTGAAGCGTTAAAGGGGAAACTATTATGTTATGTCTAAGAAAGAAAGGGATGAATTTTACGACTATATTCCATCCCATCTTATCAATCTTCTTTAAAAAAAAAAGAAAGAAAGAATTTCGTGCCTTTTGAGGGTTTAAGTGGCTTTTTTGGAAAAATGAAAGGAAAGTGAAGAGTGGAAACTGATTCTTAAAACCGGTGGGTTGATTCTTTAAAGCGAAAATTTTAACATGGAAATAATACATTTGTTTTTGTTTTCGTGATATTGATTCTTATAAACGGTTGATTCTTATAACCACTGATCACTATAAGCGGTGGTTACTGTATGTGACTGTGAATTTGGTATTTCTAGCAGTTTTAAGGTCTATCGGATATCTATCGGTCTTCAGCTATCTATCGGATATAAAAACTATCGATTATAAGAACCAGTTTTAAAAGTCCCTGGATGTTCTTATAAACGATTTGTACTGTATATATATGACAGGGGTGCGGTTTTCCTGTTATAATACCTTTAATGCAGTCATCATTTAGCACTGGGGGCGAGTGGAAGTAATAGAATAACATCAATCCATAATTCGAATCAATTCGCTTTATTTTGTTTTCATGCTATCCAAAGCTCCAAATCAGCGCGTTCAGATTTCGCCATTTTATACTTATAGACGCGACGAACACACGTCCGTCGGTATTGAATTCTATCCCGCGCTCTCCCGATTTCGAGGTCAAAAACACGCGGTCAAAAACAATTCGAGTTTCAAAAACACGCGTCTACTCTCCTGGCACATGCGCAGAGCCCAATTTAGAATTTTCTAGAAATTTCTTCCCGCCAAACCTGTACAGTATCTAAAAATAATCTCTCTGCATGGAGTTTCATTTCACCGCGAATCGAAGGTCAATTAATGAAAACGGGTATTACCCTGATTTTGCCCGTAGCGCGTCTTGAAATATGAAACCAATTGTTTTTTCGCGCCACGAAAATGATTAATCCCTAAGCCCCCTTTAAGTTTAACTTAATTATCCTTTTCCCAATTAATTTCTGACAACTTCCCACCCCCCGTCCTCCTGAAGGCATGCACACAAGGAGTAGATAATTCCATGTGGCAAGGCTTCAGAAGAGTAAAACAATCAAATCAGCCAACTGGAAAAATGCTGAGTAGGGCTGCAGTCCCTAATCAACAAAAATCTCAGTGAAAACCCCATTATTTAAAATCAAATGTTCCCCTAACAACCCCTGGATTATCTCTTTCTGTTCTGTAAGACTTGGAGCAGTGGTTCTTAAAATACACAGGTTACATGAAAAATAGTCTTGAATTGGGACAACAAAATGTATTATATCACTTATTAATAGAAACAAATAGGAAGACATTAAAACACCATCTAAAATTTTTTTTCAATGCGGAGGCACTTGTAATCAAACATTCGTCCTTACTACGCCGCAGTTTTACTGCCCATTTTATCGTGGGGGCACCATATAGGCGGACAGCATTACCCCCTACGAAAGGACGACACGAACGAAGGCATTTTTCGTGGCGCAACACCGGGATTCGATCTGAGCACCCTCAGCACCGAAACCCAGCGCGTTGTACCACTGGGCCGCCACAAGCACTGTCTAAAAATATCTCACTTTAAATGTACAAAAATTTTACCTTGGCAAGACATCACCTGAAAATAATATCACTTTAAAAATCTTATTTAGGAACATTTTTTTTCTTCTTCTTTATTTATTATTAAATGAAATTAAAAGAATAAATTTGTTAGCCATTAACGTGGACTGTCAGTAGTATTTGGATATAAAGTCCATGCTTTATCATTTGTCTCATCAATTTTTTGAGTGGTAATTTAATCGACAGTCTTTAGGTATCTGTCCACTCACATTTAAGGTTGATACAGTTCCATTACAATTATTTACAAAGATTTAATTTATTTACACAAAATTATGGTGGAATGTGAAAATAGACGTACATGAAAAAGAACAATTAAAATTATGAAAAACAAAATGGTCGATCGACATGGTTGGAGGCCTCCTGCAATTGCTTGAACCTGTAAAACTCAGACACAACATATTAATAATTGAAAAAGAACATAGACATTTTATCATTTCACCCATGGGATTTTCATGTATTCCTGATCACTGAACAACATTATAAATTTTACATTAATTCAAATACAAGTTATTTTCCACAATATAATAAACAATTCAAATTTATAGCAAAATTTTATAATTTACACTTCATTCACGTAATTATTCACAATGATAAGACTCATTATGTCAATACAAAACAATTTTAGTACTTGTACCATTCATTTATTGTATACAATTTGCCAAGTTGGGTGAGAGGAGAGTAGGTGAAAATTATTTCCCACAGTCTTAACCACAACAATATGTTGGAAAAACAAAATCTTGGGGAGTGTTCGTGTGTTGGAGTGTATGTACCATACTGCCCTAGGTTCAAATTCTCAATTTACTTTACTACTAAGGAGTGAGGAGTGTGTTTAGTTGTTAGCCAAAAAGTGTATGTGACCGTGCAGTGGACCAACCGTTATTCTCCCACAGGACATGACTGCCAAAACAACACGTTGTCAAGCAAAAAGATGGAGAAACAAGAAATGTGGGCGCTTGTCATGCCTGAGGAATTATTAAATAGGAATTGGGAGGGTAAAGGAACGGTCACCCATGGCCTGTCTTTAGTCATTTAGCTTAAGTATTATTTTTCAGCACATTGTGACTGAACATGTGAAGTAAAACTTATTTAGAAGGATACAATGAGGTTGGGATGACTTCCAAAACGTGGATTAGAGGTGGGTGATAGGACAGAGCATTCAAGAAGGAGAAAATTTACTGAAAGATGAAAGAAGTAGGGTTGTCACATTCGGTTGTTGACTCAGAAGATCCAGAAAATCACATACAAAAGTTTTCTAGTAGAAAGTTTAATCAAGATAGTTTTTTTTTAAATTTAAGACAACACACGAAGTTGAACCACCTAAGTGGAGTCAAAAGGGTGTTAGGCACCCAACATATAAAATCAAATAAGAAATGGATATCTGAGTTATGAAGTATGGTCATATTTGGGAAATGCAAAAACAGTGCAGCACATTAAACAAATCAAAACATTGTAAAAATGGTAACAACAGATTTCAAAATAATCCAAAAATTAGGTTAAGATAAAATTCTTTCATTGGTTACTAGATTTGAAATCAAAACACATAATTGTTAAAAACCAATAAATTCAATACAAATCATATTATAGTTTAATTCCACAATATCACCAATTCCAATTTTATCATTTTATTTACTCATTAAGATACATAATTTTATAACTTCAATTATTTTTACTTGTAATTCGTACTAAAATCTTTTCTTATTACCTCCCCCCCTCCAAAAGAAAATTGTGCATGAAACAAAATTATTTTAATTTAAACTCAATATGTGGATGAAAATGCCTTAATCTGGTTGAATGCACAATTTCACTCTTTTTCCCAGTGTATTGGCTGGGTCTATCAATTTAAAAATTAACATTAGAAAGTTGACTTAAGATTTTATAAGGGCCTGAATAAGGTGGGTCTAGTTTTCTTGAATTTGGATATTTAAATTCTTCGTACATTACTAAGTCACCAATTTTAAAGTTTGACTTTACAAAATGTTTATCATATCTCTGTTTATTAATTTTATGGTGCTGAATGGTTCTTTGTACTGCAATCTTTCTTGCTTCTTTAACTGTCGGATAGTTTAAGGAAGTTTTTTTAGGCAATGGTGAGTCATATGGTAAATTTCCAAATAAACGGTAATTCGGGGGGAATCCAGTTACACTATGGGGTTGGTTATTACATTCAGAAGTTACTTGCTCTAAAATTTTGGTCCATGGAATTTTTTTCGAAGAAGTGTTTACTTTACATCTTAATTTTGCCACTATAGTTTGATTACATCTTTCATTTTTTCCGTTACACTATGGCCTATGGGCTGTCGTTAATAATTGTTTTGTATTGTGATGTTTTAAGAATTTTTAAACCTTGAGGAAGTAAATGCAGCATTTCCGTCGCTTAATATTTGTTTAGGAACTTTAATCTTGAAGATTTGTTTTAACCAATTTGTATATGTCTCACTTGTCACACTCTTCGAAGGAAAAGTCCAAATAAATCTTGTCGCATGATGAATCACCAGATGAAGATTTTTTTTGTCGAGTTATAATACTTAAAACTTCCAACTGTATCAACTAAAGTTAGCTCAAATGGTTCATGGGCAACTAGTACCTGCTCCATCAGTCCAAATTTTCTCTGAGTCGATTTTTTTGTTTTTCTGACATGTTTCACAACAACGAAAAAAATTTGAAATATCTATTATTATATCTTGCCAATAGTAAATAGGGGAAATTAACTGTAACATTTTTTCACACCTGGGTGTCCAAATTTTTCATGTGCTGATGTTATTAATTTTAGTCTTAATGATGGCGGAACTACAATTTTGACTAGATTTTTCTTTTTCACCGTTAAAACTCCATTATATTTCTTGTATTTTACATTGTTTACATTATCATTTAATTGTCCTTGAATAATTTCATCTGTACTTAAAAAATAACAATACTGGGACACAAAGTGGCTTATAGGATTTCTTGATAGCATATCAGATTCATAATTGTATTTACCTTTTATGTGTATTATCTCATAATCATACATGGAGAGTTTTAAAGACCATCTAAACAGTCGTCCAGTTAAATTTTTAACATTTTTGAGCCATTGCAAGGCTGAATGATCCGAATGAATTGTGAATTTCCTTCCATGCAAGTAACAATGGTATTTATCAATAGCGTCAGTTATTGCTAAACATTCAAAATCTGTAATGATATAGTTTCTTTCGTGTTTCTTTAATTGTCTGGAGTTAAAAGTGATTGGGTTTAGTTGACCATCAGGGTGTTTTTGTTTTAAAACAGCAGCAACTGCTTCTTGACTCGCATCGACAAAAAGGTGGCAAGGATAATTCGGGTTAAATAAAGTTAAAATTGGTTTAGAAATTAATTCGCCTTTTAGTCTCTGATATGAATTTTGACATTCTTGGGACCAATCCCATTTAACATCCTTTTTGAGCAATTTGTTTAGTGGAAGTCTTAATTTAGCATAGTCTTGTATAAATTTTTTATAAACATTGATTGAGCCTAAAAATCTTTGCAATTGCTTAACATTTTTGGGTGGTAGTAATTTTTTTATTGTTTCAATGTTTACATTATGGGGTGAATATTTTCCTTGTGAAATTTCAAATCCTAAAAATTTTATCTCTTTCTTAGCAAACTGGCATTTTGATTTGTTTAATTTGATATTTTCTTTTTGAAAAATTTAAAAAATTTTCTCTAAATGTTTTATGTGTTCATCAAAAGTGTTTGAAATGATTATTATGTCATCAAAATAGTTCAAGGCATAGTTGATTTGGTATTTGTTTAGAATTTGTCTTATTGATCTCTGGAAGACATTTGGTGCATTTTTCCATCCAAACGGTAATCTTTTCCACTCATAAAGTCCAAAATTAGTTGTGAATGCCAATTTTTCAGTGTCACGTTCGTGTATTTCAATATGCCAATAGCCTGAAGTTAAGTCTAATGTTGAGAAGTAATTTGCATGAGCTAGTTGATCTAATAAGTCACCAATTCGTGTTATGGGTTCTGAATCAGTTTTTCGTAATTATATTTAATTTTCTATAGTCTATACATAACCTGGTTTTTCCTTCACCTTTTCTGCAAATTCTTTATTTTTTTGTTCTCCCGCGTTTGAATCATTACCGGCTCTTGACAGGGGTGTAGTTTGCCTCTTATAATACCTTTAATGCAGTCATCATCATTTAGCACTGGTGGCGAGTGGAAGGAATAGAATAACATCAATCCATTATTCGAATCAATTCTCTTTATTTCCTTTTCATGCTAACCAAAGCTCCAAATCAGCGCGTGCAGTTCTCGCCATTTTGTACTTAGAGACGCGACGAACACACATCCGTCGGCATTGAATTCTATCCCGTGCTCTCCCGATTTCAAGGTCAAAACCGCACGTCCAATCTCCTGGCACATGCGCAGAGCAAAATTTAGAATTTTCTAGAAATTTCTTCCCGCCAAACCTGTACAGTATCTAAAAATAATCTCTCCGCATGGAGCTTCATTTCACAGCGAATCGAAGGTCAATTTCTGAAAACGGGTATTACCCTAATTTTGCCAGTAGCGCGTCTTGAAATATGAAAACTAGTGGCTTTTTCTCGCCATGAAAATGATTAATCTCTAAGCCCCCTTTAAATTTAACTTAATTATTCTTTTCTCAATTAATTTCTGATATATATATATATATATATATATATATACAGTCGAACCTCCATATATCGAACTTCCCTATATCGAAATTTTCTATATATCGAACTCTTAGCAAATCCCGAAGTTCATTACATTGAAAAACTGTTTCTATATATCGAAAAAATCTCTATATATCGAAATTTTTTCAAGACATATTGGGAGATTTTATTCCACTTTAGACCGTTTACCTCACGAAAAATGAAGGTCAGGGGAAAAAGGAAATTCAGTGAAGGATATTTTCGGAGAAAGTAGAAGTGTATCTGAAGCAGTCTGTGATGACTGGAGAAGCAATGACTTGAAAAAAATTCTAAAAGATTATCAGCCCGATTATATTTTCAATGCTGATGAAATGGGACTCTTTTATAAGTGTTTACCCAACAGAACTCTAACTTTGAAAGGCGACGATTGTCATGGAGGCGAGATCAGTAAGGATATAATAACTGCACTGGTAGGCGCTAACATGAGTGGCAAAGAAAAACTCCGATTATTGGTACTAGGTAAAAGTAACAACCCTAGAGTAGTCAAAAATGTAACGTGTCTAGAGGTTGACTATTGTTCTAATAGAAAGTCATGGATGACAAGTGAAATTTTTGAAGCGTTGATTTTGAAATTGGATACAAAAATGAGTGATCGAAATAGAAAAATTGCTTTGCTTGTAGACAATTGCCCGACCCGTCCTAATGCGTCTCCAAAATTATCAAATGTTAATTTGCTTTTTCTTCCCCCGATTTCCAGTTCAATATTGCAACCAATGGACTCGGCTGTATTAAAAAACCTGAAACTTCATTACCCAAAACTCCGACGACTTATCTGGACATTTGTAAATGAAAAAAACTTTACATAAGGCGATTGATATGAGGATATGTGTGGCAGAATTAGCCAAAGTTTGAGAAAATGGCGTTTCTGAATCTACAATAAAAAAACTGTTTCGCAAAAGCTGGGTTCAGCAAGATATTCGTAGTTTTTTTTAAAGAATGTAACTGTGATCATTGTAACCACTGTCTGGATTATCGTTTTTTTTAAAGATATGTAGTACTCAATAAATCTTTCATATTAATTCATTTTTTAATTATTAACTTTCATTTAATGTGATTGGAGTTTCGTATACGAAAATTAGCTTTAATTTTAACGCTTTAGGAGAATTATGATAAAACTAAGATCAATTCTATATATCGAAATTTCTATATATCGAATTTTTTCCCGGCACTTTGCTACTTCGATATATGGAGGTTCGACTGTATATATATATATATATATATATATATATATATATAGTATATATGCATGTATACATGGGGAAATACTTAGATGATTATGATTTTTACTAGAACATAATAGAAAGGTAACAAAGAATTTTATAAAGTTCATTAAAACGAAAAACTCAAAATTAACCTTAAATTTTGGAATCTATGATAATATTTATTTTAACGACACTGCTGCAACCGGTACTAAAACGTTTATCAACATAAATTTGGAGGAACCCATCTTAAGATGAATTACATTGATAAGTTGTTTTATTCACCAGTGAAAATAGCTGCAGTTATTGGAAATGTGATTATTTAATCATGGTTGCCACGTTTTATCTTTAATATAGGCGTCTTTATTTAATTAAATGCATGGGACTGAGTTGAAGTAGATCAGGTCCTATTTTTGTTAAAATGCACAACATTTTCAATAGATTTGTATTATAGTCAGTGGCGTAGAGACAGGGGACAAAGAGGTCTATAATGCCCCGGGCGCCACTCGCAGAGGGGCACCAAATGTTCCTTTTCGCTAATTCTATATATTATATTACTATATGTTTTTCGGGGGGTGTCGCCGAAAAGGTATAATGCCCCGGGCGCCAGTTATGCTCGCTATTTCACTGATTATAGTGTGTTTAAATTTATTGAATATCTGATTATATGGAATGGACATTACTGACTTTAGCTTAGCCCTCTCTTACAGGAAACTAAAACAATTTTTTGTGCGAAATTAACCAGGATTGAGTATTAAGTCAGGGTTAAGTTCTGATTGATTATTGTGTCATGTTTTGATTTCACGAGTGAAAGTAAACTTATATTTTTCTGGCACGAGTATTCACCGATTTTATAAAAATACCTAATATAAAGCATTGCAAAGCCATGGAGCATAAAATATCATGAAATATATAAAAAAATGACCATAGGTCAGTTAGTGTGAAATATAATATTATTTAAATTATTAGGATTAAAATAACATCTAAATTAGATAATTTTCTTTTATTTTTTCACAATTTCATGATTAAAATTTTCAATAAAAATTGTTATAGTAAATTAAAATGATTATATTTACAACATAGTTTGAATTTAATTAACGCTTTTACTAAATAATTTCTAGGTTCATGTTATTTTCAGCTAATGTAACTTCTTACTTTGATGCATTGGGCTATCAAATATTCATATTTTGATCTGATAATTGAACTTCCCTGATAGTAATAGCTGATTTGAAAATTTTCAAACCTCGTATTGAATGTCTCTTATTACACTATCTGTAATACATTTACAATTTTTTGATACTATTATTTATCAGTAAAGAATTAATATTTTAGTTATGCTTTTAACATTAAAAGCCCCTCAATTACATGCACTGTTAGAATATTTTCTCACGTTTTTTGTTGAAATTTAAGTGCATCTTAAATTTATTGACGGGTATCCTCCTCAAAAAGATTAAAAAAATAATTTAAGGAAAATCTTATTACTGGTTTTTGAATTATGCAGATAAACCCATTTGATGGAAATCTGTACTGTTTCCCGTAGATTCTAAATAAGCATAAATAAGCATTTTCTCTTGAAAGCACTCTGTCTCCTTATGGAGACATGTATTATTAAATGAAATTAAGAAATAAATAAATGGTATTCTTTTAAGAGATAATATAAATGACAAAACTTAAATAATTAAAAAGGAACAAATACTGTAAGTCTTACCTGTACTAAGAGCCCATAAATGAAAATAAAATTTTTATTAAAAGAATATACGTGAATCCTAAATAATTTGCTTGGACTATTTTACAGAAGAACTAATTTTCTCTAATGTGTGTATAGGTATTCCGAAAAGAAAAACTACAACACTTTTTTTTTATATGTAAACTGTTCATAAGACTGGCATAACTAAAGCAAATTTTGTACAATCATGTTTTTAGGTATTTATAAAATGCTGTTAATGCTTTTAAATTGAAAAAAAACCCCACAATGTAATAGCAGTAAAACTGAGTGTCAACATCAATCATAAAATAAAGTGGTTAATAGCGTATAAGAGTGGCCGAAATGAAAGTGAGATTTTTGGCTTTATCTGTAATGAATTGTTGGCTTGAATATGTTGACATACAGGAAGTGATAGTGATATATGCACCATAAATCTGTTGCACATAATTGCCTTGCTGGCTCAAGCAAGTGTCCCAGAGCGAAGAACGTCAGTGGTTGTCTGCAGAGCCAGTCTTAAACGGTGTTCCGGACTTCTGCATCGTCAGCGAACTTGACGCCTTTCAGAGCCCTTTTCAGTGCGCCGGAGATGTAGTTGTTGTAGGGCGACAGGGGGCAATGGGGGATGTTTGAGGACCTCCCAGAGGAAGCACCGCAGCAGATCTTGCCCACGGCAATCTATTTCATAGTGATGGCGAAGTGTGCTTGAGTAGGTCTTGTCATGTCCCGTCCCTCACGAAATTTACTAAACCATCTGCACACAGTACCATCTGAACACTATGACTGAAAGTCATGTCCATACACATATTTCCTTTGACGACTAATTTAGGTTCCACTTAAACCATCTGCCGTCAAAAGTTGAACAAAAGCTAGCTGGTATGTTTGGACTAAACTATGTCACGACCATACGTAGTCATCGTCTTTAAGCACGTCCAAACAGCACACTGATACTTTCCGATGATAGCAGTTCGCTTTGGGACAGGATTTTGGATTATCGGTGAAACTCTTTCGATGAATTATTTATGACAATATTGAGCAGGCAATCCTGCATAATCCGATAAAAAAGCATGATTTAAAATAAATTGATTTGCCGGATATCCACTACAAGAAATAAAAGTTTTAAGGACATGTGTCTTAAGTGCATACATCTTTAAGTATTGGTCTGGACAGATTTCATGTTAGTAGCCTTAACGACCATAGGCTAGGACTGGAATTTAAACTCATGAAACTAGGCTTCCACTGTCGGTATTTTAAAAAAGTGAATTATTCCGATGACATAAGAAACACACATTATTTTTAAAAAATTCCTCCTAGAGTACTGAAAATGAAATTCCATTCACAAAATTAGAGAAAATAATCTGCTGTATAGAATAATTATATTGTACTTATTTGAATTAAGTTGTGAGAGTGTTAGGATTTAATTCATATAACACTATAATATTTTATAGTAAGAAGAAGGACTGTTATTAAATTTTCTTGGTTGAAGAGAATTCGTATAATACTGCTTTAAAAATTTAATCTATAAATAGTCCTTATGCACACACACACATACACATATACAGCAAATCTCCTCTAGCGGGCCACCCCTCTAAAAGGCGATATTCGATTCAAGACTCCATAGAACCAATGTTATAGAAAAAAATTCTTTTCGACGGTCATACCTGAAAACGGCCACTTTTCATCGGAACCATGACGGGCCAAGATGGAGAGTTTAACTGTATATATATATATATATATATATATATATATATATATATATATATATATATATATATATATATATATATATATATATATATATATATATATGGGTGTGTGTGTGTGTGTGTGACATGCCGACTCCGACAGAGACAACGAGGATTAAAAAATACGGTGACCGGAGCCGACAAATCACACAGATGAAAAAGGAAGTTGACACTCGAGCAAGAATGAAGAAAATTTACTTCGGACAACCCATTTATTTAATCGAACAGCAGCATGACCTCTCGAGGCAACAGAATATCGATGAGCCCCCACACCTACATGGTGCATGGTCTTATACAGACAATCCCGTCATGTGATCTTTGTAGTGGTGTCTAATTGGTTAATATTTAAAAGTGACGTGATATTGCTCAGAAGTATTTAATTTAGGTACCCACGCTACGTATTTTGGTTTCAAAAGGAAAAAAGACGCCATCTTAAGGTTTTTCGCAGAAGGGTTATTAAAACTTAGAATCAAAAGTGAAATTAGCTCGAACGCCCAAGTGAATTTAGAATAAATTAGAATTTAAAAGAGTTATGGGATTTTTAATGTTATAGAATATCCCCCTGTCCGAGAAAAGGCTGACTAACAATGCCTGCATTGAAGGGCAGACTCACCCAGATGAGTGAGGAAAATTGGACGTTACAAAAATTTGGAAAAGCTTATGTTAAGAAATTATCAGTAAAAAAAATTTTTAAAGATCACGTGACGACATGACAGTTCATCATTAACAAATTTACTGAAAACCTAAAAAAAATCACTTTAAGAAATACAAATAAACTAAATTCTAAAATTCTACATAATCATCAATTGGAAATGATGTTGAATAGGGCGGCCGTTTCCCACACAACAAAATCTCAGAAGAAAATCAATTAAATTTACCTTAAGAGAAAAAAAATTAAATTACAAAAGAATTTACTTGAAATTTACATTGGAAATAATTTCTATCATCACTCCCAGTCAATCAATACAAATAATAAATTTCAACAATAAGAATGTCAAAATACAAAAAACATATCGAGTAATAAAAGTAGAACTTGGTAACAATAAAAATTTTAAGCTTTCGAACTTTCCTTGTTCAATTCACTACCATGGAGTGAGTCCCCCCAATTTTTTTTTCTGTATTTTTTGTCCATTATTATATTTGTCCAGTCATAGTCTTTGACAGATTCAGCACATTATGTTTGAGGAAAGTATCATTCGTTCCACAGTCTCTTTGGTGCTGTGTCATATAGAATACACAAAAATATCACACTGTATTGACTTATATATAAAAAAAACAGTTTCTTTGTATGTAACTACATAATAAAAATCACATTTCTATGTTATATAAATTGTATATAAAAATTACAGAACATTTATTACAAAACTCAACCACTTTACAAGTTTTCAATATATCAATTCTTATTCACTATACTTAGTTTCATATCTTCATATTTCCTATTACTCTCATTTCAATATTCCAACATTATTTACTTATTCAAAAAAAATCTCTATTCAATATTCATTATTTATTCTATTCATTTTTCTTCTAACATTATTTACTTATTTTCAAAATATTTTCACTTAATATTCAACTTATTCATTCTATAGTCATTTATGTACACTTATTTTAAGTCTACATAGATCCAATTTTTTGTGTTGAAGGTACATTGTTGTATGTGTGTCACCCAATCTCTTAGTTTCAAAGTCTTGCTTAATTCTACCTCTAAGGAGTGAGGGGTTGTGATTATGTTTGTGTAAAAAGTTGGTATCTTTCCCCATATTGTACGGTGACTAATACGGAGGAAAGAGAAATGGCAGTACAGTGGACCAACCGTTAATCTCCCAACAGGATATGACAACCAAAAGAAAACCACATCTTGTTTAGTACAAAGATGGAGAAAAAGGAAAGTGGTTAAATGTCATGCCTTTGGAAGTGTAATTTATAATTGGGGGGCCAAAGGAGTGGCCATCCCATAGTCTGTTTTCGTTTAGAGTTTCATTAGTTATACTGTTCAGCACCTCTGGTGACTGAAAAAGTGTCGTGAGTTTGAAGTTTTTGCAGGCAACTGGGATGACTTCCAAAAATCGATGATAAAAGGGGGAGATAGGACAGAATTTTTCGAGAAGCAGGGAATTTACGAAAGATTAAAGAAGTAGAAATGTCGCATTCGGGGTTTAATTTCAGATAAAAAAAAAAATTCACATATAACAGTATTTTAAAAAGAAAGTTTAAGTAAGATAGTATAGGTTCATAAGGTAAAATTCCTAAAAGTAGGTAAGCTGGGGTCATTTGGGTAATAGAATGAGGTGTGTGATTATATTCATTAATTACTTCATTTTACAAAGTAGTCCAAGGAGTTTTACTTGAGGAGTTATGTACTTTGCACCTTAATCTAGTAATTATCGTTTGATTTACTCTTTCGACCTTTCCGTTCGTTTGTGGATGATGAGAAGTCGTAAGCAATTGTTATACATTATTATGCTCTAAGAACCTTCTAAATTTTGAACAAGTAAAAGCTGAGTTTCTATCAGTTAACAATTTCTTTGGAGTTTGAATTTGGAATATCTGTTTTAAGCAATTAGTATAAGTGTCTGTGGTTACACTTTTTTGATGGAAAAGCCCAAATATAACGCTTTGCATGGTCAATTACCAAATGCAAGTACTTTTTTATGGAATTATAGTAATTAAATCCGCCTACTGTGTCCAAGCTTAGCACTCAAAAGGTTGGTCTGTCGGAGGAACCTCTTGCAGCAATCCAAATCTTTTCTGCCTTTTCTTTTTGTTTATCTGGCAAGTGTGGCAACGTTTAGCATAATTACTAATGTCCTCGGTGATTTTTGGCCAATAATATTGGGGTGTAAGCAATTGCATTGTTTTATTTACTCCAGGGTGTCCAAATTCCTCATGTGCTTTTCTTAAATTTTCTAATCTTAATGAAAATGGTACTACAATTTTTAAAAATCCTTTTTTCCTAACATAGATTACATCATTTAATTTTTTATACTTAGGTCCCTGAACATTGTCTTTATTCTGAAAGTCCACAATTTTTTCCAATTCAAGTAAATGGGTTACATGTTGAATAGATTCTGAAACTGGATTTCTGAAAAGCATATCAGATTCAATATTTGCAGTTCCCTTTTGATATTTAATCTCGTAATCGAACATACTTAATTTTATTGACCAACGAAAAATCTCCCCCTAAGGTTCTTAACATTCTTAAGCCAAACTAAGGCTGCATGGTCTGTGTGAATTGTGAATTGTGAATTTTTTTCCGTGGAGATAATGATAGAACCTGTCCAAGCTATCTACAATTATTAAACATTGCAGTTCAGTGATTGAGTAATTTGATTCGTAACTTTTTAAAACACGTGAATGATATGCTATGGTATGTAACACCCCATCTTCACCTAGCTGCCTTAAAACAGATCCAACTTGATGCTTACTTGCATCCACGAAAAGGTGGCAGTCTCTTTTTACGTCATACAATTGTAATATAGGTTTACATATTAATAAATTTTTAAGAAACTCGAAAGCTTCTTGGCACTTATCTGACCATCCCCACTTTACCCCCTTTTTCGATAATGTATTTAATGGATGTCTTACTGTTGCATAATTTGGAATAAATTATTGTACACATTTATTGTGCCTAAGAATCTTTGGAGTTCTTTTACATTAGTTGGTGGTTTCAAACATTTAACCTTTTCAATATTCACATTATCGGGTAAAATTTTACCTTCATTTACATTATAACCCAGAAAATTGATTTGAATAATTTTTCTCTTCTTATTTCGTTTACCAGAGGCCCTCTTCGGTGTTTGATGGGAATTTTAGAACCATAAATGTATTCATTATTAGCAAATAATAAGCAGAAAAAATACGTAACAAGCTAATCAACTCTGAACAAACGAGTGATCAGATCTGACCGTTACACAAACTTTGTAATCACGTGCGAATGAAAACACAGCAGAAAAGTAGAAGTTACTGTCCCCCAAATCAGCAGATACGAAAACCATAGAGTTTAAAACAAAATAGTAGAAAGAAATATGCTCATCTTGCAAAGGAAACATACGACCACTGCTGCAAGTCGAATGTAAACAAATACGGCAGCCTTTTAACCATTGCCAAAACTTTAAATTGCTAAAAGTTTTAGATTGTTAAAACCCGACGTACTGTCAAACAAACATTTACCTTACCCTCGGGTAATTTATACCTGTGTTTTTTCACACATCGCATACAGAAAAAAAAAACACACCGGGCATAACTGCTGTTACATACTTATGTTATATAATTTAATGATAAATCATTTCATTATTTAACATTAGCAAAATGCTAAATAATTTAAACATTGTTTTGGACTTTTGAATATGTGCTCTTTTATTTGCTTTTCTTCCAAACATATTTATTCTCAACGCTATGCCCTAAGTTGTTATTGCATTAAAATGTTTCAAGTAAATAATAATAAGCGTAAATATAATCAAAAGATCGAGAAAAAGAAAAGGCTTTTTCCGTCAAAAAGTCCCGATATGTGATTAAAAAATTGTAGTTTCTGTTCCCACTGATGCGAAAAAGAACCTGAAAGAATTATTAGCATTTTGAACCAATAACCATAATTGCAGTTCATCTTAGAGAGACTATTTAAAGGATTCCTAATTATAGACGGATGACTTCGGGGGAGATGAATTGTCGGATAAGAATACAAATGAACTTTCTTACAATGATTGACCGAGTTTCTTGATTGTAAAACTGAAATGGGTGTAAGAAAATTATGGTATTACCTTCGGATTTACTGGTAATGGATCTCTAGAATGAACACAGTTGATTTTAAAATACTTTACCGTAAAGGCGAAATCAATAAATGTGTTAGCGTACAATGCAGCCGGGTCTCTTATGTTTGTTGCTGTTTGGATTGAAATCGTCATGGAAGAAGTATGCTGTTCATAAAGTACTAGCTGAGTAGCAACCCGATGTGTTGCTTTTTCGATTTAAAATGAAATGGTTTTAAAAAATATATTACAATTTTAAAAAAATGAAATAATTATTTTAAATTATCTTTTCAAATTCTGGGCAAAATAGTTCATTCAATTAGAAAATTCTAAAGGTTTTAACTTCTCATTTCGTAAAACTAAAATTATTTCTGGTAATTTAAAATTATTTCTGGATTTCAATTATTAAATGACTCGTTCTCAACTAATAAGTTTTTCTTTTGGCAACATGGCCGAATGTAAATATTAAATCTCATGGGGGAAAAAGTGCTTAAAAAAATAGAAAGACAGTTCTGTGGAATTCAAAATTGGTGGTGGAAGAATTCTCATCAGTTGCTCATTAATTAGAAACGAATTTCACGAACTTGCTGGAATTATTAGTGAGCAAAATAATAAGTCGAAAAATTACGAACTCGGCATTCAGTTACATTAAGATATTATAGGGATCAGCGCGGGAAATTTCAAAAGTGAGTTTTGTAAGTACGGTTTTCAGAATGATAACATTATTTTTGTTAAATGTATTTGGTATATTTTGGAAGCTGAAAATCTAGCAAATGCCAAAAAATCGTAAAATTCACATTAAAAGGTGCAGAAAACCGAAATATTTGTCCATCAAAATCGTCGATTTCGTGAAATTCGGAAAAATGGTTTGGGGAAAATCTTCGTTTGCAATGAAAAACATTTTTTACTTTATAAAATTGTGTATATCTTTAAAGAAGAAGAGTTGTGGAGCATATGGAAATTAAAAAAATTGTAGATTGGAGGACGGAAAAGTTGAATTTTGCATGCATGAAAATAGTGGAAATTTGCGAAACGGAAAGGAGCTGGCTCACCCGGATTGTCAGCTGTTTCTGTTGTCCGCTTATTTTGAGTTCGGCGGTTTTAATTTAATAATTAAAAAAGTTGAAAGTTTTGAAAGTTGAGGATGGCATCAGTGCACGCGTCTTGTCCGTCCGTGTCCATCGGTAGCAGTCGCGATATCCTGCTATGCTTGGTTCGCGAGATTAGCTCGTCCCCGTGTCTGCTCTCTAACAAACATACGTTTGTTTACCTTCAGCTGTAAATAGCAAGATTTGGACTTCCGTCAGCAGAATTGTTTAGTTTCAATAGACGAATTAATGGAATATCAAACATTTATATCTCATTCATTCAAATGAGTTCACTTTTAGATGAGACTAGAAATAATCTGAATTTTTTTTTTTGATTTGTTTAACTCTGCATTTAAACTTACCCTATACCACACCGTTCAGTATTGAGTAGTCTAGAAAAGTTAACAGTAGTACGTAAAAAGACAATGCCATTATAGTTTGGTATCAAGGTTATTAATGGAAAATTGTAATTGTCTGTTTTTATACCTAGTTGTTTATATTTTGCAGGGAATTTTTAAATATTATGGTAAAATTATAATCAAAACTTTTAAAAATGTCATGATATTTTATGTCCTTTTTATTAAACATTTTTCATAATGCTATTTTCAAAATAATAACGAAATTATTTGCATCTTTTTCCATGTATGCTATTAAAGCTTTTCTTGTGGCTTATTGGCTGCTGTATTTCACTGTCTAAAACTATGATTTGCTTTATACTTACTATATTTTATTAGATATTTTACGTGATATATTATTTTAATTTTTCCACATCTCAGATGATTCAGCTGGAACGTTATATTTTATAACTATTTTATATATAAAATTTTCTAAATCTGTTCGTTTAAATTTTTTCTAATACTATGAATAACCTCATGACTCGGTAACGTATAATGATCAATAGGCAAAATTGTGTCTATAACTCAGACACAAACTTTCATTTAATAATAAGGACTGATTTATCTTTCTCTCTCTCTCTCTCTCTCTCTCTCTCTCTCTCTCTCTCTCTCTCTATATATATATATATATATATATATATATATATATATATATATATATATATATATATATATATATATATATATATATATATATTGATTGCTGTCCATTGAAATTGCAACAGCATGAAGGAGAGATGATACAAACGTCAAATTCGCATTAAAGGAAGATGATGTTGGGATATGCAAATGATCAGCATTTAAGCGCAATCGAACAACGCAGAAGTGAGAAACGACATCTCAAACTCTGTATAAAAAGAAAGTTAAGCAGCGGGTTTCTCATTCGGAAATCGCATTTTAATGTTGTTTGTTTGTGAGAAGTTCGTGTTATGCCTCGCATAAGAAGGAGAAACGGTTACCAGCACGTGAAGGAATTCGATAGCGGCAGGATCGTGGCCTATCGAGAGTGCGGTTTATCGCTCCGCGATATTGCTACTCGCATTGGTTTGAATCCAACGACTGTCATGTGAATAGGGAATCGATGGGTTCAGGAGAATCATATTGAATGCCTTGCAGGATCTCAACGGCCTCCCGACACTAACGACATGTTGCCAGGTCGGTCTTGCAGGATCGTACAGCCACATCACGGACCTTGAGTCAGGAAATGGACTTGTTTGTAGCACGACAAGTATCCACACGAACAGTACAATGACGTCTGAAGCAGCACGGACAGTCTGCACGGTGACCATTATTGTGGCTTCCCTTGACACTGCAGCATAGAGACGAGCGGCGACAGTGGTTCTCCCAACGACAAAACTGGATACAGGAGTGGCACCACGTCGTCTTTTGAGACGAGTCCCGGTTCTGCGTGCAGCATCATGATGGACGTATCCGTGTCTGGAGGCACGGAGGAGAACGCACGTGGCCTGCTTGCATTCTATATCGTCATACGGGCCCTGCACCTGGTGTGATGGCATGAACAGCCATTGGGTACACGACACGAACAATTCTCGTTCGCATCGTCGGTAATCTGAACTGCCAGCGTTACATTTCTTAGATCTTAAGTCCGGTGGCTGTGCCCTATCTTCGAGGCCTTGGTGTCGTCATCTTTCAGCAAGATAACGCAAGACCGCATGTTGTCCGTCATGTCCTGACCTACCCCGACACAGAGGGTGTTCGAAAGTTACCCTGGCCAGCACATTCTCCAGATATCCACCCATTGAAAACATCTGGTGATGGGCTGCGGAGAGACTGGGTCGCCACTGCTCTTTAGCCCTTACAACTGATGAAGTGTGGCATAGACTTGAAGCAGCATGGAATGACTTGCCCGTATCTGTCATTCAAGCCCAGTTCGACTCGATACGTAATCGGGTTAGAGCCATTTTAGCTGCCAGAGACGGCAGCTGTGTGTACTAATTTCAGACCCTGTATACCCCCAAATTTTCTACAAATTTTCATGTTTTTTCCTACTATGCTGCATACGGACAATAGGTAAAGTTCTGTTATTTGTTGCTTTCCTTCCTGGTGTTGCAATTTTAATGGATAGCAGTGTATTTATGTATGTCATCGCTTTCCCGAGTAACTCTAAACCTGTAACCGCGTGTTTATTTTTGGGAAGCATTTGGCAGAGTATAGATGCCTAGCACTAAAAAAAGCTTTACGAAGGACGTTCATCAAGTGTTGAGCGGTATGACGTCATACGACGAGATCGCCAGCTTCGCGAATGTGGTGGGGAATGTATTGTCCCAGTCCCCTCGGGATTTAAAGGAACTTGCAAATTCTAGTATCCCTTTGGCTCTTTTATCCCCGACGAGTAAGGGGCACGTGGGGTCGTCCCGAAAGCTCCGTGTTTGTGCGATCGGTAGCGAGAAAATCTGTAATTTCGATACTCTGGCGTCACCGATCTCACTGTTATTTCGGAACGCTTTTTCTAGTCTGAAGCTGTAGGAGGAGCCGAAATCCATCGAAGGATTCCAGATAATTATGGAGACAGTGCTTCACCACGGTCAAGTGTATATGAATAGCTTAAGATGTTCAAAAATTGTTAGACAGCCGTGAAGGGAGGAGAAATATGAGGACTCCTATCGACATCACTAATGATGATGCCGTCGCACAAGTCTGTACGAAGTTTCTAACGAACCAAAGCTGGACTATTGATGAATTGGCAAATCATAAGCAAATTAGTATTGGTTCTTCATATGGCATGATCCATCGCAGGTTTGGTTTTTCATAAAGTATGTGCAAGATTGTTCCGAGACAGTTCTATGAATCTGTCCCTATACTGTTCTGAAAGCATGTTGTGAATTTCGGCTCGTAATGCAGATTCAGATAAAAAAATACCCCGTTTAACATAGCGTTGTTAATCTTTGGTGCAAACAAAGAGTGGGGCAGCCATGTTCACTAAGCAATAGCAGCGAAACGAACTCACCGATGAATGTCAAACTTTCTGTAGACGATGAGAAAGGCAAGTACTCTTGGCTAAAATTCTAAATTCAACCCAAAGAAAAAACTCTTAATTTATTTATTCGTTTGAGGAAGGGATAAGCAAGATTATGATAAATAATTGTGGCAGGCTGAACGAGTAAAATACTAAGTATGTATCAATAAGTGTATTTTATAGTTTATAGGGTGATTCCTGTTGTTGCATGGAGAGTATTTAGCCTGATCTTGAACTACCGTCCTCTGATAGACAGATATAAATTAAATTTAGAAGAGAGATGATTCTCTGGAGGAAATAATTATATAAACTCTTCTATTCTTTCTAGTAATTTATTGGGGCGAGATGTTTTAAATGCTAAAATTGGAAAATCAATAAAGAACAATGAAGTTGAGAGAAGGAAAAAGAGAAGAGAATTTACAGCATGAGTGGTGGACGTTACTGGTTCGAAAGTGATTACTTTGCAGCTACTACTAGATCCATAGTTGAGACCTTCGAAAATGATCAATTACGTCTTTAAAGTACATTCATGGGAATAATTATAAAAATTATAATTCTATCTCCTGAAGAATGAAAATAACATCTGATACTATATGTGTCAATTTCAGATCCCCATTTTTAATCAGATAGATCAAATCAAAAAGGAGATGGGTTACATTAATTCAAATACGATAAATATCATAATCAAAGTAAATCTTCTTAATCTGATCTCCAAATTAATTTTGGAATACAGTAACTACCGCTTATAGTGATCACTGGTTATAAGAATAAACCGTTTATAAGAATCAATATCGCGAAAACAAAAACAAATGTATTATTTCCATGTTAAAATTTTCGCTTTAAAGAATCAATCCACCGGTTTTAAGAATCAGTTTACACTCTTCGCTTTCCTTTCATTTTTCAAAAAAAGCCACTTAAACCCTCAAAAGGCACGAAGTTGTTTTCTTATTTTTTTAAAAAAGAAGAGTGATAAGATGCGATGGAACACAGTCGTAAAATGCATCCTTTTCTTTGTTAGATATAACATAATAGTTTCCCCTTAAACGCTTTAGCTAAACACTGTCCTAATAGCTTGACCCGGGGGCATCCTACTCGTGCGGATCCGATGTCACTTTTCTCCACTGAAAAACAAAAATAGGGACTATTTTTTCCCACCTCCCACATCCTGGTTGCGGCTTCCTGGACCATGAAACACAAAAATCTTCGGCGAAGTGTCCACTATCACTTAGGCAAACGTGACATTAGTAGATTCAGCACATTATCAAACCGTGAAACGTAAGCTAGAAGGTGAATCTTCGTCTGAGACTATTAGTATTGAAAGAGGTATAAACAACCTCCTGAAAACTTCATTACGTCAAACTACCATAGAAAACTTTTTCTTGCTTCCTTCCTGTAGTTGAAACGTTAAAACTGTTAAGCAGGTATGTTGTAACAAATATTGGATGTTTTCTGTTCTTGCTATAATCATGTGTATCTACTTATAGGTCTATAAATTAAGTTGTATTTTTAAAATTATAAAAAATAATTTTAATGAAAGATAATTAACGTAAATTAAAGAATATTTTATGGTAAATTATCTCATGGATATATAGGTGTGTGTGTGCCTGTCAAAAATCCTAAATTTCGGCTATAAGAATCAACCGCTTATAAGAATCAAAAACAGTAATAACAAACGTGATTCTTATAAGCGGAAATCACTGTACTAGTGAATGTATAGTAAAAGATCTTTTTTAAGGATAAAATCATATGAAAACTTCGGAATATATGTCTCTTTTCCAAAATGTGAGAGTTTCTTCGTGTGAGAAACTTGAATTGGCTTGAACGATTTTTCTGAGTAAATATCCATTTACAACTTAGTAATAATATTAAGTATAAGAGTGAATGTTAAAGGACAATTTATACCTCATTATTTTATTTTTGACAAATGTATGAGTTCCTTTGTACATTAGAATAAAATATGGACTGCACCAATAAGAACAGAACATTGCTCTTCATTATGTAGAGTCTGTGAGCGTCTTTGAACGCATTAATTTTTGACCATATAAATAAGCGATCACATATAGAAGTCGTTAAAACCATGCAGCTCCAGCATATTTAACAACAATCATGGATCTATGCTTCGCCCTTCTTAATGCGCATTATGGCCTCCCATACTGTTATTTCAACTGAGACTCAAATTCAAAAGAACCAGTGATTCTTTCGGTATATCTTCTATTCGCTTATTAGACTCTTACAATTACTTTACTATACTATGTCTGATGCAATTTTAGACCTAATTACTAAACAATTTGAGTATGAAATTATTTACTCTGACTCTCTCTCCCGTTTAGAACCAATGAGTAGTCCATTTTTTTTTGATTCCGCAGCCATTGGGTCATTTTAAACGTATAAAACACTTTTAGAACTTTGCAATACTTCATATTTAGAGGACCTATTTAGAAATGACATAACACTAAACCCATCTAAAATCATAAACTCAGTATGTCTACATTTCCAAATAGTTTTCTGTATTATATATCTTTTGTTATCATTAATTTGTGGATTGAAGGCTTTTCGATAATTTTTTAACACAAGAAACAGACTTGCGGTCGAGATATAAACATAAAAGAATTTCTAATCTATTCATATTTCTGGAATTGTCTATTTTATTCTGAGGAATAAAATGGGATGCCACCGTGTCATTTACAGTCGAAACAAATACAGTGATACTGATGGTAGTAATTATTAATGTTTGAGACATATATACGCATAACTTACAACACATAATATTTAAGACAAATATGACTTGCATGTAAAATAAATACTGTAATCAGATCTCTGAAACGTTACAAGGTTTTACAAACTACAAAATATAAGCATTCTCACAATAACATAATAATGTGATTTGCTTTTGTGTTATAAACTTATTTCAGAAAATATAGATCTTTCAGTCAAAACAACGACGTATATTGTCTCAAGACGTAATTTGTATAAAGTATCTTTTAAAGTGGTAGTATTTTCTCAAAAAATGAACTTCGTATTCTTTTATAATAAAATTAAAAATGACGAGTAAGTTACAAAAGGACTGCTACTTAAGTAAACATAAATTACAATTTTTCTCATAAATTTGCCGGGAATAGTGAATTTGACGAAATTGTAAAATTGCAGTTGCGCTTTTCTTGGACAATATATTGGTGGAATATAAATTGTTTGCTAGTTGTTGAATTGTTCTTATCAAGTATCATTTAAAATGTGTTTAGAAGTTTCATTTTAGACAGAGGGTTTCATTTTTAAAGACAGAGAGAGAAGTTTCATTTTTAAAACAGAGGGCTTACGATCCCATTAGGATGGCAGCACTCAAATCACGGGAGGGAAATCAAACATTGGAGAGGACAAAGTCAAGATATCCCTTAAAGTTTTTAAACCTACATGTACTATGTATTATATTTTATGCAGTCAAATATGCTGCAAAATGTCATTAATGTGCTCCCCTTGAAATTCCAGCAGAAGGAACTCGTCTCCAAAAACCACATTTGGAAATCTTCCCAGGGTACTGATAGAGAGGCCCCCCGGGCAAATCAGAGTCCAAGATAGTAAGCCTAAGTTATATATATATATATATATATATATATATGCATATGTATATGTATATACACTCTGCCCCCCAAAAATATATGCACCCAGAAGGAAACGAGCTACTATCACGAAACTTAACATGTATGCAGTGTATGAGGAGATAAGCAAATGATTACAAATTCAAAAGAACAGACCGTATTATTGAGAAGATATAGCATGAAGAATGTTACAAATCAGTAAGTAGTAAATCCACCTCTGGCAGCTAGCTATACAAGCCGAAACACGACGTGGCATCGAATCAATGAGGTCACCTACGACCTCCTACGGAAGATCAGGCCATAATCTTTGCAACTGGGCAGTTAATTCAGCAGTATTTTGGGAGGCCTGCAGTTGCCTTCCAAGCACGTTCCAGACGTGCTCTACTGGCCAGAGGTCTGGTGACCTGGCAGACCATGGAAGTACGTCATATCCTTGAAGACATTGTTGGGAGAGTAGCGCAGTATGTGGACGAGCGTTGTCTTGCTGATAATTGAGCGCCTTGATAGCATAGGCAGTAGAACTGGCGTTAAAATATCATCCACGTAACTGCGTGCAGTCAAAGTGCATTGAACGACGAGTAGAGGTGATCGCGTGTCCTAACAAATCGCTCCCCACACTGTTACAACTAGTGTAATCCCTGTATGCCTCTTGACAACGACTGCCGGATCGGACCGATGGCCTGGCTGCCTCCACACGCGTATGCGCTGGTCATCAGCATTGAGACTGAATCGGGATTCATCGATGAAGATCATACCCCTCCAGTCGGTCACACTCCAGCTTTCCCGAGGTCGGCAAAAATGCAATTGAAACTGCCTAGGATGTGGGGTCAGTGGTAGGCTTCTTAATGGACGTGGGTTCCTTATATCTACTTCTGCCAGTTGTCTCCGAATGGTTTCCCTTGATACCGGATGTCTATAAGGTGGTAAATGGCTTGATACCGGATGTCCCTTGATACCGGATGTCTACCGGATGTCTAGAAGGTGGTAAATGGCGTCGAATCGATTCTAGCGACGTTGTTGGAGCGGATTTATGATCGTTGTTTCTGTTCTTATGATTGCGCGATCCTCTCGCGCATTTGCGTTCATGGGACGCCCTGACCCTCCGCGAAGGTAGACTATCCCTTCCGTTATCCATTATAGCCAATACCGAGCAATTACCATATAGCTCCGAATGAGGTAGCGGCCAATATGCCTGTTCGACTAACCTGCTTGTCTGAGGCTTACTATTCACCTTCTCAAAGTCCGACAATACCGTCCATCCAAGTCAACAGATTTGTTTGAATAACCCTATGGCACGGGCAATTATTCTTTTAAACTCTCCGAGCTGCGCATCTCATATGCGCATTTACCCTTGTCTCATTGGCGTCGAAATTTTAATAATTTGCATATCTCTTACGAAACTACATTCCTGCCAAGTTTCGTGATAGTAGCTCGATTTCTTCTGGGTGCATATATTTTTTTGTGATAGATTGTATGTATATATATATATATATATATATATATATATATATATATATATATATATATAGTGGTGTCTTGACATACGAGTTTAATTCGTTCCGTGACGGAGCTCGTACCTTGAACTACTCGTATGACATATCAATTCTCCCCATTCAAATGACTTTAAATACCATTAATCCATTACGTAACGTCATTTTTACGTAACGTCCATTGCGTAAACGTCATTTATAGCCGACTAGAATAAGCAAAACAAGCGTATATACACACACACACACACATATATATATATATATACATTTATATGTAAATTGAATCTCTTGCAACTTTATTTGATTATAAAGAAACAAAACCTATATCAAGAGAGTGAAGACAGTTATTTGATAAAAAGGATAAAAGTGTGCTATATTTCACAGCAATATTTGTAAAAATTAATTAAGGGGGAAAAGGTGTTTATCACGTAGTTCAACATTGTTTACAATTTTTAAAGCTTTCTTATTCACGTATGATATTCCAAACTTAGGCACTATTTATTACTAGTGCTCAAATACTTGCTGTCTAAAATAATCCTCTGGATCAATGTGAAGCCCATTGACTATATTTATGGTTTTTCCTGGCATCATTTAATAGCTACTCTTATTCACTGCAGCCTTTGGAGCAAGAAATTCAGATTTTTTTAACTCTTACACAATGATTAATATGGAAAATAATGAAGAATAAAGTTTGGAGGAATTTATAACGAGGGTCAAAATTCTTGTCTGATATATATATATATATATATATATATACGAGTATATATCTATAAATCTTTTTTTCGATCAATAGGATAAAGTGTTCTGTGTTTTCCTTATTTTTATCTCTACTGAGATGAGGTAGTCTTTAATATGATTTAAACATAAAATAAATTTATTTATATAAAGAAATGATCAAACACGGATATTATTTTTAAACTCTTTTAACACAAAATTAAGGTACTCGTGAGATTTATGTATATTAATAAACATTACTTTAGGGCAAGTGTCTGTCCCTTAGCATAAATGGCAGAAATTTCTAGTTAAAATTGGTTTTACGAAATGTAGTGGCTACCTTTTAATGTTTTGTATTAAGCGAATTGAAAGAAAATATACATAGTAAAAATAATGTTTATTATTCTGGAAATTATGTACTCTGTCTCACTCTCTCTCTCTCTCTCTCTCTATATATATATATATATATACAGAAGGTCATTCGCACTTTATGGAAATGATTTTGTAATTTATTTTTGTCTTTTGCATTTTGAGATAAAAATTTGGCAACTTCAGAATAATCCGCTGCTACTGTTTTGTTGTTGTTTCTTATGAGCCTTGACCGGCAGTAACATCAGATCAAGTCCCGAAGGCTATGGAGGTGTGGCTCCTGATTCGAATTAGCACCACAAGGGTCGGAGTCCGACTTGGCTAAATGACCGGTCCCGTAATTTTGAACTGAGTCAAGTGACGAGACCGGAATACTTGACCCCGCACCCCGCAAGAGGTAAATTTGAGAACTTGGATGACTTTGTAGTCACGTCCTATTTTACGTGACCAGGCCACCATTAGTGAACACGGCGGTAGATTTGCAGCAAAGAGCATCGAACCAGGGACATTCAGATCACTGGCCCGCTGCTCTTGCCAACTGGACTACCGCGCCCCTGTAAAAAGAAAAGATTTATTTTGAAAATGGCTCCTAAAATTGATAGAGGGCTCGAAGGTTACGTAACTGCGCTTTCCGAGTAGAAATATTCGTATCAACAAATTACAAATCGGTGTAAAGATCTCGGTTATTGCATTTCAAAAAGAAGTATTTATAATATATTGAATTTAAAAGGAAAAAAAATCTAACTGAAAGTAAAAAGGAAAACATAACCGAGAAACCTCATCTTAAGACTGTTCGAACATAGGTAAATATCAAGAAAGTGAACTCACTGATTCTAAAAGAAAATTTACCGATTTAAAGATCCATTGTATCGAAATTAGGAATTTCCTCTGGCACTGTAAGTACAATCATTCATAAAGATTTGAAGTTAAAAATGATGTTTAAGCCTAAAGTTCATCTGCTTTTTCCAAAACATATTGCTGAAAGAAAAACAAAGTGTAGAAAATTAACTGAAGAACATCTAGTACTGAAAAAGAGAAATTTGTGGTATCACTCGATGAGGCATGGGTATATTTAAGTGTCTAATAAAGAAAGATCAATTTTCTATTCCTCAAATGACGGGAATTACAGTACAAAATGGCTTCGTCACAGTACAGAAAAGTTCCCTAAGAGATTCATGATAATTACAGGATTTTGTTACATCTGTAAAATCCCCTGACGCTTCTCCAATGGACTTTTGCACTTTCGGTTTACTAAAATGTGCCTTAGGATAACGGCATCCAAGAACACTGAAAGGACTTTGGAAAACGGTCCAAGAGGAATGGGGTAAAATTGAAATGACAGTAGTAAGAAAAAGTTTACTTTCATTGAAATTTCGAGTTAGAGCTATTGTCAAGAACCATGGCTATGAGATAGAAGACGCACAAAATACGGCATTGATACATAAAACTTAACTATCAAAAAACGTTTCCATAAAGTGCGATCGACCTTCTGTATATATATATATATATATATATATATATATACACTTTGTCACAAAAAATATATGCACCCAAAAGAAATCGAGCTACTATCACGAAGCTTGGCAGGAATGTAGTCTGGTAAGCGATATGCAAATGATTAAAATTTTGACGCCAGTGAGACAAGGGTACGCGCGCTATGCGCATATGAGTTGCGCAGCTGGGAGAGTTTAAAAGCATGATTGCTCGTGCCATAGGGTTATTCAAACAAATCTGTCGACTTGGATGGACGGTATTGTGACTAGAGATGCCTCTGAGACGTAACCGGCGACAGTACGAAAAATTGTCGGACTTTGACAGGGGGCGTATAGTAGACCTCAGAGAAGCAGGTTGGTCCAAAGGCGTATTGGCCGCCCCCTCTGTCGGAGCGATATGGTAGTTGCTCTGTGTTGGCATCAATGGATCACGGAACGGTTAGTCTACCATCGCGGAGGGTCAGGGCGTCCCAGGAACACAAATGCGCGCGAGGATCGCGCAATCATAACAGCGGACAGGTCCGCACCAACAACGTTGTTAGAATCGGTTCGACACCATTTACCACCTTGCAGACATCCAGTGGTATCTAGGGAAACCATTCGGAGACGACTGACCGACGCAGGTATAAGGAACCGACGTCCATGAAGACGTCTACCACTGGCCTCACATCATAGGCAGTGTCGATTGGATTTTTGCCGACTTCCGGTAAGCTGGAGTGACCGACGGGAGGCGTGTAGATCCCGATTCAGCCTCAATGCTGATGACTAGCTCATACTCGTGTGTAGGCGGCCAGGCCACCGGTTCGATCCGGCATTTGTTGTCGTGAGGCATACGGAAATTTCACAAGTTGTGACAGTGTGCGGAGTGATTTGTTTGGACACACAATCATCTCTAGTCGTCCTTCAATGCACTTTGACGGCACGCATGTACGTGGACGAGATTTTAACGCCAGTTGTACTGCCTATGCTATCAAGTCGCCTAGGTGACATTTATCAATAAGACAACGCTCGTCCACATACTGCGCGACTTTCCCAACAATGTCTTCAAGGATATGGCGTACTCCCATGGCCTGCCAGGTCACCAGACCTCTGGCCAATAGAGCACGTCTGGGACGTGCTTGTTAGGTAACTGCAGCCCTCCCGGAATACTGGTGAATTAACTGTCTAATTTCAAAGATTATGGCATGATCTTTCGCAGCTTGTTGTAGGTGACCGCATTGATTCGATGCCACGTCGTGTTTCGGCTTGTATAGCTGCCAGAGGTGGATTTACTACTTACTGATTTGAAACCTTTTTCATGCCATATCTTCTTAATAAAATGGTCTGTTCTTCTGAATTTGTACGATATTTATTTGATATTTACATATTTGTCACGATATTTACAATTGCTACAGAACGTAATACCCGATTATGTGGAGAACCTGCCGTTGTTTAATCTTAGGAATGTATGTTTTCAACATGACGGCGCGCCTGCTCATAAGACATCTCCAGTGAAGCAGTACCTCGTCAAGAAATTCGAGAACGAAATAATTGGGTATGACGGTTTCGAAGAGTAGCTTCCACATTCGCCTGATCTGACTCCACTTGACTTTTTCCTGCGGGGATACCTGAAACAGCAGGTGTATGCGACCCCTCCACAAATATTGTAAGACCTTAAAGGACGCCTTACGGACGCTTGTGCCAACGTGTCACGCTCTATACTCCAACGTGTGCAACGTGACATTCAAACGAGAATCCAAATGTGCATTGCAGCTGACTGTGAGAAGTTTGAATATCTCAAATAAAGTTATATTGTTATAACTAGTTGTTTTTTCTTTCTCAGATCGTTTTGTCACGCCACAGTGTAGGAAATCCCGAAAAAACAAATGCGCGTTTTAACCGTTGTATTCTTCTCATTAATGTCCACAAGGTATCTTTTTGTACCAAATCGATGATTCTCTACAACTTTATAAATCATTTTTTCCCTATCTCGTTCTGTTTTCGAGATAAGAATGCTAAGTCCGCAGTTTTCTACCAGGTGACGGAGTAGGCGGTTTCATTCAGTAGCGCATAGCTACTTTACTATACCTAGACACCACTTTTATGAATATAGCTCAGCCGTACCGAAGTTAAGAGGGGGACAAGGGACTTTAGTGGGCATACTGTATATACAGAGGCTGTTCGCACATTTTTTAGACGATTTTGGTAAGCGGTAATAAAAAAACGTTTGCTGAAAAGAAAATAATTGCAATTCTACTATGTTTTTAAAAGTCAAAATTATCGTCTACGGCTTGAAAGTTTTGTTTTTATTCAAAATGGCGTTTTTAACAAAGCAGTGGTTCGAAGGCTACATTTATGCTCTTTACGAAGAGAAATATGCATACTCCGTTATCCAAAAACGATGTGAGAGTCATGGTTTTGTGATATCTAAAGCGTCGATAGGTAATATCGTCAACAAGAAAGGAAAAAAACGTCAAATTGGAGCCTCAAGTGGGACAAAAATTCCAAACAAGTATCCAAGGAAAAAACGGACATCTTCGACTATTGCAAAGGTACGTTGTTTAATGTTAAAAGAAAATCCCCCTAGTCAAAGGACAGTTGCAAAATCATTACAATGCTCGTTGTCCACTGTAAACAAAATGATAAGCGTTCATTTAAATCTTAAGAAAGCGAAAAACCGCAATGTGCATCGTCTTCTTCTAAATCTTATCGCTGAACGCAGGACACGCTGCAGAATTCTATATGAGAAACACTTATCTAAAGAAAAATGGAAAACAATTGTCACAATAGATGAATCATGGGTGTATTTAAACGATTACAACAAAAAAAGAGCCATTTATTATCATAAAAGGGGAGAAAAAAAATTTAAGTACATGGTTCAAAGAATCGAAAGAAAGTTTTTCTAAGGGATTCATGATTGTTGCTGGTTTTTCTTATAATGGCAAGTTAAAAATAAAGAGAGTGGAAAAAATGTCAAGATTAACTCCAAATACTATCAGGAACATATTTTATCGCCAATTTTTCTGAATGAAATACCATCGCTTTACCCACAGTGCCATCAATCTGTGTGACTCCATCAGGACAAAGCTAGCAGTCACACATCAAAATCCACTGTAAATTTCCTAAAAGAAATGGAACAAAAACTTTTATCAAGGCCATACCCTTCACTGATATCCTTACTAAATCTCCCGATGTATCACCTATGGATTTTTGTGCTTTCGGACTTTTAAAATCTGCATTATCCAAACGTCGTCCCAAAATCCTTACAGGACTCTGGAAAGCTGTTCAGTAGGAATGGGATAGAATACATCTTCTGACACTTCAAAAGGCATTATTAACCTGGAAATTGCGGTGTCGAAAGATAGTTCAGAATAAGGGATGTCAAATAGAACATTTAAAACACAAGAATTTTATGTAATTTAGTTTTGTGAATACAATATACATCGTCTAAAAAATGTGTGAACAGCCTCTGTATATACAAGGGTCAGTCAATAAGTTAGTTGCAAACCTCCGTAAAATTCTCGGTAATAGAGATATTTCGTTGAAACCTTGTGGCAACACAGAGTATCAGGTGCTGCGGTAGGTGCAGTAGCGGCTTTGACGTGGCAGTTTTAGTTCTCTTGCTAATCAATCGTGAATATGTTTCGGCAGCTACCAGTGGCGTTCAAATTTGAAGTCCGTGCACTAATCCGCCTTCTGTGGGCAAAAGGTTGTGACTGCACTGACATTTTTTGGCAGTTGCACGAAGTGTACGGTGCTAACGCAACATTGCTCCAAGCTACCGCCAAGTGGCACCTCTCATTTTAGAATGGTCTAACAAATATCGAGGATACGTTTCATCAACTTCGACGACAGATGAGAACGTTGCACGCGTGAATGAACTCATTCATCAAATCAGACGTTCCACAGTAGACGAGATCATCTCGTCTATTGACTGACCAACACAAATTTCAACGGTTTGAATGTTCTCTAGCATTTTTGGAACGTTATCAACAAGAAAGAAATGTGTTGGGGACTAAATAGGGACCGGTGACGAGACTTGGGTTCAAAATTTCGCACCTGAAATGAAACGCATCTTTCTCGAAAGAAATGCCGAGCAGTTCAATTACACAGGAAAGATGATGCTGGCGCTGTTTTTCGATAGAGAAAGTATAGTGCATACCTAATTCTTGCCGAAGGTTGCCACAATTAATGCAGCGTCTATATTGTGAAACCCAAAATTGGTTGCGAAAGTCGCTTAAAAATCGACGACAAGGCAAACTTTCAAAAGTCACTGTGCTCTTCCATTACATTGCAAAACCGCATGCGGCTACTCTAACGAGGGATCTTTTGAAAAAGTTTAAATGGGAAGGGTGAAATCTTGCACCATGTGACTTCCACGTCTTCGGTCCCATGAAACAAGAAATTGCAACGCGATGATATCACTCGGATGAGGAGGTAAAAGTTGCAACTCAAGAACGGTTATATCACATAAGATGGCAATTCTTCACAGATGGCATGGAAAAACAGGTGTCACGCCTCAACAAATGTTCAAATAAAGGAAGTGATTACGTAGAGAAATAGATTATGTATTGTACTTTTATGTTAGCAAATCTTTGTTCTATAATTTCAACCCGGTTTTGTTGTTTTCAACGAGTGCAACTAACTTTTTGACTGGCCCTTGTTTATATATAAATTACAACCCAATATTGCATAATTACAGTGGTGTATCACCTTTCTATATAGGAGCTCATAAACGCCAGAAACGTCTTTCCTGGGTCCTTGCATTGGATCATTTTGATAGTCACACTGGAAGTAATATTTTACTCGTTTGAGTTGGAGTACGAGGTTCTTAAACATTCTAGACACAATCCTGACATTAGTCCCATTGAATTTCAACGTTCGAGATTTTTCAAGATTCAAGGCTCTTACGTGCTTACACGAAGAAAATTAAATTTCTAAAACGGGATTTCTCCAATTTTTATAACTGCTTTAGTAGATTATAAAGATTAGGAGGTGAATGCATTTCAGAGAAGTAGGTCTTATTCCAAAGTTTGACTAAATGTGTGACTTTTCCAAGACTTTTTACCATTTACGTCCACGCTTCGTATATTGTGACCGAGTCTAATTTCATGGAATATTTTTAAAAAATTATTGCTCCGCACTAAATTAGAAAAGAATATTAGGGTTTTGGAATGGATGTCTTTTTCGTATATTGCAAACTTTCTCATTCACTTTTGAATTGAATAATAATACACTGCCTGAATATAGAAGCAATGGTTATGTACCTATAAAATATTTTTAAAAAAATCCAAAGTTGGCTCCATGTTAAATTTTTACTCTTTCAAGAATTAAAAATTAAATGAAGGTTGTTTTTGCATCCTATTTGGAAATTGACGGGGATACAGTGAAGTCTAGCAGAAAGGTAAATTTCTATTACATCTGTGTCAAAGCATTATAAAAACAGTATGTACTTAACAGAATATTTAAAAAACAAAGAACATTTGCTACTTTATAAATTAACTAAGGGATATTCCAATTAGATATCACGAATCGGTTGACATTCAAATAAAGGACTTGCTAAATTATGCATTTGATGTTCATTTTATTTCCAAACTGTTATTCGGATACATGAATTTTCCTTAGTAATGATCTAATTTGACAATGAATATTGCTTATTATACGCGTAATAAGATACTTTTTCAGTTTCAAAACTTCTTTAAAAAGCAAAAGGGGGGAGGGGAGTTTATAAGTTTTGAAAATATGAATTCTAAATGACTGTTTACTAAATAACTAAGAAAATTTGGAAAAACAATCAATTTCTACTCCTGTTAATCCACTAAGGTAGTTGTCATTTTAATTTACAAAATTTGAAAAGACACACATTTAGAATAATTGAAATTTAAAGCTACAAAAATATTGGTATTTAAACATAATTTTTTGCTTTTTCTATCTACTCTTTATTATGTCTTATAAGTAAAAAGCCCTGTTCTTGATAAATATTTTAAAATTCCAAACTATGAGGCGCATTATTCATTTTTCACTAATACAGTAGACTAATTAGAGTAAGCTTATTTTTATATTGCTGTAACGTTATACAACAAAAGTTTTATCGCTAGGTGAGATATTGAAGATAACAGAAAATCAAAGAACAATTAAATTTGCCTTCAGGAGAAAAAATGTATAAAAATTTAATAGTCCTTAGTCTATCTTATACATAAAATGGAATTAAAGCTGTAAATCTGGAATTTGTTTTCATTTTATCAATAAAGAAATACTAGGTGGCCCGTGCGAAAATTTCACATGCGAATAAAATACGATAAATTTTATAACGAGGTTGGTGGTTTGTAGTAGGATGAAAGAAGAACCGGTTCATTTGTAACCATGGTATTTTTGCAAATTAGCAATGGTGAGTAAGGATAATACAAAACCGATTACAAAAGAAATTTAAACACAAAATTGGAGGTGAAACATAACAAAAAAACAGGGGAACATGAGATATGTATACGTCTTTTTAATCAATATTAAAAGTTAAATATGACAAAAACTCGTCGAAAATGTGATAGGTAGAAAAAGGGATCATGACCAAAAATCACCTTCTAGAAATAATATATATGATGATGATGATGGTATGTTTTAACGTAGGATTACGGTCCTTTATAATGGTCCTCCGGAAAGGAAAATTTCAGACGCTAAAACTGTCCGACCGTACCTCGAGAGTTATAATTTTGGCAGCGTGCCAAACCTAGTCTGTATCGCTTGGACAAACAGTAAACAGTTAAACAGAAAAGTACCAAAATGCGTCAAAATGTTGACATACTCACACACACACACACACACACACACATATATATATATATATATATATATATATATATATATATATATACAGGGTGTAACGAAACTCTTGGGCAAAATTTTAAGGGGTGATAGTACACATCAAGACAAACAATATTATATAGGAAACTTAGGGTCCCAAACGTCTTCCAAAGGAGATAGACGCCATTAAAGTTTAGGGTCCGAAATTTCAAATGATCATAAAAAACGGGAAAATTTGTCGATTCGTTTTATGTTTTCGCTTAAATTATTCTTTATGTCAAGATTTTCTGGAAAATAAATTTTAAAGATAAAGTTAAAAAAATGCCGATAGAGGGCACTTTAGACTTTGGAGTAACAAACAACTATTTTTTACTGTTATTTTTTGTATCAGATTAAATGCTTTCAAAAGCTAAGACTTAAACTTAAATTTTGAGCTCAAAATCTGAATCGTTGGGGGTGGTTATGTAGCGAAAACTCAACAGTGTTCAGGAGGTGAAATTTGAACCCCCCTCCTCCCCTGTACGCAGTTCAGTTATTCACGATTTTGGAGACCAGGCAGCAACTATTACCCACTAAACGTAAAATAAACAAGAGAGAGATGACAAAAAATAAAAAAAAGTTATTCATAACAGACGATCATTTGATCGGGCCATATCTTCTGCCAAGGCGCCTGGACGGCGGAACGTATCTGGTATTCCTACAAGAGGTGTTTCCAGTTCTGCTGCAAAGTGTTCCAGCCAACATAAAGGCTCGTATGTGGTTCCAACATGATGGAGCGCCTGCATATTTCAGCGCAAATGTGAGAAGTGCATTGGATACAGCATATACAGGGCGATGGATTGGACGGGGTGGTCCGGTAAATTGGCCGGCACGCTCGCCTGACCTCTCCTGTCTAGACTTCTTCCTCTGGGGCCATATGAAGAGTCTTGTTTACGCAAGCCCTGTCGACTCCAACGAGGAACTGGTTGCGAGAATTGCCGTCGTAGCAGGCGATATCCGGGAGATGCCCGGGGTATTTGCTAATGTTCGAAAGTCCCTCCACCGGCGGTGTGAGGCCTGCATCCTTGCTGGTGGGCGCTCTTTCGAGCAGTTTTTGTGATTCCACAAGAAAATCATGCGTGTACCATTTTCTACGTGTCATCATTCATTCAACCTTCATTCATGCGCACGACGTGCGTACATCAAATTGTTTTTTTTTTTAATTTCGAGAGGAGAAATTACTTATGTCTAGTACTATGAATAAATTTTTTAATTTTGTCATCCCTCTCTAATTTATTTTACGTCTAGAAGGTAGAAGTTGCTGCCTGGTCTACGACACAAAGTCCTACGACACTAACATCGGGAATAACTGAACTCTGTTCAGGAGGGAGGGAGTTTCAAATTTCAACTCCTGAACACAATTCCGTTTGCGCTACTTAACCACCCCCAACGAATCAGATTTTGAGCTCAAAATTTAAGTTTAAGGCTAAGCTTTCGAAAGCATTTACTGCGATAAAAAAATAACGGTAAAAAATAGTTGTTCGTTACTCCAAAGACTAAAGCGCCCTCTATCGACATTTTTTTTAACTTTATCTTTAAATTTATTTTTCAAAAACAAACTGACAAAAAGAATAATTTTAGCTAAAACCGCTAACGAATTGACCCATTTTTCCGTTTTTTATAATCATTTGAAATTTCGGACCCTAAACTTTAATGGCGTCTATCTCCTTTGGAAGACGTTTGGGACCCTAATTTTCTTATATAATATTGTTTGTCTTGATGTGTACTATCACCCCTTAAAGTTTTGCCCAAGAGTTTCGTTACACCCTGTATATATATATATATATATACATATATATATATATATATATATATATATATATATATATATATATAAATATATATATACATACATATATATATATATACATATATTTATATATATATATATATATATATATATATATATATATATATATATATATATATATATATACATATATGCATGACACATACATACAAATACACACAAAGGAGGTAAGCAACGATAAGTAATCCTACGTTAATAACCCGCTGTAGTTTCATTAGAAGAAACAACCTGGATTTTCTTTTTATTTAAATGTTACTGTTCGAGAGATAAAAGTAAAAGCAAATAAATAAATGAGCGCGTATTTGCCATTTGGCAAAAAAGCATATCTTTACATGTCTCGCGCATGTTTTCCCTTAGAGTATACATAAGAAATTTGCCAATCCACCTTGTACCAACCATTGCCCCAATCTGATTTTTTTTTCTTCGACTTGTACATCTACATGGTAAGAAGTTTATTTTGATTATCATTTAATTATGATACAAATTAGAAGCTTTCCCTTGATAGCGTGGTAGAATTTTGTCATATGCAAATCAATTGTGTACAAAGAATTAAATAAATTAAATTAAACTCTAAATAGGCATACTAAAGAAAAATATTAGTCATAAAATGTTCTTCAGGGGGAAAGAAAATAGATTTTATTCGAAACAAATTGTTTTTCATTGCAAAAAGAATAATGTATACCTACGCGGATATTGCAAAGAAAGTAACTTATTAATTCACAGAATGATAATAAATGCAGACGATTTTAGAATATTGAAGTTTAGTGTGCGAGGAAAAGAAAAGTGAGCGTACGTACGCCATATAGCGCAAAAACAGTTGTTTATAAAGTTTATATTTCGATTTTTAAACAAGCAATAAAATGTGTCATTCTAAATTAACAATTCGTCAGAAGCGGAGAACTAAATCTTTAAAACAGTACCTAATTTATCGATTTTGTGTCAGTACGAAGGGAGAAAAAGGGATCGTCAGAAAAAATCACCTTCTAGAAATAATATACATGATTTTCCTAAGATCACCCTTGTTTTTTATATCAAAAAGCGTTCTTGGCATTGTAGTTTTGTTTCTAATCATGTATAAATATGTTTATTGGTTTAAAATTATATAAGATTTTTTCTTTTGTATTTGGAATAAGGTGGCATATCTGTTTTAAGAAATTAGTCACCTAAATTCTTTAGATTATTTCTATTAATTATATAACATACTTAGCTCATCCAGAAAGTAAGTACCGTTTGCGCATATCTCCCGCACATCTGACATCACGAAGGTCGCGCATGCGTAGTTACATACCTCAACTCGAGAACTAATTAGCCTAGTCATTTTGTTTGATTACATTAACGTTTGAAGTCATTGTTTGTTGGTAATCATGTTTAAAACAATCGATCGGCCCGCCAGCTGTGAAATAAGAGCCGTTATCAAGTTTTTGAATGCGAGAAATGTTCGACCTTGTGAAATTTATCGTCTCACCAAGAAAAATCATGTGCACCGTCTTTTGGAACTGGCAAGGAATTTTGTTAGTGGACTGGATGGAACGAAGCACAACAGCTTACTGTGAGACATTGAAGAAGTTACGGCGCGCGATGCAGAACAAAAGGCTTGGACTACTGACTTCTGGTATTCTGTTCGTGCATGATAACGCGCGACCGCATACCGTGCGCGTAACAACGACGCTGGTTGATTCATTTCGATGGGAACAATTCTGTCACTCTCCTTATAGTCCGGACCTAGCTCCACCCGACTTCCATTTGCTTTCTCATCTTAAGAAATTTCTTGTCGGGCAGCACTTTGCAAGTGATAATGAGATCAAGGTAAACGTCCATAACTGGTTCAGGTCGCAGGCGGCAGAATTCTGCGAAGCGGGTATTTTCAATTAGTGCCAAGATATGACACATACCTTAATTCGCATGGTGAATATGTTGAAAAGTATGTTTAATGTGTGTAGATTTTTATGTGATAAAATACAAATAAAAACAAATTGCTAATATTTTTTAATACCCAAATGGTACTTACTTTCTGGATGAGCTAAGTACATAAATGAAATAACGAAAAATTTTACTGCGTAGGTAAAATTAAGAAATTACTTTTAGACTAGGCCTAATTATTTTCATAACTACAGATATGAAAGACAAAATTGTACGGATAATGCTTCTTCTTATTCCTCATGCATGTAATCTCTTGAACTAAATGTTACATTGAAATTGAAAATATACTTTACTTCCAAAATTGAGGTGATATACCAATTTGGTTTCCAAAATACTTATTTCAAATTATCATAGAATTAGCATCTATGAGTGATCAATATCCATGACTTGCTAGAAAAAATGCTTTTAAGGCCAAGTTTTGAAAACATAAAAGTTTCCTTTCAAAATACTCCTATCTATATCTTATACAAAATAGTTCCGTAACTGACTGACTCACTGACTGACATACCACGCACAGACCAAACCGCTGGACCTAAAGGGCTGAAATTTTGCATGGATATTCTTCTTATAGTGTAGGGTTGCACTAAGAAAGATTTTTGAAAAATTCTTCTTAGATTTTTTGAAATTAAATTTTTAAGCTGTTTTTGTAACTTTTTTTAAGTTTTCATCTAAAATAATAATTTGAGGGTTATTGAATTTATATCACGAGAAAGATCCTAAAAATTCCTTTAAAATGAAATCTTTTTTGAATCTTTACCTCCATTTCTGATTTTTGGTGAATGTTTGAAGATTAATTTTTAGAATTTAATTTATTAAATGCTGATCACGTGATTTCTTTTTCTGGTACTTTAAATTAATTTATAGCCACGTTCATAGCAACGAAATAGACAGAAAGATATTTTCTTTCTTGCTAATGTGGCAGACGATTTGAAATTATCCAAAAAATATTAAAAACAGTAAAAGATATGTTCCTCAAACTGTACTATATTAACAGAGATATATTCTTTACTATGTTCTATTAGATTTAATTTGAATATTTTCTTCTACATTATTTTATCTATAAAAATATCCTTTACGATTTTTTTATAAATATATATTTTCGTTTTTTTTTACATCAATTGCATACATTGATCGTTGTATTTATTATAAGTATATTTAAACATATTTTTGGCATTAATTGCATACATTGACCGTTGTATTTAATTTGAATGTACTCCGTAGCGAAGTACGGGTTTTCAGCTAGTCAAGATATAAAGTATTAGGGTTTGTATGGATGAACGATTAAATCTCATAAGATGACATATTTCTAAAATGGAACTTTGTTAGCTATTGGAAGGGGTTTGGTACCGCCGAGTGGCTAAGTGCTTGAGGCATCGGTCCGCCATGCTGGGGAAGCAGGCTTGATTCCCATATAAGGCTTAGTTGTAATCTGGGGAACTCGTCAGTCTTCCTCTTGCAGAGTGATCCTAGTCTAGAAGGAGGAGCTTATAGAGAATATCTCACTTCTACCCAGACTTGGGTGTATATAATTTGAAGTGGCACTCTAAATGAATTTGATACAAACACAGTTTATACATGAAACAATGTTTATTGAATTCGTTGCAGAAATAGAATTTGCTTTTACAGCAATAAGCATACGTACTACTTGTACGGAATATATATTATCATTCAATAAAAATACACATTGCAAATACTCACAAACCAGCAGAGAGTCAAACCAGCAGTACTGCCACGTAAACTTTGGGCCCCCTAAGAACTAGCGCAGGATAGCACCTGGAGCTGCTTTCCTCGTAGCTCCCTTAACTCGCTTATCTATCAACTTTAACAACCTTTTTCAACCTCTGTATTAATCAAGCTGCTTGGTATTTATACCAAGTGCGTATGCCGAAATTAGCATATCTCAAGCAGCTTCTTTAATTCATTCACTCAAAAGTTCGATTCTTGTGAATCGAATCTTATGTATACCTTACAAGCTGATATCCAACGTCCATCACCGGTGTCATCGTTTGTTAACAAAAAATCCTTTTGTGAGTTTACGTTTCTGTTTCCCGTCTTGTCTTCACATGTACACCGGACTGGGGTCTCAAATAGGCGTGAGCCCCAGGGACTGTAGTAACAACAACAATAGGGGTTTGGTTAACGAGGTCCTCGGTTTTCCATTTTTACACTAGAATCACTTTAAAATATCCATTAATGGGCGAAATAATTTTTTTCCCTGGAGTTATCCTTATAGAAACCACCTAGAAGTATTGTTCCTTAAAACAATTTCTTTTCTTGCATTTTATGTTGTCAGGGTTATAGATTATTAAATACAGTTTAATCCTTTAGTATCCACCTCAGAATACTTTTATACCAGGAAAATATCCGATTATTAAATCACTGCAGGTGATTTCTTAAGAATTTTATTGTAAGATTGAGTGGTGGGGATATTCGTTCTAGTAAAAGATATATGCTACAAAATAATACTGTTTTTATCAATTACACATATTCATGCGAAAGTGCAATGGAGGTAAGAACATCTTTATAGCACGATATGGCAGAAAATTGTGTTTATGAACTGTCATATCACCGTTTCTCTAACATACCAATCACTTGACTGTAGTCATATTTATATGACGGTAAAGTAAATTAACGACGAAATATATTAATTATGGTCGTGTTATCTTAAATGATTACTCTAGAGCAAAACAAACTTGTGACTAAATAAACAATTTATTAAGGTGCATGAGTATAAAAATAAATATAGACCAAACAATTTATTAAGGTGCATGACTATAAAAATAAATATAGATTGACAACCAAAATAAGAACCGTAGCTTGTAACCTAGGGATACTAAATACAACTCGCCCACTTGGATAACACCCAGCAAAGTCCTGTGGCCGATCAAATCCATACATCAACCATCATTGGATAACTACTATACCCAATCCTACATCTTGTCAAGCCTCTCCCACCTTATCCTTTCAATTGGCCTTGACTCGGGGAAAACTAAGTTTCGGATAAGACCACAGTTATTTCTTAGTGACTCCAGACTTAATAAACTTCTTATGCAGGTGAGAACGCCTCTGTTTATCTGCCTTTCGTACACCTATGTCATTATTCATCACTGATAAATTTTGCTCACATTAGTGCTTTTATTCACGCGACGGATGAAAGCAAGAACTGTGACCGAAAAGGTAATAAAGATAAAACTTTAGGTTAATAAACAGAAAATAAGGGGTTACATAGATTAAATTATACTGAAGAGTACCTCACATGCAATTTTTTCTGAAAATTTTTTAAAAATTTTTTTATAAATAAAGCTTCAGTGTTTATGTCCGTTTAATTAACAAAAGCATTTGTAATTAGAAAAGTCTGGATAATTCTACAGTGAGTGAATAGGAAATTCAAATTGAATACTTAACTCTAAAAAACACTAACACCGTAAGGAGAAGGTTGGAGTTAGGAACTGTTATAAATATTTAACCCATATTAATTACTTTGGTTTTAAAATGTTGCGAATAAAAATTACGGAGGGTTTAGAGTTAAAATTAACGAAGTCCATGAGAGTCAGTTCTGAGAAAACTTATCTCACAGTTTAAGGATTATAATTAAATAACCATTGGATTTTGTTTATTTTTTATGCTTCAGTAACGTAGTGCCATGTTTTATTTAACTATTTTATTGATATTGTCATGCAAAATACAGATATTATTAGACCACTACGCAGAATTTGAGTGGAAGCTGGACTTGGTTCCTTTCCCTCATTAAACTTATGCTTTGGGAGATTGGTATCATTACAAACACTTATGTAAGCAGATAGTTTCTGCAAAGCAAGGGTCATTTTTATATGTCTATTTTGTCCAGACCACGGGTGTGAACATAAAATTATGAGTTTTTAATTTCGTGCATTTTCTCTTAAATGCTTGCAAACACAAAAATAAAGTCTCTTAAATTTTTTCCACAGTGTTGTCTCAAACAGACATCTTGCCAGTGGAATCCCTGAAGCAGTAGACCCAAAATTTCATAAGAACATAATCCTTTTGTAGTGTGCAATTGAGGTTAAAGTTCTGGAATAGATAATGTGTTTTTTAGGATCAAATGTGCAAACATAAGTCTCATTTGAAGCTGAGTTAGTGTCATCTTTTAGGTCTTGACTTGCTCTCTCAGCAGAAACTCAGTACAGTTCCTTTTCCCCTTCAATTATTTTTTTCAGGATCATGCTAACTTTTTATTTTGTGTTCTAGCTTATGACACAAGCTGCGAGTGTCTTTTGAAGGAACCTTACAGTGTAAATTAAAATTCTGAAAACGCTTGATAGTAGTATTTCTCTTTCAATGGCTGATTTTTTTTTTCATCGGCACTCTTCGCAACATAACGATCATACTTTTTTTAATGTTAAGGTTAGGATGAAGACACTTTTTGTTGGCCCAACGTTTTGTTTGTAGTAACTCTTGTATCAAGGGAAACATTTGATGTGGAGAGCGACATCAGAATCATCATTTATGTTTGAAGTTCCCTTACCCCTTCTGTCAATTACCCCAAAAACCTCTTTTTCCTGAGGCGTCTAACAGTCCTTCCGAACTTATTCTCAATGTTTTAGAAAAAATGTGTTGTAAATTCTCATATTTTCATCTTTATGTAATAGCGAAATACTCTGGTTTTAGTCGAACCACTATCATCCTTTGGATATGATCTCATGGTCTTAGAGCTCTGTACTAACTCACACAAGAAAAGTTTCTGTCTAGAATAGTCGAACAACTTCCGAAATTATATGAGTAGTTCCTCGAAAACTGACTGTGAGATAAGTTTAGGTTAAAGAAATAAGTTAAATCAAAGAATACTAAAGTTCGTCCTTATTCACAACTCAGAAAATGGACTTGGCCCACAATAGCTCTGAAAGGAAATCAGTTGTTTTCAGTGGTACATAGAACCGTTGACATCTGAGGGTTAAAATTTATAGAACGAATTCGGTTAACTATTGCATTAAAAATATGTTTTTACTGTATCATGACAGTGTTAGTTCGAAATAGTCAAAGGGTGGACTTGGTCCACTTTAACACTGAGCCCTCCACAAACAAACACACACACATAAATAAATAAATAAATAAATAAATAAATAAATAAATATATATATATATATATATATATATATATATATATATATATATATATATATATATATATATATATATATATATATATATATATATGTGTGTGTGTGTGTGTGTGTGTGTGTGTGTGTGCGTGTGTCAGTCACAATAATAAAACAGAAAAGGGATGGTTAACCAACATACGTATTTATTGACGTTATTTCGTATAGATTTTTCCTTTTCCTCTTTAGAATGTTTAAATATTACTAATGCAGTTTTATGTTTAAGAAAATTACTAACGGCAGTTTGAAGAGTGTATACAAAGGCCTAAGAATAGTTTCCAATAAGTTCGTGTTAATCAAAATCTTCATAGATAAGATTAAAAATAATATGAGTCTAAAAACGATTTCACCAATTCAAAAAAGGTTAGACTAATTAAATTGTACCCCTAGGAAATAAAATAAAAGTGTTATTTGTAGATAAGATACTTAAGATAAGGAAACTCCAGGGGGCAATTTAAACTCAATGAGGGTAAATATAATGGTGGTAATAGAAAAAACTTTAATTAATACCTTGTTAGGTATAAAGGAATATTATTTCTTTTTTGGTTAAAAGTATGCCCTCTGCGGTAAAAGGATATTTGTGAGTAATTTAACATGTCTGAGTAAAATATGGAAATATTGAATAATAGATCGTAAAAAGTTGAAAGTTGGGAGGAATTTGGTTATGTAGAAACAGATAAAATTACATTGAAACGTTCAGATAATGATGGCCATCAGACAAGAGGTATATATTTGGTTTTCTAAAATTCTATACTTTAAGTCAGAATTATGCAAAATTTTCTCAGAAAAGTATACAAATTTTGTCCGTGAAATAGTTAATTTTTTTCCAATGGAAAATTGTAGGAACTTCATTTATTTAGAGACAGACGACATTATTATAGAGAAATAGGAAAATGATAACTATTGCACTAGAATACTCTACGAAACGTAAATTCAGTTGGACATGTTTTACCCACTAATCACAAATTTTAATAAAAACTAATTTATAATGCTTATTTTCTAAACATTTTTCGATTTTTTAAGCACTTTGCAGAATACTTATCAATATTTTTATTCAATGCAATAAAAATAAAGTGAATTAATTAAGCATTTATATATCTGAAATGAGCTTATTAGAAAACCTTTGAAGATAAACGTGTTCACTTAAAGATATTTTAATTTTTTTTAAATTTAGCGTACACTGTTTCCTATTCACAAAAGACATACTTTAATGCTACCTTTCGTTAGAACCTTAAGCACTGAAAGTTATTCCTTATAATAATAATAATAATAATAATAGTGAAATCCAAAATCTAAAGTTCATTGATTTTAAAAATTATTTGCTTATTCCTTTTTTTCTCTTTTTTTTGTTTTAACATTTTCCTAGATATTCAAATTTATTTTGCTACAACCAAAACATCATCATTTGGGTCGAATGATTTTTTTTAAGGGGACAGTGGACTTTCAAAATTGTGAAATTTGTCCAAAAATTTGATTTTTTTATTTTATTGAATTGTGAAACTACGGACGAGTACGAATGCGTTGCAAAAAGAATTTTTAATTTCTGTGATTACTTTCCTAGTTATAGGCATTTGTATTTAATTTAGATATTATGTGGTTACTAATAGCAATGACTTTAAATGTGTTTTTCTCAATATAAAAGTTAACATGTAATACGAATATTCAAACTGCTCCAGGCGCATTTCTAATTATCATATTGCTTTGAAATTTAAGTTTTATATACTTAACTGTATATCAAATAAATCTTATTGAAAATAATTATGCTTCGTAGCTCAGAATGTCTAAATTTTGTACTTGAAAAGATGATTTACAGGTATTTTGCGTAATAAAAAGGGCGTTTTCACTATTATTATTATTTCTCTTTATATTTTTAATGAATGCTTAAAATAAGCAATAAGTTTTATTGTTAGTTCTATAAGGTATCCTGTAAATAAAAATTACAATATTATATGCAAAAGAAATGCGCATGGAACATTTTTAATTAGGCCAATTTTTAATATAATTAATAATTCATAATTCATAAATTATCAATATTTCATCATTAAATTTTAACCACTTTTACATATCTATGATACTAATCACATATTAAAATTTCACGCAAATCCATTCAAAACAAAAAAAGTTAGGTTTGAAGGTCCACTGTCCCCTTAAAGAAAGTCGATTGCGATGGAAATATGTTTGCGCCACTGATCTAAGAAATACTGTATTAGTGAACGATTGTTGTGGACAGCATCTGCATACCCAGTTGGCCTAAAAAAATGCGATTCTGATAGAGGACACCCTTAATCTTCCCCTTACATCTTATGCACCTCTACCAAACCAACCTCTAATGGCCCAGCCTAGCACACAATCACTATCACCACCTCTCAGCTATCCTATATTCCCGATTTCGGTAAAGGATACTAAGTTGTACCCATGCATTATTTCCTTTCATCCATATTATAGGATGTGCATTTATTTCATCATTTGTGATTTGACTATACGTTAGCGTTATTTTAGGTTATATGGCTTTTTTAAAATGTTGATTTAGGTTCTATGAAAACTTAAAAACGTTGCCCTTTTATAAGTTAAGAGATATTTTTGATTCTTTACTTTGCCTTTTTATAGCTTAAGAAAGATTCTATAGCAACGTTCGATTTATTCGATTTATTTTCGATTTATTTTGAAATTTATCGAAATAGTCGAAATTTATTGAAATATCACATAGATTTATTTTCGAACATGAAGAGAAACCTTGAATTAATATAATTACTGCTGATTTGACGTAATGGCAATTCCAGTAAGGAATATATGCAGTTGCCCAATCTCTGCGTAACGTTTTCATATTTTAACAGAACTCCATGGGCAATTAGTGCAACTTATTTGTATGAAAAAGCGAATTTCTGTCATTCGTAAAATAGTAAGAAAACTATTATTTTAATATACAGGATGATTTTTTTTAGAACTGACACTACTCAGAGCCATCTGTACGCTATCTATCAGCCGGAATTCCACCAAAATTGATAGAGGGACTAAGGACGACATGGGACAAAGTTTCCGTGAAGTCACCTTTTTCCACTTGCATGGCCACCTCGCTCCCCGGACCTAACCCATGTGACATCTTTCTGTGGGGTTATTTGACGTAATGGCAATTCCAGTAAGGAATATATGCAGTTGCCCAATCTCTGCGTAACGTTTTCATATTTTAACAGAACTCATCGTAATGATCTCATTAATCTGTAATAATTCATTTTCAATTTGTTTAAAAATTTGCTTAGTGTCCGGTAGAAAATACTATGAAAGAAACTCGTAAGGGTTTCTTGGAATTCTTCAGAATGAGTTCTAATATGACCATATTATACCGTATGCGACTTGATCAAACTGCCAAAATTTATGTTATAATACCGTTACATGCGAGATATGTACACAGTATACTAACCAAAGGCTGTATTACGTTGATTTTTTCTTCCTTTTAAAATAGATAAAAAATTAGGTTTATTTTGCATGTTTTCCTGAGGGGGTCGATCGAAAATAGTTATTGGAACAATAATTGCCACTATTAAAATTATGAAAAGTAGATTAAAAGTTTAGCTGAATCAAATACACGTTTACTCCATAAGCCGTCATCTTTACTTATGACGGCCCATGGAGTAAACGTGTCACAATTGCAAGGAATAAAAATTTCTGAGAGGAAAAGAGTATGAAGGCTTTTAACCTTTAGCTTACGCGGCCAATTTTACCGATACCCTTTTTAAAACTGGAAATTTCCTACCCCGTTTGTAAGATATATATATATATATATATATATAGATATATATATATATATATATATATATATATATATATATATATATATATATATATATATATATATATATATATATATATATATATATATATATATATATATTATATATATATATATATATATATATATATATATATTCATTCTTGGGCCCATATTCTTGGGATACATGCTATGCCACCCCGTAAGGAAAAGGTTAATCGCTTAGAATATTTTACAATAATAAATTAAGTGAAAAATGGGATTGTAGCACAAATAAGTCTAGGATACTGAGATTATCACTGAATTTTACAGAATGGAACTTGTTCAAATTTCGCGGTAGCTAGGTAATTAATAAAACTAATGAAACTCCAAATTTTCCCCGTCATGTAATATTATCTGAACCTTTTATTAAATGACCAGCGATTACCTATTAATGGAAACTGTGTTATATTGTCTACACATACTCGGAAAATCTCTCCTAAGTACTCAGCTTAAATTCCAACCTTCGGAGATAAATAATCTCAGATTTTAGTGATCACCTTTTCCCTAAACAACCGTTCCTTCACAGCCATTTCTTATCACTATCTTAACAAAAATATTTTTCAGTCTTTTTTTACTTCCGTGTTTTGCCACAACGGGAGGATAACTGACAGCTAGTTTTAAAATTCTAACTTTTAATTGCAATTATGTGACAAATATCAAATATATTTAATCTCAAAAAAGAGGCAAAAAATTCATATCACTAGACGAAACCAGGTGTTTTTATTCATGTAATATTACACGTAAGAGTATACACACCATCAGTAAGTGTTATTCAGAAACTACATTTGGATGTTATGGCAAGGATACCATGGGATTAAAATGAAAGAAATGTTGTTAACTACTATCAGAGAAAAAAAATATTGATCACGAATTCTTTTACACTTATTATAATAAAAAAGTTCTGTAAGGAATTTTAAAAAACTGTAAAAAAATATGAATTTACGTAAAAGATATTACTTACAAAACAGAGGAAAAAAAGTAATATAATTCATATATTTTACTTTTACACTCTAAATACCAGAGTTAAAAAAATCCTTATATAAGAAAATTTATTTTAACTAGAATTTAATTAGAATATTTAAATAGAATAAATAATTTATTTATCCATGACTAGGAATTAATTCCTTTCCAAGAAATCTGTGAACGCATACGATTCAATCAATGTATATTTCTATTATTAGAGTTTAACAAATTAAAATGGTCTGAAGCAAATTTGTATGGTATTTAAATACATTCCAATTACTTAATGATATATGTTGTGCAAATATACAGATAAGAGGAACAAAATACTATTTGCTAACGTCGTGAACAGAACTAAAAAATTATTTGCTAACGTCAAATGCAAAGGTAAAAAAATATTGTCTTGAAATTTATTTAGTACATAAATACGTATATTATTCTGCAGTGTACTTATTTTTTAAATAAAACTAACCTATGATTTAAATGTTTTAAACTCATATGTGATAAATACACGAAGGATTGAAAAAATAATATTTAAGGATTTCAAACACGATTTATTTAGTTGTGAATATGTTGTTGATATAAAAACTGAAACTCGTAATATCATGATGATCTCTTTCATAAATTAAATAATTCTATTTATTATTAACTTGTTTCCACGAACGATTGTCAAACTGAAATACGCGTAGAATATCGCTATAAAAAACTACTTAGCACTGAAAATTTATTAGACCTGAGACTAACACATGTACTTGGGATATTTTTATAGTGGAAATTGGTATGAAATATTTCAATAAGCTGCAGATTCATAATATTCCCTGAGCAAAAATTCTGAAAAACTCAGACCAATGGTTTTATACTCTTTTGTTTCTACAGTCTTTCTTGTACGCTATATTTATGTATCACTGATTTACTCCTCCAGCTGGGGATTTAGTAAATAATAACTCACATATTATATCTATCCTAATGTCCTCTTCGGGGACAATACATGAATAGATGGAGTAAGAAATGGCCTTTGGTAAAAGGCTCGATAGTTTGCAGGAAGATCAGTATCAAGATAAAAGCCTTACTTTGCTGAAATTAAAATAATCAGACCAAACTTTATAATATTTTACAAGAATTGTATTAAATAATTTCCTCTCTCGCAACAAATCATTCTACATGAATTTACTACAGTGTATTTCTATTACTGACTCTGCCCAACCTGGAATGGTATAGGTTCACAGGTGTTAAAAAAGCAAGCATTCTTCAGAAATAAGCTTTTAAATTTTGCATTTCCATCTTCTTTCACTTTAGCCGAAACAAACAGCGTTCTAAAAAGAAGAATAACTGCCCAGAATTTATCGATATACTACCCATGCACGAGTATGAGCAGGAAAACATGAACAACCAAAAAATGGATGATAAAAAAAATACGGAAATCAAAGTAAGCAGATGTTTTCAAAAAACTACATGAAGTCTATAAAATAATGTTTAATAAAAATAATTATAATAAAATGTACATCACTTTAATAACATTTTGCGATGCACAGTTGACCAGCTACAATGATAATATGATCATAAATATTCGTCAGTTCAGTTCATTCTCTATAACATTTTACCAACAAATATCTTGTTCTTCCGGAGTTTGTTGACATAGTTAGATGCGACTTGTTAATACCTTATTTTGATTAATGTATTCTAAAAATTAAGTATTAAAAATGTGTGAGAAAATCTTACTGGGTCTTCGTAAAAGTGGGAGATTTTTATAGTATATTTTCATAGAGAGAGATTTTCATAATTTTTTTATAGTTTAAAAATTTTCTATGTAATATTGTGTTTATCGTGTTTTAAACTATATTGTTTAGAAAAATTTCTTTCTTGAAATATTTTCCCCCCAGGTTACGTGAAAGGTACACTAAAATTCAATTAAACTGTTCTTTTATATAATTCAATTTGTAGCTATCGAAAGTAAAGGGAATTTAGATTTGCGCATTTAACGCTTTGTACTGTTTCTTAGAAACGTTATGCGTGTATTATCCACTGAGATGTTGCCCACTAGTAAAATCTAAACTACAAAATTTCTGTGAACAAGATGTTGGACATGATTTGTCTCCTCCTTTATAAGGTCGTCACATAAATAAAACAAATTAAGGTTCATTAAATTTTGTTACCTTTGACTTCAGCTTTTAATGCTGGAAAATAATTGTAAGATATATTTGTGGAAAAAAATGTTAAATAAGGAGATAATGATTTATCTCCCTTATGCAAAGGATGTTCCAAAATCATAGAATATGTAATCTCAAAACTCATAAAACGCTCCCATTTCTCTAAATAAAGCCTTTTAATTTCTGCAATTAGTGCAACTTATTTGTATGAAAAATCGAATATCTGTCAATCGTAAAATAGTAAGAAAACTATTATTTTAATATACAGGGTGATGTTTTTTAGAACTGACACTACTCAGGGCCATCTATAGCGCGATCTATCAGCCGGAATTCCACCAAAATTGATAGAGGCACTAAGGACGACATGGGACAAAGTTTCCGTGAAGTCACCTTTTTCCACTTGCATGGCCACCTCGCTCCCCGGACCTAACCCATGTGACATCTTTCTGTGGGGTTATTTATAGACTAAGGTGTATCTTGGTGGAGTCTCGAACTTAAAGTCCCTAAAGGACAACATATCCCGGACATTGATGAGCATTCCTGGGGACATGTTAAGCTTGGCCGTTGAGAACGTAGTGTTCAGGATGCAATGTGTTGTTCACCAGGACTGTGGTCATATTGAAAGAGGGAGAGGTGAATTTGTCCGGGTGATAGATCGCTCTACAGATGGCTTAGAGTAATGCCAGTTTAAAAAAAAAACACTAATATATATATATGTATGTATATATATATATATATATATATATATATATATATATATATATATATATATATATATATATGTATGTATATATATATATATATATGTATATATATATATATATATATATATATATATATATGTATATATATATATATATATATATATATATATATATATATATATATATATATATATATATATATATATATATATATATATATATATATGTATATATATATATATATATATATATATATATATATATATGTATATATATATATATATATATATATATATATATATATATATATATATATATATATATATATATATATATATATATATGTATATATATATATATATATATGTATATATATATATATATATATGTATATATATATATATATATATATATATATATATATATATATACAATATGCCTGTGTGTGTGTTTGTTTATTTTCAAAAAGTTCTCATGCTATGGCTAAAAACTTTGTCAGAAGAATTAAACGTTGTGTCATACGTAACTGAAAATAAACCTGTAGCAAGTGTTCCAATAAACACTAGATAAAACGTTGTTTCCTCATGTTTTTATATCATTTAGAAATAACTACGTTTATATACGCTATATCTAACAAAGAAAATAGTAAGAGAGTTTCAACTGCTCACTGATGTATATGTTTTTAACGATATCCTGCTTTTGTCGAACTGCTAACACCGTAATATTTGCGGTTCTCCTTCAAAGCACAAGATACATTAATGAAGACTTTAATGATCTCGCAACCACTTTGGGGGGAGATAAATCGTCAGATTAGGCAGCCAATAAACCCCCAGCTTTAATTGAACGTCAAGTAACGTTGTCCTTGCTATTGCAAGTCTTCACGGGTTCATAAAACAAGCGACTCATTTTAAATCTTCACTATAAATGTGATGTCACTTTCAAAATGAGTTAATTAACAGCTCCAGGGAGAAATTATTTTCGCTTTTTTATCCTTGGAAATAGTGGAAAAGCATTTTATGCCATGTATCTTAACTGTTTTCATTTATTAACAGCTTAAACCAAATTGTTAAATATAGAACTACATGACTTAAGGTACACATTTTATTGTGTTTCAAACTATATTGTTTACAACAAATTTCTTTCTTAAAATATTTCAATCCCCCAAGATACATCAAAGACACACTAAAATTAATTAAACTATCCTTTTATATAATTCATTTTGTAGCTATCGAAAGTAAAGGGAATTTAGAGTTGCATATTTAATACTTTGTGCTGTTTCCTAGAAACTTTAAGTCTGTAATAGATTTGTGCACTTAATGAAAAAACCAAATTTAACAAAAACAAACAAACTGAAAGATAGACCCATTGGCTTGATTTTCACATTTGATTTTCTCGCTCGTTAACGTACAAGCATACATAATTACTATATTCATATACACCTATATATATATATATATATGTGTGTGTGTGTGTGTAAGTAAAAATAATGTTCCACCTTTATTAATTAATGCATATTCTAAATTTTTCCGTTAACGTTTCATTAAAGTATAGCCCCTATTTCAAATTATGACTTAAGGATAAATGAATTAACTAGCTAAATTGCCCCTTAACGCACGCGCGCTAAACACTAAAAGTTATTTTTAAAACATGATTCAACATCAAGAGTTTATCTTGCGCTTTCCGCCGAAAGATCATATGACTTCTGGAGCACGAGTTCAGATGGTCACCGATAACCAATTAGAAAATTTTGGCCCCCTAGTGTCGAAGGTCATGAACCCTTCGTATAAGACAGAGCAAGGGTTTTGCGCGGGTTTTTCGTGACTGTCCTCGTACTGTGCTGATGTCCCGTGCATGCTTTGCGTTGTCTCCGCACTCTTCTTGTCCTATGTTGCTCTATCACCGCGAGGCTGCTGGCCGCGTCCTTTCTCCGTCCATCAAGGTGTAGTGTAGAATTTATTTATATATATATATATATATATATATATATATATATATATATATATACAAATAAATATATATATATATATATATATATAAATAAATAAATATATATATATATATGTATATATATATATATATATATATATATATATATATATATATATATATATATATATATATATATATATATATATATATATATATATATATATACTAGAAGGTAACCCGTCATTTTGACGTCATAATACTAATAATGACGTCATAATGGAAAAAGTATATGAAAGTTAAAAAATATCCCGAATTATCTAACAATATTGCATTTAATCCACACCTTGTAAAAGCAAACCCTTTCAAAATTTTTTATTTATTTAGTTTTTCCTGCGATTGGAGTAGTAGACTGCCATCCAGTTTTTTACAGCTCACTACGCGATATGAATATTTGAGCTACTTGATTCATTCACATTCAAGTTTGTTTACTTTCAGAATTCATCGCAAAAGTAAACAGATTTTTAAAAACTGTTAAATATAAACTAAAAGCATCCAATCTTTTTTAGTTCTGAATGTTTTATAGTAAAATAGGCTAAACAAACGTGATTTGATGGAGAAGATATTAGTTTTTAGGTAAGAAAAAATTCTGATCCACATCTGAAATTGAAATTAAGCCTAACCGGCTTTTTGTTTACTGAGGGCTTCAATTGAAAGATGAGTACAGCCCGGAAGTGTTATACAGAGGCAACGGCTATTATATATATAATATAAACCCTGTAGAACAAGAGAATCACTATTTCCAATGATATAATCTCTAAAATAATTATTTTCGTTGCTTTTTGCGAAGGGTTTTGTCTCTTGTAAGAATATTAACAGGAAATATGTAATTATATGTTATTATTTTGTTCGGACTGCAATTTTTTCCTTTTTAGCAATATTTTATATTTACTAGATTTTATATAAATAATTTTGTTTTCTATATTACACTATCATACAACAGATGAGTCTTGATGTGTAAATTTAAAAACATCCTAATTTTGTTTATTCCTTATGTGTCAGAAAATTTCAATATTTTCCTATTTATCACTCTTCTCAGACGGTAGACCTTTATATGTTTTTCGTAAAAGGAAGGGTAATATTTTAAAAATACAAAATTAATATAGAAGTTTTAAATTTTTTATAAGAAGTTTACTGAAATAATTTTGGCAATATATTCTGGAACTTTATATTATCATAAAGACAATTAGCATAACGAAATGTTCAAAATATAGATAACTAAATAATGGTTTTTACAAAGCGTGAAAGAATTACAATACAGATTCATATGTAATGTAGCTACTCTTCTGATATATTTGCGTTCTTGTGCTTGGAATAGATAATAAACTCATGAATATAAACATTTAAAAAGTCTCCTTATTAATAATATATAAATTGCTGATGGCTCTAAAATATAACTTTAGGGCATTTAATGTGTTACCCAACATTAAGATTAAATATGTTATCTGTCACTTAATCTCAGTGCAGTAATGATGTCAAAATAATAATAGTTTAGGAACGTTCGGAGAATACATTGTTGTATAAAAACTTATATATATATTATTTGTGTATATGTATTATTTATATATGTATTATTTTAATAATACAGCCTTTTTATCCACATTACAATATAGTCTACTGAAGTTTTCCTGAATTCATCATAAAGATCATAAATATGAAAACAAATTTTTATCCCATGATCATCATTGAAATTGCCTAGATATGACATGTCATTTCTGATAAATTTTCAATTGGATACTAGCATTTTTAACTTTAGAAAGGCTTTAATTTTAAAAATTATGACATTTTTATACAAGTAATTATATATTATAGAGGGCATATTGATTTTTATGACCAGAAATATATGATGCAAGTGATTTTGGAGTTATAAAAATGGTATTAATCCAGATATTAGTTTGTGAAATAGATCTGCACTTCCTTTCTTAACTCTGGGTAAAACAGGTGAGTTTAAGCCCGTTTTGTTATTAAAAGTTTGCTCAAAATCTGCGGGATGGCAGCAGACGCTTTCTGCTGCCATCTAGCGTATGTAAAAGTCATCAATCGATTTCATATTGGTATGGGAATCGCTGGTGTTATTTGTGAAGATATTTATGACGTTATTATAACAAGCACGGAAACTTTAAAATTGCCTTTTACGTTCCGAAATCATGCATATTAATATTCGAGATGCTCTGCCGACCACAGCGTGAGCTTAAACGGCGTTTATATAAAAACAACCTCCGCGCAAAAAGCGACGACCTGTATCTTAAAAATTTTAATTCTTAATAACAAATCCTTTTTTTGTTTTTTAAAACTATTTCAGTGGCAACAATTTTAATTCCTTAATTTATTAATTAAGTGCTAAAACATAAAAAAATTCTTAAGTTTCTTAAACCATCAATTCTATCGACAGCTTCAAAACTAATTTCTATTTTGCCGTGTTCCAACTGGACTTATAAATTTTACCTTATTATATCCTATTTAAGTTCGATTATACATTTCTTATTCATCAAATTTTAACACTAATTTTAACACAAGGAGTGCTCACTTAGCAAACCGTACAACAAAATAAAACTAGCTACATTTAGGTGGGCCAAATTAAACCCCACCATTAGACAAAAACGGAAAACACTAAAAAATGCATAATAATCAAAACATAACAGTAGAAAAACATCTAATACATAATAATACATAACATACACTGCCTTTAGGTATAATATATAATACACAATATACATTATATTTGGTGAGTGCAATAACTTTACATAGAAATATTTTCTTTTTACTTACACTAAAAATTAGCACCTTACATTTCTTTACTGTTGATATAATTCTTTACTATTAACTCATTAACAGCTTATTTTATAATTATCACCTTACTACACGAGTATCACATTTCTCAGTAACTCTAACGCATTGCATTGCTTTGCAATTGCAATTACTCTTACTTTATAATTAACAATTTACTCTGTTATTATATTTCAATTAACACATTACATTATATTTCAATTAACACTTGCTCTGTCAATATTTTACCACCACCATTTTACAATTAACACACTTACTTTTTCTATTAACACATTTCTCAATACTTAAAAATTTTACAATTCTATATTGTGTAACACAAACTAACACTATTACTTTGATTGCTAACATTACTTTGATTATTGACTTTCATTGTTTACACGCTATACACTCAAATGCAATTTAAATTTCAAGTTTACTTTCACAGACTTCAGTAATACAATACTTGCATATAAATATTTGTTACAAAGTACAAAATAAAACGAAAGTTGAGAACAAAATTAACACCGACACAACCTAGTCAGTGTGAAAATAAGGAATTTGGACATCCATAAGGATACTAACTACATTTTTTACGAAACGCCTACAATAAAAATCCCCGAAGAATCTACTTTTCGACCATGTATCAACGTCCACTGGTAAGTCTTTTCTAAGCTCCTGGAACTGTTGACACCTGAATAGACGACGGTCCACAGTTTGCTGTTACATGATGCATATTAATATACTTGTTAGTGTGTATATGAAAATATTTATCTTAAAATTGTTTTGTAACAAATCGGTCTCAAATTTGCTTTGCCTTTTTCTGGTCGCAATCCATTTATAAGGTTATTCGGTCTGATACTTCTTATCGCCAGAATAAGAATTTTTTAAAAAAATGGCAGCCGTTTATCATCACATATACCACTTGGAAATTTGTCCTAAGAAAATACAAATATATATATTTTTTTCTTTACATAAAATGCATTTTTCGGAATTTTTTTAAATGTTATCCGTAAATGAAAGGTTAATAATTCAATAGATTTAGTAATCCAATAAAGTCAAAGTAATTCAATAGTAATTCGGTAGTAAACGGGTCATCATCCACACGAGAAATACTTTTAAGCTTGCTTGTATTTCCACACTATACCTGGCAAAATGTCGGGATTCATAATTTAAAATATTTTAGAAGTCGTAACTTAATTGGAAATGCTCATGCAGGTATAACTAAGCGGAAATATCATCACAATTTCCGATGTATGTATCCAACTTAATACGCAACTTAATTTAAGACGCTCAATGAATGTTCCATTCATGAAGTCAATGAATGTCCAAAATCCCTGTCAAATTTGAATTATTTACTTTTAAAGGTGGAGGGAAAATATTATAATATCCTGCACTCACTGGAAATAAAAATTAGAGTAAAATCATGAAGTGTATATAAGAATTCTTTAATACAAGAAAATTAAGACAAAAATTATAAAAATTCGAACATATGTAGGGACTTAAATGCTATTGGTCTGTAGTTTGGTTTTGAAATTTATTTGACTGTAATTTATTGACCAGCAATTTTGAACTATCAAATTGATCAAACTTTTCAGCCTCAAAGAAAATTTTGAAAACCCGACAGGTTTTCTTTATTATGTAGTGATTCAGTTCTTTTGGTGCAATTTTCGCGCCTTTCGCTCGTAAAGACAGCCGCCAGTAGCGATGTCGACTGATAGTCCAGTGGCTTAGAGCTGTATTTTAAGACTAGCTGAAAACCCGTACTTCGCTACGGAGTACATTCAAATTAACTACAACGGTCAATGTATGCAATTAATGCCAATATATATATATATATATATATATATATATATATATATATATATATATATATATATATATATATATAATAAATACGATGATCAATGTATACAATTGATGTAAAAAAAAACAAAAAAATATATTTATAAAAAAAATCGTAAGATATTTTTATAGACAAAATAATGTAGAAGAAAATGTTCAAATTAAATGTAATAGGAAATATTGAAGAATGTAGTACTGTTAATATAGTACAGTTTGAGGAACATAATATCTTTTACAGTATTTTAATATTTTTTTGGATAATGTCCAATCGCCTGCCTCATTAGCAAGAAACATTTTTTTGTCTATTTAGTTGTTATGCACGTGACGATAAATTTATTTATTGTACCAGAAAAAGAAATCACGTGATCAGCATTTAATAAATTAAATTCTAAAAATTAATCTTTAAAAATTCACCAAAAATCAGAAAATGGAGGTAAAGATTCGAAAAACATCTCATTTTAAAGGAATTTTTTACGGTCTTTCTCGTGATATATATTTTATAACCCACAAATTATTATTTTAAATGCAAACTTAAAAAAAAGTTACTAAAAGAGCTTAAAAATTTAATTTTAAAAAATCAAAGAAGAATTTTTCAAAATTCTTTCTTAATGCACCCCTACACTATAAGAAGAATCGCCATGCAAAATTTCAGCCCTTTAGGTCCAGCGGTTTGGTCTGTGCGTTGTATGTCAGTGAGTGAATCAGTGAGTCAGTCAGTTACGGAACTGTTTTATATATATAGATTACCGTTAGCTGGCGGATAAAAGCACCAAATTTGGTATGAAGGTACCTTAGGGTATTGTGACCACGCCAGAGTTGAAAATTGAAAACCATAGCTCACTACTAGATGGCGGGACAGTAGACGAAGATTGCTTGTTTAAAACGGCGTTGTGAGTTTTTTCCACTAGCAAGATTGGGAGTTTTTTCAACGCGCCGAGATTTTTGTTGTTGTTCAACCGCTGAGATGTGATTGCAACTTATATTTAAAATGTTGTGTTCTTTTTGTTAATAAATATGCGTGTGATGTTAATCGTCTATGCTTAGTGCTTTTTGCCTTATACAGTGGATTTAAGTAATAGTGAGTCAACCGGCCAAGCTGTTACAATCTTCTATATATATAAAAATGGAGGTTCCACCGAGATTTGAATGCGGAATCCAGCGATAAGAAATATTGCGTGGAGGAATGAAAAGGAGGTATTTCTCTTTATTTAGTACAGTACGTGCCTTATATTTTGTTGCCGCCTTGGCAAAGTTAGGAACTTAGTGATTGCTATTAGGCTAAACTAGCTGAAAGTTTTGGATGTATATTGGGGGGCCAAACTGGCTTATATGCATCGGTTTAAAATAGCAGTTCACAAGTACCAGACTTATTTTTTATCTAGAAACTCTAGATTTGGTTTCGTATCTGTAATAATTAAATTGTGTATCATCTGTTAGTTCGAATTATAAAAAATGTGTTCGTGTGTCGAGTGGATCTAATGCCAAACTGGCTATTTAAAATCTTAAAACTTAAGATACTAGTTGAGATATTGTGTAATGCCAAACTGGCTGAAATAATTAAATGAATAACGATTCATGTATTAAAAATCAAACTGATTTTTAAGTAAATTGTGTTTTTGTTTTGTAAAGATAAAGAATATTTTATTTTATATTGAATACTGCTAAAGCCAAACTGGTAGATATTAACTGTGTATTAGAATTTTTTTGTGCAATTTAGAATATAGTAGTTTTCTTAGATTCGAAATTTAAGATGGCTTATCTTGGCCAAGGCCGGAAGGAGGACTTGAAGGTGGTTGCGATAGAATTAGGGGAAAATGTGACAGAAGATTTAAAGGTAATTGATCTGCGTTACTTAATTCTGAAAAGTAGTAATTATGAGGAAGAGTATATAAAAGAACTGCTTTCAACTGTGATCAGTGAAAGAAAAGAGAAAGAAGAAGAAAGAAAAGAGAAAGTGGAAAGGGGTTTTCAATTGAAACAACAAAGATTAGAGTTACAGTTAAAGGAAAACAAAAACTCTGATGATTCTGTTAAATCTAGTACAGATTTTAGTTCTAAATTGAACTTCAAAAGCTAATGCCCAAATTTGATGAAAAAAGTGGTGAGGTAAGTTTGTTCTTAGAGATTTTCGAACGACAAGCGAAAGTTCTTAAGGTACCCCAAGAAAAGTGTGTCACTAAATTAATTGGTGTTCTGCCATTAGAAATTGCTCACTTGATAGCTCGTGAACCTGAAGAACAGGCTAGTGAGTATCCATATGTTAAGACCTTATAAGCGTTTTAAGATGAGCCCAGAGAAGTTTCGTCAAAATTTTGTGAAACTCCAAAAATCACCAGACCGTACTTGGCAGGATTTTTACTACGAGATGAAAAATTATCTAGAAGGCTGGCTAAATGGATTGAAGATAGAAACCTATGAACAACTGAAAGAATTGATGATCGTTGATCAGATAAATAAAAGGGCACCGAATGAATTTAAAGAAAACTTTTTGGATCATTGGACATCCATTACTTCCCCAGTTGAACTTGTAACCAAGATTGACGAATTTGAGGATGTGAGAGAGTTCATAATGGGGTAAAACTCCTTCGATGGGCTACAAGGATCGAAGTAATAAAAAACCATGGCAATCGAAACCTTGGAAGGGAAATAGTCAGAAAAATGAAGATACGCATGCCGTAAAAGAAATGGAAAACTTCTACAAGGTTAAGAAACCAGATCCCAACTTCGATAAGAGGAAACAGTTTCATTGTTTTGAATGTGGGGATACCACACATATCAGGCCTGATTGCCCTAAACTCATAAAGAAAAACAGTATAGGCAGCGTAAACCATATTAAGAATAAAGTTGATGAAGACCTATTAGCTCCATACACCATTCCTGGTAAAATAAATGGGACTAGCATTCCTATACTTAAAGATACAGGAGCAACTGTAGATGTAGTGTGCCAGAAATATGTTTCGCCTCAAAGAATGACGGGAGAACATGTATCGGTGCAACATTTACTGAAAGAGCAGATGTCTTGCTTGCCTATGGCCGAAATTGAAATTGAATGCGAATTGGGCCATGTCACCGCTAAGGAAGCCGTTCTCAGAGATAACTTGGACCAAGGGAGGTACATCCTTGGAAATAAAACAGCCTCACTGTTAGAAGAAATTAAAGCTGACAGTAGGAAGAAAAGGAAACTGTGAACGTAGTACTTACGAGAGCGCAGCAGAGAAAACATCTTGCTGAAGAAGGAAGCTTGTCAAAATCCCAAGAAGAGAAACTTGAAATGTCCAAAAGGACAGAGTTAGAGAAAGAGGAAGAAAACAATCTTCCAAGTACAGAAATTCAACTTTTGTCAGAAATTGATGAAACCGAAGTTATTTTGGACTTGGTAAAAGTCAATTCAGAAAAGTTTGCTGAAGAACAACAGAAGAGCATAGATATGGCTCCGTTGTTTACATTAGCCAAAAAGGCCTCGACATAATCAAAAGATTTCAGAATAGTTAAAGGTAAATTACTGGTTAAGAAGAAAGTCGAAAAGATGGGGAAAGAAGTTGATATACTTGTGGTTCCTGAATGTTTTAGGGAGCAAGTCAAAAGCATGTGCCACGAAGGACCGTCGGCTCACTTAGGAGTCGCCAAAACAAAGGACCGAATGGTGAAATATTTCTTCTGGTCGAATTGTTGCAAAGAAATAGAGGAGTTTGTCAAAACCTGTGATGCTTGTCAACGAGCCGGCAAATGTAATGACAAGAAGAAAGCCCCATTAACTTTGGTACCTGTCATATCTGAGATCTTCAACAAAATATATGTAGATACTTGTGGGCCCTTGCCCGCTACACCAAATGGAAATAGTTATCTGATTACAGCTATGTGCATGGCATACAAATATCAAGATGCAGTAGCGGTAGCAGATATTGGATCAACGTCTGTAATTGATGCATTATTGCAGATATTCAGTCGTATGGGTTTTCCGAAGGAAATACAAACTGATCAAGGGACCTCATTTATGAGTAACTTAACTGTAGAATTTTTCCAGAGATTTGGAATAAAAATCATTAGAAGCTCTGTACACCACCCTCAGAGTAATCCAGTCGAATGATTCCATAGGACCATCAAAAGAATTTTGAGGGTTTTATGCATTGAAGCTGCTCTTGAATGGGAAAGACATGTTCCAGCAGCCCTATTTGCCTTACCGACTGTCACACATGAAAGTACTGGATTCAGTTCTGCTGAGTTAGTACATGGAAGAAATCTAAGGTCACCGGTTACACTATTGTACGAACAATGGTTGGAGCCATCTGAAGAAGGCAATGGAGTAGTTGAATATGTGTTTCAGCTAATCAATCGAATGAAGAGAAGTCAGGAGTTAACTGAAGAAGAAATGGAAGAACTGAGAGACAAGCTGAAAATATGGTATGATCGAAATGCTGTTAAACGAGTATTTCAAGAGGGAGACTTGGTATTGATCTTATCCATTTTCAGACTAAATAAGCTGGCAGTTAAGTGGAAAGGACCTGGCAAAATTGTTAAGAAGTTGTCAGAAACAAATTATGTTGTTAGCTCAGCAGGCCGACAAGAGAAAAATCAAGTTTATCACATTAACATGCTAAAACCGTATTACAAACGGCCAGAGCTTCTGAACATCTTATGAAATTTATATGACAACGAACCTGCGGAAATTGAAGATAATTTTCTGAAGATTGAATAGGATCCTAACATATTAGATTTCAATGAAAAAAGAGAGAGAAGTGCTTTAGATAAGCTTTTAAATGAAAAACAGCAAGAACAATTGCAGAAAATATGGGTAGAATATGCCAAATTGTTTTCTAACATCCCAGGGAAAACAAGCGTCATAGAACATGACATAGAGCTAATGAGCGATAAGCCTATTCGTATGAAACCCTATCGTATGTCACCTAGACAAAAAGAGATATTGCAGTTAGAGATCCAGAAGATGTTGCAATACAAAATCCTTGAACGGGGTGAATCAGATTATACCTCACCCATGATACTGGTTGAATCACCAGGACGAGATTTTTGACCTTGTATAGATTACAGGAAAATCAATGAAGTTACTAAGACCCAATACTTTCCATTGCCTAACATAGAGCAAAGAGTCGAAACAGTTGCTGCAGAAAAGTACATTACTTTGTTAGATCTAACGAAAGGATATTGGCAGATTCCTTTAAGTTAGAAGGCCCAGAAAATAGCTGCATTCACAACCAACTTTGGGGTCTACCGTCCGTTGAGATTGCCATTTGGTCTGAAAAATGCCCCATATTATTTTAGTAAAATGATGTCAGACGTGCTACATGATTGTGAAAACTTCGCAATACCTTATTTAGACGGCATTGCTATATTCTCTAAACTTTGGGAAGAACACTTAGAACATCTGAAGAAGGTTCTTGACAAAATAAAAAGTGCTCAATTAACCATCAAGCCCAAGAAATGTAAATTTGCTCAAAAAGTAGTCCAGTACCTGGGACACCTTATTGGGGAAGGGGAAAGATCACCAGCAGAGTTAAAAGTACAAGCAGTCCGAGAATTCCCGACTCGGACTTGCAAAACAGAGGTTCGAGCTTTCCTTGGCTTAGCGGGGTACTATCGACAGTACATTCCCATGTTTTCAGCTATCGCCGCCCCTTTGACGGAGATCCTCGAAGGAAAAGAACGGAAAGGGAAGACAAAATGTAATAAAGCTTGTGAAGATGCTTTCCGTATATTAAAAGAAAGATTGTCAAGCACACCAGTGCTTTATGCACCTAACTACCAAAAAGAATTCCTGTTGCAAACTGATGCATCCGACACCGGTCTAGGCATAATTTTAGCACAGATCGACGACCAAGGACAAGAACATCCGATTCTATATATGAGTAGAAAACTCAAACCATCAGAGTGGAAATATTGTACCACTGAAAAAGAGTGTGCGGCTATAGTGTATGCAGTGAAAAAGTTACAGTGTTATTTAGATGGTCATTTACCGTTCATAATACAGACCGACCACAACCCACTGGTGTGGCTCAAAACTCATGCCGGGAACAACCAGAGAATTTTGCGATGGACCCTGTCATTACAACTATTCAATTACAAAATTCAACACAAGAAAGGGAAAAATCACTGCAATGCAGACACCTTAAGCCGAAAGAAAAGGGCAAAGATGAAGGCCCACTCCATGAAGTTTCAACATTTGATAGCTACAGCAATATTCGATCCATGACCACACAGCTCAGTGACACACACCTCATGACAACAATAATTGGAGTAGATCAATGGAGGCAAAATACCATCTTGCATGTTTGGTCCAGGTTAGAAATCGCTATAGAAGCCTCACTCGAAAGGCAAGCCTAAAAGAAGAAAACACAGATGAGAAAATGAATGAGTGTCGGTCATTCGTAGAACTTACCAGTTACATTAGTACACCAAAGAAGTCTGATATTGTTCTATAAAAGTATCCGAGATCCACTCTATGTACCGGGTGGTTATAATTTAACTTCCCCTATAAACAGGCATAATACAGCGCAAACGGGTGAACGGAATGCAAAGAAATTTTGTATATGGGCTATACACGAGAATTTCGAAAAAAAAAATTTTAGTTCCAAAATGTCCACCAGAGGGCGCCTTTTCGGGAAAAACATGAAATTTAACACAATAAACTAACAAAACTAAATACAGAAACAATATTAACATTTATTGACTATTTTCTGATCACCTTGTCATCGAACCACATTAAGTAAAGGTAAGGGAGAAACAAAAACAGTTCAGTTTGCAGAAACAAGAACAGATTAGGACGAAATTGCACAAGAGGAGCAGTTGTTAATCGTGTCCAGGACGATGTAGGGAAAGATGCTCAACGTGACCACCTTCATTAACCTGCCAAATTTCAAGCCGATGGACAGTCTGTTCAACAGCAGATCGTGGCTTCAGTTACGATCGGTTGGATTCAGTTGGACAAACTTCGACCGACTGAAAAAATTAATAGCTATAAATAATTATACATGTATATATATATAGTATATATATATATATATATATATATATATATATATATATATATATATATATATATATATATATATACAGTTGGCTTTCTATTTAACGACTTTCAAGGGACCGTGAAAAATCGTCCTTAAGTAGAGATCGCCCTTAAGCAGAATTTGTGAAAAAATAACATTTCCCATAACGTCGGAGGGGCCGGGACTGGGAAATTTCGTCGTTCAGTAGAGCGTCGTCCAGTAGAGAGTATATTATATATATATATATATATATATATATATATATATATATATATATATATATATATATATATATATATATATTATAAATATATGTGTGTGTGTGAGGCTAAAAATATCGGGGGCGATCGTGCGACCTTAAAACGGATATTAGTTAGTAAAATATAGGATTAACAATTTAAAAGTCTGGGAGTTCAAATAAGCGGCATAAGGTTTTGCAGTGAAAATAGAATTAATGGGTTCGACTTGATTCGATTACTGAAGAACCACAGATTCTAAAAGGAAATTCCCCTTTTCATTATATAATCTTGGCGCATTTGTGGTTTGAGCGTCGAAGAGAAAGGAAGTTCTTAGATCAGCGAAAAGAGCATGTATTTTATGACGAAATGAATAAGTAATGAGCGTCACTAAGCGTTGGTTTTTAAAGTTGAAACAAAGAAAATCTGCAGAGCCATGGATAACTAGGGAATGGAAAGGACGTGTGCCGTAGGCGCACAGATTTAAATTGGGTGGAGTATTGGAAATTAGTTTGATGGATCTGAGTAATTAATTGGAAGTTAATAAAAGATGTTTGTAAAATCAATTGGACTGTTCTATGGATACTGTGTCAACATCTTGAAAGCTTGATGGAGTTTTAAGGTTTGATATGTCCTCGCCACCGGACCACTGCTGACTGCATGATGATTCCAAAGAGGTCGAAATTACGTAAATTGATCGGGCGTGAAGCACAAACGTCCGACATATATATATATATATATATATATATATATATATATATATATATATATATATATATATATATATATATATATATATAGAGAGAGAGAGAGAGATATTTGTTTTGGGAACACTTATTAGCATTATATTTATAAATTTCTGTAGTAAATGATATGGATATATTTCATTTAACATGTAGACTACCCTATATTAGGTTTCTAGTGTACTTAGTTGGCTTAAAGCTGTAACTAAAAATTAACAGTAAAATAAATTGTGTTAATAGTGATATTTTGTCGTATTTGTCGGCCATTTTGGATTTTAGTGCCGTACATGAAAATTTTTAGAATTTCCAGAGGGCTGCTGGGCTAACATTTATTAGCATACCCTAAGGTACCTTGATACGAAATTTCGTGCTTTTTATTCTCCAGGTAACGGTAATTTCATTAAGCCACCGGAATATGAGGAGCTAGTCTAAACATGAACCACTCATAACGTCACATACATTTTTTCCCCCCTATAGAGAAAGCTCCTGACGCCTGTCTTGCGGCGAAGAAGCATATGCTCGCCTTCCATCTGTTCAATTCTAACAGATGCAAATGTTGTAAATAAAGTGTTGTTTTCTACATTGAAGTCATTTGAATCTATCCGGAACATACACCAATTATAAGGATAGCAACAAATGAAATAACAACTTTTGAAAATAATAAAAAAAGATTTTTTGGGGAAAAGAAAATATGAATTCATGCTATTTGAGACTTTTTTACATTCTTTTTTCCATTTATCAATCTTGCATTGGGTTGAATCGTTGTTGTCTTTGCTATGATAGAGGCACTTGACAAACGACATTCGCTTTAAATATCCGCGAGGATCGTTTGCTTTTTACGAGGGAAGCACCGTATAGGTGGACAAACATCACCCACTAGTGTATGGATGGCAAACCTATGGAACGCGTGCCACAGTTGGCACGTGTGACTATTTTGCTGGCACTTTAACGATTTACAGGTGATATTTTATAAGCTTATAAATTATTCAAAATTTTATTTAAATTTTTACAATGTACAAGTTTAAGTTGTTTTGCACGAAAGATATTAACCAACACATACATACCTCACTCTAGAAACAAAGATCGGCGGCGAAAAACTACAGCTGGTGTGCCTTGGAAATAACTGAAATTGATCGACGGTTGGACATAATTTAAAAAATTGCTGAAGAGGAAATACTGTTTACTTGGAATGTCATTCCCGAAATCTTTGGACATTTAAAAGCACTTACGACGGCTGTATTATCATTCTTCTCCTCTACATATGCTTGTGAGTCGTTATTTTCCGAAATGAATTTTGCAAAAGATAGTATAAGTAACAGAATGGCTTATAAATGTCATTTGGCCTGTGCATCACTAAAAGGAACGAAACGTAAACCAGATATAAAGTATTTGGCATCCGATGTACAATAGCAAAAAATCTCATTATTTTGTACGACAGTCTGTATGTCATCCTATGAGTTCATTAAAAAATGTTTACTATTAATTTTTGTTTCAATAAAATTCTTCAATAATAAATTTTCTATTGTTATCCCTCCCTAAAAAGTGCTCCTCAAGCCACAACACCATGAACATTATTTGTAAATTTTTGACGCACTCCCATGAAAAGGTTGGCCACCACTGCCATAATGCCACCTGAATTTTGATCGAGTACCCATAACAGCGACAGATGGACCGTTTGTACCTACCCCCTCTCTCTGATGATTTAGTCGGCGATAGCTGTATTCTGTTATGTAGAGTAGCACTAATCTTGTTTCTGCATTTTAAATCCCAGTGAAAACAAGCTTTTACGGTTATTTGTTACTTATTATTTATTTATTTATCTTTTGTCACACTTCAAACATGAATTTCCTGATGGTGTTCAAAATTTATTTTTCAAGTTGCAAGTATTCAAATATTGTTGTTAGAGTGAGGGAGGGGGGAATATTCTTTTTTGGGATTATATCTGCCAAGTACGACATTGAAACATTACTGAAGCAATCTGTAAAAAGAAGTTTGTAATTGCCGAATAATTCGACAACTATTCTGCTAATTCCCACTACTTCCACCAGCTACTATAGCGACCAGCTTTCAATAAGTCGCTGGAAAGATAGATGAAAGTGGTAAACCCAAATTTCCACGTAATCTTGTGTTTAACAATAGTTTTTTTTCACAAAACTTCTTGAAACTTACCATGCACGATATTTTGATTTTGGGTGTAAACAATTGAAATATTAAAAATGCATACTACAAAGCTGTTCACACATTTTTTAGACGATGTATATTGTATAAAACTAAATTGCATAAAATTCTTGTGTTTTAAATGTTCTATTTGACATCCCTTATTCTGAACTATCTTTCGACACCGCAATTTCTAGGATAATAATGCCTTTTGAAGTGTCAGAAGAGGTATTCTATCCCATTCCTCCTGAACAGCTTTCCAGAGTCCTGTAAGGGTTTTGGGACGACGTTTGGATAATGCAGATTTTAAAAGTCCGAAAGCCCAAATATCCATAGGTGATACATCGGGAGATTTAGTAGGGATATCAGTGAAGGGTATGGACTTGATACCAGTTTTTTGTTAAATTTCATTTAGGGAATTTACAGTGGATTTTGATGTGTGACTGCTAGCTTTGTCCTGATGGAGTCTCACAGATTAATGGCACTGTGGGTAAAGCGATGGTATTTCATTCAGAAAAATTGGCAATAAAATATGTTCCTGATAGTATTTGGAGTTAATCTTGACATTTTTTTCCACTCTCTTTATTTTTAACTTGCCATTATAAGAAAAACCAGCAACAATCAGGAATCCCGTAGAAAAACTTTCTTTCGATTCTTTGAACCACGTACTTAAATTTTTTTCTCCCCTTTTATGATAATAAATGGCTCTTTTTTTGTTGCAATCATTTAAATACACCCATGATTCATCTATTGTGACAATTGTTTTCCATTTTTCTTTGGATAAGTGTTTTTCATATAGAATTCTACAGCGTGTCCTGCGTTCAGCGATATGATTTAGAAGAAGACGATGCACATTGCGTTTTTTCGCTTTCTTAAGATTTAAATCAACATTTATCATTTTGTTTACAGTGGACACCGAGTATTTTAATGATTTTGCAACTGTCCTTTGACTAGGGGGATTTTCTTTTGACATTAAACAACGTACCTTTGCAATAGTCGAAGATGTCCGTTTTTTCCTTGGATACTTGTTTGGAATTTTTGTCCCACTTGAGGCTCCAATTTGACGTTTTTTACCTTTCTTGTTGACGATATTACCTATCGACGCTTTAGATATCACAAAACCATGACTCTCACATCGTTTTTGGATAACGGAGTATGCATATTTCTCTTCGGAAAGAGCATAAATGTAGCCTTCGAACCACTGCTTTGTTAAACACACCATTTTGAATAAAAACAAAACTTTCAAGCCGCAGATGATAATTTTGACTTTTAAAAACATAGCACAATTGCCATTATTTCTTTTGCAGCAAACGATTTTTTATTACCGCTTACCAAAATCGTCTAAAAAATGTGCGAACAGCCTCTGTATATCTTCAATATAAAATCCCTAGATCCCTATATCTTCATTATGAAAAGAACATTAATCAGTATGAAAATTTTGCACTGCAAAACAACACTGATTATTCACAGGCAAAAGCTGCATCTCTGCGTAAATGATATGTCTCGACCAGGGGATTTTGTAGCTTATGCCCCCTAACCGGAATGTATTCCAGACCAGGTCCATGTAGGTTTGCCGGCAGAGGAGTACGGCTCCAGTTTATAATAGTACCACAAGGGTCGGAGTCCAACTTAGCCAGGTGCCACCTCAATTTTGACTGAACACCCCCAGGAGTCACTCCTGGGGTGATCATACGTTCCCACCCGACTGACCTCACAAAATGACTCTCTGGTCTACTGATTTAACGTGTCCATATCTGCCCATATCTGGCCGAAGGGAATGGCGCTTGTCGGTATTCGATTCGAGCAGCCTCAGTATCGAAAGCCAACAAACTACCACTAGGTTACCTCTGGCCCACGACCAGGAGAAATAGAATTGAATAGGAGCATCCATCCATTCATACATCCACTACTAAAATCCGATGGTTTTTATTTCCAACAATGGAGAATAACACTGAACGTATGCGCAAGTTTCATTTTACTCCATTCAAAATACTTTATTTAAATAACTTTTCATTTCATATTTTAAACTCATAATCAGAGTAAAAAAAAACTGATTCTATTCCAAAACCCCGGATTTTTGGGGGGAACCATAGGGTACAGCGAACTTCTGGCTTACATTAAGTTTTATTGTTTTGTCCCTGAATTGGACAGTTTACGATATGATCAATGTAAGCAGATGGTAAATGGGGGCATAGATTCCCTCCTCAATATTTAATCAAACAAGAAAGTACTTATGACTAACCCACAGCCTCTCTGGCCAAACATTTTTACTGGCTACGCCATTGATTGAAAGGAAATTAATTTCTTATATCTATGTTACATTAACTTAAGGAAGTCCAAATGGGAATTTGACCCTCTCAGAGTTTGAAATATCGCTCACATCCTCTTTTAATAAAACCTGATAAAGTATTTTTACTGAGAGCAGAACTCCTTTAATCTACTCAATATTTGTTAGTAGTTAAAGAAAAAAATAAGACTTACAGATCCACATAATGCAGGTTTTGCTTACCAGGAGGCAAGTGAATTAAAGTAAATGAAAATGACATAAAGTAATGAATTACCCTGAACAATATTTAATTTCGAGGTGAGGTGTTCTAATAATATAACCCCTAAAGATACAATAACCAAATAATTCAAGAGTATTGCTAAAAAAAAAATGCTTAAATTTTTAAAACCAGAAATTTCTCTAAAATACTGAAGAAATCTTACATTTATACAAATATATGGGGTGTTTTATGAGTCTAAAAATTCTTACAATCATCAGGAATTTCCATTAATATATTTTTCTTGAGAATCTTAATTTTTTGAGTAACATACATGGCGAGAATTTCTACCTGCATGTTATGAGATATTTATGATGTACAAAAGAGATAAAAAAAGCTGATATAGGTGTAGCATGAAAGCTAATTTGCACATACTTGAATGAGACTTTCCATATTAGAAGTGTTTCAAAAATAGTCCAGCACAGTCAATACTGGGTAATATGGTTACGAAAAATAAAAATCAAATAAATGAATGAAATTGTCGTTTTTTCCCATAACCATAATACTTCATTAAGTAAAATAGCAGCTCGAGATTGGAAGGAGCAGGTTGAAATCTCATCTTATCAGACGGTAAATCATATTGAATCAATATCCTCAAATTATAAAAAAATGCTAAATGAGTAATACAAACAGACCAACTCCCTGCATCATTGGATTGAAGAAAGAAGGAAATATATAAGGAAAATTAAGAAAACAACACTTCCTTACTTAAATCCTCCTAATACATCATAAGGTGAAAAGCAGACCAGGCAGTCAGAGACCCGGGCTCAAATCCTGGTCTTGCGTTATAAGACTTAGACTTATAACAGTCGGCTTTATAAGATTTCAATATTTTTAAGACTTCCTAGTGTCATTTTAAAACTCTATCGAAATAAACCATTTACGGGCTTCATTTGAACGCAAAAACCTAGAATTAGAATCATATGAAATTCTGTGAGTCGTAAATATTTGATTTCCTCATGGAAATTAAGTGCTGTGTATTTATCTTCTGCACATTACGAATAGTATATTATAAGGAATAACATATCTTCTGTACTATATGAATAGTATATTGTCTAATAAAAGTAATTTCGTAAATATTATGTAACAATCATATCAATTACACGACATTCAAGTTTATTTCTTTAATAATAAAAATAATTAAAAAGGAGTAATAATAATTAAAGGAAAATCTACGCAAAGCACAGGAAATGTCCTCCTGGTTTAGCATCCAAAAAGAAAAAAAAAAAAAAGTTGATTTCATTGGGAGGGGGATCTATAAAAAACTGTCCCTTACTCTTCACTCACACTAATTTTTCAGTAAAAACAGGTTATGGCCGAGATAAGAATCAAACGACGATTTTCAGTAATGTTATCTCTGAAATACCGTGCAATGTAATTGACTGAAAAATGCTATACTAAAACAATAACATGTATTAAACTGTATTGCATCCGTAGTCTTAAAATTCCAGAAACTGTTTGAAATCCTCAATAATAGTTTAACTTTGACTTTCAAAAGTACTCTAAATAATATATATATATATATATACACACATACATACATACATACATATATACATACATACACTCATACATACATACATACATATAAATATATATATATATATACAAACACAAAACACCTCGTTTTTTCACGAAGAAAACCAACACCAAAATTATATTTATATTCTAATACTGTGAGATTATAACATCCAGTGAATTCCAGCACATGGCTAAACATAAATTTTTATGGGCAATTATTCTTATCTATCCCTATAATCATTCGACAGTCATTTCACAAATTTATTGTGGCTGTCAAGAAATCTATGAACGCACCATATACGTATTTGAATAAATATTCGCTTTGCGTGATGATAATACTTTATCCCAAAACGTGATTTATAATTTAGACATAGGATTTAGAGTAGTGCAGCGTACACATATTAAGAAACTTTAAGACCTCGTGTGATCGGCCCCGAGTTCTTGATTATATTTTAATAGGTTTCTTCAAGGAAAGGAATTCATGACAAATATTATATAGACTTTTTCGAATTTGATGATGTAGAAGCATTTATATATATATATATACAGGTTTATAAAAATAATGGAAACACCTGTCAATATTAGTGGTGTTTAGGAATGTTCTTCGTATTCCTTAAATAACAAGTCTGACCACCGGTATTATTTTTTTATATAATATAGTGTATGTATTATTCTACTGTCAGGTAGCAGAAAATGAAGCTAAGGACATCGTGCTTTTGGGGGGAACAGCGTAAAATGTCAAACCTTGCAGATCTTGCGAAAGGGGCAAATTGTTTGAGCGCGTTTAAATTGGAATATCTGTTACTGCAACCTCCAGGCTAATGGGTGTTTTTAGAGCAATGGTATCGAAAGTCATGATAGCATACAGAGTGCACAAAAAAATATCCTTTGCCAAATAGAATAGTGGACGAAAGGGAGAGCTGAGTGAAAGAGATGGATGAGGTATTGAATCGGATTGTGACATGAAGAAGAAAACAACAGCAACCAAAATGACCGAAGAGCTTAATCTGTATATGCATGTTCCGGTATCAAATATTAGAGGTAGAAGGGAACTTCAAAAAACAAAACCCCCTCAGGGGGTTTACCTTCTTTAGTTAAACATGGATGTCGCAATCCTGAGGTACCCCAGCGAACTATCTCTCCTTTCCCTTTTCCTCTCATCTCTCCTCCTACTTTTTTCTTTATTTTCTCCATCGGTGTGGTTCCCCTACGGAGGCGAGGGCTCCCCATTTGAAGCTGTGGACGCTATGTTGCTTCTAGCTTCTAATGGCGTGTATATCATCCATGCGTGGAGACCCGTGTCCCTGGAAAAGGGAATTCTGGCAGTTGAGGGACAGTTTTTGGTATCCCAATACACTGCTTCAGCCCCCGTTTCAAGTAAACGGGAGGTACATAGTGGTTCCCTATTGTATCAATCGGCTGGTCGTTGAGTTTGTCTTCGGAAAGGAACCAAGCAATCGTTTCGGCTACTGGGCATCTCGTTAAGGGTGGAGTCTGCTTCAGGGTCGTTTCGTGCGCATATAGACCCGGCTAGCACTGGTGCAGGATTCTGTATCCCCTTGTTGGGCTCCATGGTGGGTGGTGCAGTCGGTATCGGAATTTTCTTTCCTTTCCTTATGGAAACTATTCAAGATCCCACGGTGAGGGATAATTCACCACAACAAAATGACATGCATTTCCCGCAAGCCAAATTCTGTATTGTAAAATGCACTGAGGGCTCTTTTGCTGAAATATCTCCATTTCTAATACACAAAACAATATTATCAACTACAGGGACAGTAAAATATGTGAAAAAGCTTCGCTTTCGTGACCTTCTAGTTGAGGTGTCTACCAGTCAACAGGACGCTGAGATTCTAAACATCTCCACCTTTTGCCAGTCCCTGTTACAGTTTCAACCCATGGTTTCTTAAATTCGTCTCGCGGTGTTGTATCAGACCCTGAATTCTACATACGCCAGAGGACGAAATTTTGGAGAATTTGCGTGACCAGCATGTATTTGCGGTACGTCGCATAACTATTCGTCGAGGTGAGAAGCTGCTTCCTACGAAGCACCTCATTTTGAGTTTCGACACTCCAAATCTTCCGACTTATATATATATGGCCTATATAAGAAACCCCGTTTGCCCATACATTCCAAATCCATTAAGGTGCTTTCAGTGCCAACGTTTTGGCCACTCTATGCTCTCCTGTCGTGGTACCATTACCTGCTCCCGTTGCGCAGATGTTGGCCACGTCAGCGATAATTGCACGGCTACACCCCGATGTGTGAACTGTCAAGGTGATCACGTAGCCTACTCTTGATCTTGCCCGAAGTACATTTTGGAGAAAGAGGTGCAGACCTTAAAAGTCACTCGAAAGTTATCATACCCCGAGGCGAGGAAATTGATAGACACCAGGACAGCAAATGTTGGGTTGTCCTATGATGCAGCTGTTTGTAAAAATATGAAATCTAGTGGTACCCAGACAGAAAATGAATTTACTAAAATTACTAATAAGAATACGCCGCGAAATGAAAAACGCATTCCATCATCACCGCCGTTTACTACCCGTAAAAAAGCTCCAGATTCAAAAGTATCAGAAACAATAAACTTTAACACTGTAGCACATATACCACCCAATCCAAATAGATTTACAATTCTTCCTAGAAAGCGCATTGGGTTTTCTAAAAAACAAAAGAACCCAAAATTAGCTGCACCCAAATTAGTTGCAAAGAATCCAAAGTCGTTCCGTCGGCTTATAGCCGAGGACGCTCCTATTCAATTATACACATCCGATCTTTCGGATGATGTCGTGGAATTTGAGTAAACTGCTCTCATTCCACACTCTAAAGGGTCCACTTCGCCCTTGTCGCCTCTTTGACATATTTCTTATTGGCTTCCATAATTTCATGGAATTGCCGTGGTTTCCGCCATAAGTTTCCGGATATTAAGACCCTGATACGTGAATATCACCCAGCTTGTGTCGCACTTAAGGAAATATTCCTGAAGTCAGCCGACATAGCGAAGATCCGTCGTTACATTTGCGTTAGGAGAGATAACGTTGGCAGTGGGAGAGAGTCAATAGGCGTTTCCCTGTTGACCTCTCATGACTATCCATCCACTGCAGTTACATTACATACCACCTTACAAGCAGTTGCTGCTAAGAGTGCACATGAGAAAGTTAATTACTGTTTGCAGTCTCTATCTTCCTTCTAATAATGTAATTAATCAGAGGTTACTTAACGACTTAATGCGCCAGCTTCCAGCACCCTTTATTATTGTCGGTGACTTCATTGCGCATAGTCCTTGGTGGGGTAGTGATGATAGTAACTCCCGTGGGCAACAGATCGAAAAGTTGATTTCTGATCACTCTTTCTGTCTGCTAAACAACGGTGAAGCTACCCATTTTTATGAGCCATCCAGGACATTTCACGCTATTGACCTCGCAATCTGCAGTCCGTCGCTTTTACCTTTCTGTAAGTTTAATGTAGGGAATGACTAGAGGAACAGTGATCACTTCCCAGTTTATCTCTCAGTTTCTGGGGATGGGAGTGAGCCTGTTCGTCGTCTTCCCCGTTACATTTATGATGCAGCCGACTGGTATCTGTATAAAACCAGGGCTGTGAATACTAGAAGTAGGGTTGTTGGCGAGATCAGTGATCGCGTTAAAATAGTTACCGAGGTAATATTGGAATCCGCTGATGCAGCGATACCTAAAACATCATCTTTTATTCATAAGCATAGAAAGCCATGGTGGAACTCAGAATTCACGGAAGCTATTAAGAAGCAAAGAAAAGCATGGGTTATTTTCCGTCGATATCCCACAACATCAAACTTCATCGCTTTTAAGCAGGCGAAGCCACAAGCTAGAAGAGTTCGTCGCAGGTGTCAGAAGGAATTTTGTATTCAGTATGTCTCAAGCCTTACATCACACATTCCCAGTAAGCAGTTGTGGACTCGTGCAAAGAGGGCAAGGGGACTCTATACAGAGTATCCGATCTCTTGTATAAAAGAAGATGATCGTGAATTCACTGACATACATGATATTGCAAATGTCATCGGTCTCGCCTTCGAAATTGCCTCAAGTGCCGACTCGTATGAGCAGTCATTTCTGACCTACAAATATCCTGAAGAATCCCGTCCTATTAATTTTTCCACCCGGTCCAATCTGCCTTACAACTGCTCTTTCACGGAGATCGAGTTGGCCCGCTGTCTACACCAGGCTCGTCAATCCGCCCCAGGGCCTGATGGTATAACGTACAGTCTTCTTAAACATCTCTCGAAGACCTCTCTCTCCATAACATCTTATTCTTGTATAATAGAATCTGCGAGGAGCATACTTTCTTGGCGTAAGGCCATTGTTATTCCCTTTCAGAAACCTGGTAAGGATACAACAGACCCTGCGAACTACAGACCAATAGCTCTGAATAGTTGCCTATGCAAGCTACTGGAGCGTATGATAAATGTACGCCTTGTTCATGTTTTGGAGAATAACGAAATGTTTTTCACCTTTCCAGAGTGGGTTTTGCAAAGGTAGGACACTATGGACAATATCATATCCCTGGGATCACAGATCATAAAAGCTTTCCTGAGGAGAAAACATGTAGTTTCTATCTTTTTCGATATTGAAAAGGCGCATGACAAGACTTGGCGGCATGGCATACTTCGTGACCTCCACTCTCTGAATTTTCGGGGTCACTTACCCATTTTTATTGCAAACTTTTTAGCGCGTCGAGTTTTTAGAGTACTAATAGGTTCTATTTTATCAGATGTTTTTAATCAAGAGGAAGGGGTACCACAAGGCAGTGTTTTAAGCGTAATTCTCTTCTCTATAAAAATAAATAACATACTTAATGTTTTACCTCCATCTGTTCATGGCAGCCTTTATTTAGACGACCTGCAGATTTCACGGGAAGGTTCGGATATATGGCATTCTTCCTACATAGATATATATACCGACGGATCGAAAGCTAGTAATTATGTTGGCTGCGCTTATGTCTGCTACAACGACGTGATCAGTCGCTGCTTACACCCATTTTTTTCCGTATTTTCTGCTGAACTGGAAGCCATTGTAGAAGCCTTACAGTACGTTTGCACCCGGAGTGAGAGGAATTATATACACCGATTCACTGTATACACCGATTCGCTGAGCTCTTTACAAGCTCTCGAATCACACTCTCCTACGCACCCTTTGGCGATTGAGCTGTTGAGTCTTCAACGTCATTGTTAGAAGTAAGCGCCATTTATCGGCATATTTTACTTATAAATATCGCTATCCCTAACTTTGATTATATCCCGGCAACTATGCGCAAATAAAGGCACCTAAACATATAAAAAAACTCCTATTATTTCCTTTTAATTTATGTGTCCTCATGTTGGCTTTGCCGCGGGGTGCGCCGTGCGAGGCGAACTTTTATTTGTAAACAACGCCATATTGGAAAATGACGTCACCGTCATTTTCCGGCGAAAGATAAACTCTCATCGTATTTTGATTTGCTAAATGCAAATTTTCTGTCATTATTCAAATTTTTTCATTGTTTTGTGATTGGCTGCCAGAAATCTAACTGCAGCTTGTTAACCTTGTTTAAGCACTATATATAACGAGTCTGACTGTAGTTCAGCGGTGGTGTATCGCTATTGCATTAAGTTATTTTTGTGATACTTGACATATTATAGTTTTGTATCGTATTTTTATTACTTGTTTCTTTTTTACCGGACATGTAACCGGTTGATGTATTTCATTTTTAGTTTTTAATTTAAATAAACTACTTTAATTTTTATCTTAAATTTGATTCGGCTCAACTTTATTTAATTTTTTTGATAAGTTTAATTTCTGAGCCATTACCGTGCTCAGCACCACAGCGCAATTAATTCTGCTTGATTGGGTTTTTCGATCATCTATATCGAGACTCTATTAGTCATTTATCTGGTCGGGGCCGCAAGGTCTTGTTTTTCTGGATTCCCAGTCATGTAGGAATACGTGGAAATGAACTGGAAGACGCTGCTGCGAAAAACTCAACAGTCGCGCTTTATAAACCACTCCCTTTTTCTGACATGTAGCAAGCGATAAAGAGTATGATTCATCGTAAATGGCAGGAAGTATGGAATCTGCAGGTCGGCAACAAATCCGATGGAATAAAAAACACAATCTCACCTTGGCAGGCGTTACCATCTCGCAAAAGAGACGTTGTTGACACGGTTGCGTATTGGGCACTCGCGAGTAATCCATGTCCATCTGCTGCTGCGCGAGAGCGTTCCCTTGTATTGCAAGTGCCCTCTTACAATTGCACATATTCTATCTACCTGTGTGGCTTTTAAAACTATTTATTTTAAACTATACAATTGTTATACACCTAGTTTGGATATTGTATTGGGGAATACCCCCATCCTAATCTTTTTAACTTTTTACGTATGACTGGTTTTTACTCTGAGATTCAGGTTTTTAAATCTTGTACCTTCAGATTTATCATATTTTTAACTATCTTCACTTTTTATCCATGTTCTTTGTTTTTTAACTGTTTGTCTATTGATTTTATTTCCTTTCATTGGATTTTATAAATACTTCGAAACTTAGTTTTCTTAACCTCTACTAGTTCTGTTTTATCAGTAAACCATACGGTTGGCGCAGCTTGTCTCTCAGAGGACTTTGCGCCATAAAACCAAACTCAACCAACCAACCAACCAACCACAAAGAGAGCATTTACGGAAGAGTAGCTATTCCCAAGCCACTTGTAATAGATGCCAATACAAAATATTGTCCACAATGGTGCCACGAGCGCAAATCCTGGTCGAGTAATATGTGAAAAAATGGCGTTTGGTCCGATGAATCATTGTTTACATTGTTCCTCGCAACAGGACGTGCGTATGTCTGGAGAACACCTACAAAAGCGTAAGATTCTGGCTGTCCCATCTCAAATGTCAATCATGGAGATAGATCTACCAGTGTTTAGGGTGGCATCTCAAGGTTTTCTTCAGGCCCTATTGTAACCCTAAAAGAGAGATTGAATGGGATGGACTATGTCGAAATTTTAGCTCACTAGTCCATTCTATAGTGCAAATATTGTTTCTTGCAGGAGATGGCGTTCTCCAGTATGATAATCCCCCTATACATACAGCTAAATCTATGAAGTATTGGTTTCAAGAGCATGAAAAAGAAGTTAAATATCGTATCTTGCCCTGTACAATCCCCTCGACTGTATGTCATCCAACCACTGTGATCTGTTTAAGCGTATAGAGCTAGGTATCGATATCCACCACAGCATCTCTACAGGAACTTTCATGATTTTTCCCTGAAGAATGGTATAATATATTCCTAACCACTATTCATCAAGAGGAAGTATAATTCCAAGGTGAATCTGGTGGTATTACATAACAAAAGTGATCATGCGCCGTATTAATAAAGGTTTTCATGATGTTTCTTTGTTTCCATTATTTTGATAACCACCTGTATATATATATATATATATATATATATATATATATATATATATATATGAGGGGGGTGAGTGTAAGTGTGTGTGTTTATGCATGCATATAAATTCATAACCACATATTTATCTTCGACACTTAATACGCATAAATGTATACTTTTTTTGTGTTTTTTATCTCTATGTTTGTACGCTCTATGTGCGCATGTTTAAAATTTTTTTTAACTTCTTTTTTTCTGGAAGATCTTAAGAGGTGGTATATATATGTGCAAGAACAAAACTTAAATTATATATTCCTGTTCATTTATGAACATTTTACTTTACCATACTTTAACATCATTTATGACAATTATCCCACTACCGTTCTTTCACTATATACCTGTAGATAATAGAGTACAATAATGTGAAATCTCAATATTTTACATATTCAAATCACAATTATCCGTCTACTGCGGAAAAATGCCACGAAATTGTATCATCTTACCTCTCCACTAATTCTATTTTCTCCTTTTGCTTACTTTAAAACATTTATAAATGATTTTTTATAAATTTCTTTCGAACGAAACTGTATGTACTTTTGTAGAAAGGGGAATTTGGGAAACTGCTAACATAATTTTGTTTCTGAAGTAAATAAATAGATAAGTTCATTTCAAAGTTCAAAACACAACGCATGGGAAAAAAATTCAAAGCATGTAGGGAATCATTATTGATGTTTCATATATAGCTGGTGGGTCCATATCAGCTGAGTGCAGTATAGCTGCTGTCTATGTTTAAAACTCCTGTGACACAATTCTGCTTAAAGTTATTACATTCGTGTTCTGCAGACTTTAAATATCTGGGAGGGGGAAGGAAGTTGCGTATTAACATGCAAATAACACTCTTTGTTGGAGTAATAGCTTTATGTTATTAGAAAAATATTACTTTTAGAGGTTGAAGAGGATATCCACATTAAACTTTCATTTTATAGAAATACTTAATTGGAGATAAATGTAAAACTGCGTCCTCACAGGAACAGCCCCAATGTACCAAATTATTGGGCATTTTAATTGCATTCAACAACATTCATTATCTTATATCTTGCTCTCATGATGAATGTAGAATAACATATTGTCTCAAAATACTCTGGATATTAATCATCTGATATGATTGACTGACCTGATATCTTTACATGTATAACGTATTACAAAATTTCAGAAAGAATATCCACTTAGATCAGTGGTTCGAAACCTTTTGTTGATTAGGGACCACTTGAAAAAAAAAATGTCGGGGACCATCTCTTAACCAACCCTTTTAGAGGCAAAAATGAGTTTTATTATCTGAATAAAAAACTATTTGTGATAAACAAATTTTAATAAAAAGTTACAAATAAACTTGATGACAATAACAAATTTAACACAAAAGAATAGGTAATAGCAAGCATAAAAACCTCCGAAAACTTAAAAATTAAACAGATTTTTCAGCTTGCTTTGGCTTTACTAGCTGTAAAATAGCTTCGAAATGGCTGTTACGCTGCGAGTCCGCGTCGCAGGAAATATATTAGAAATTTTTAAGCAGAAAAAATAATTTTTTTCGTACTCAAAACGTCAGAAAGTGGAAGAAATACAGGAATTTTTAAAATTTGAACAAAAATTGGGAACTAAATTTCTTTTTCCTCGCAGTTTTAAAAAACAATTGTTTAAATTCACGGTCGTTTTGAAACGATGAAACTAATCTTTTTTTTTATCACTCCTACCTCGCTGACCACTTCTTAGGAATCACTGACATGGATGGAATAACTACTCTTTAAAGAGACAACTCTAAATTATCAAACACACTAAGTAGGAAGGCCAAGGCTTTCACAATGGACTCCTTAGTGTGGAAAGGCGATTAGGCAAAATTACTCCATAATTTCTCTAAATTGTAACCTATTCCAAACAATACGGACCGAAGCAGAAACAACCTAGCATCTCGCATGACATGTGGAGGGAAATTTAGGCAGCTGTATGGCGGAAAATTTTCCATGAAAAATATGTAAGGTATACATAAGATTCGATTCACAAGAATCGAACTTTTGAGTGAATGAATTAAAGAAGCTGCTTGAGATATGCTAATTTCGGCATACGCGCTTGGTATAAATACCAAGCAGCTTGATTAATACAGAGGTTGAAAAAAGGTTGTTAAGGTTGATAGAAAAGAGAGAGGGAGCTACGAGGAAAGCAGCTCCAGGTGTTAGCAGGCGCTAGTGCTTAGGGGGCCGAAAGTTTACGCGGCAGTACTGCTGGTTTGACTCTCTGCTGGTTTATGAGTATTGAAAAATATATTGTTCTTGAAAGCTGTATTTATATATTCCGTACAAGTAGTAAGTATGCTTATTGCTGTGAAAGCAAATTCTATATGTGCAACGAATTCAATAAACATTGTTTCATGTATAAACTGTGTTTGTATCAAATTCTATATGTGCAACGAATTCAATAAACATTGTTTCATGTATAAACTGTGTTTGTATCAAATTCTATATGTGCAACGAATTCAATAAACATTGTTTCATGTATAAACTGTGTTTGTATCAAATTCATTTAGAGTGCCACTTCAAATTATATACACCCAAGTCTGGGTAGAAGTGAGCTTTTCTCTATAAATACCCTGGTAAGAATAACCAATGGGAGACGTTAGAAATCTTAATCGATTAGATTACTAGTGTAAAATTATAAGTCATCATCCGTTAGATAACTAATGTAAAATTAGAAATCTTTATCGGTTAAATAACTAATGAAAAATTAGAAATCTTCATTATTTTGATCAAGTTTCGTCTTCGTTATTTGCTTTTCAGCATATGAGTAGGCAGAAATACCTATATTTTTCATTTTGAAATAGTATTTTATTTTTTAATTGTCAATTACCGTTTTATTTTTCTCTCTAGTCACAAATCTCTAAAACCTATCATAAACAGTCATACCCATTTGGAGAAAACAGAAAGTAGAGAATTGTATGTAAGGAGTGTGCAAAGTGCAACTGTAGTAGATGCATTTTTTGTTAGCGTTTAAATTGAGATAGGTTTTGTTCTAGAGCAAAATCAACAGCAGAACTGCCTAATTTTGTTGTAAATATAATTTTATACCAAACTCATTTCAAGTCTCTGCTACATTTTTCTTTCACCCTCCCTTGAACTTTCAAGTAGATTGCTGCATTATCTAGAAAATCAAATTTATTTTATAACACCTTGAATGTAAAACAATAACTCCTAACTGAGCATGTAATCGTAAAAATAAATTTGATGAATTTGTTGAGTTTTGGCAATGTTAAACATTTGCAAAGTCATAATAAAATGAAGAAGCCTCATATGTATTTTACTACTCAGTTATACAAATCTTCTTACTATATATCAATATTCGGTGCACATTTTTGATGTTCATAAAACAAATCCTGTATTTAGGAGTTAAACCTAAAACATTTTATTACTCATTTTGCAGTTTATATTTCCTTTACATTCAGTTGATCTTTGTCACATAAAATTATTCTCTCATTCAGATTCCGATATCTAATTGCTTTTTTATGCCCAAATAAATTATAGATATCTCTGAAATATCAGTTGGGGGTAGAAGATCCTCATTACCTTCATAAAACTGAATTCAATAAATAGCAATAAAATTATGAATGCGAAAGATGTGAAGTGTATTATTTCCAGTTACTGTAATAATTAATCCCTAACGGTTCAGCAAATGAATTTTAAAAGCTCAAGATGGACATGCGCGTACTAAAGACATTCTATTGCTCAGTTTTCAAGGTCTAAAACCACATGAACCTAAAAATTGTTTAACGACGCCCACCAGAGCCCAATTAATTTTGAATTTGGATGAATTTGGATGAATTTGGAACTCGAGCATGATTGAGCACAGTGATCATCTCTTTGCATTTCAGTTATTTAAAAAGAAAAAGTAATGTTTCAAGTCAGTATTAAATAAACCCTGAAATAATTTAATACTCTTTTACATATAGGTTGATTTAAGTATTTATTTTGAATTTTTGAGTCTAAACTATTTTCAGAACTCTATTGCTATGTAAGCCCTAGTCAGTTCTCCACAAGTCTGCATTGAATGTTAGAGCCAGTCCCATATTTGATATGTTTGCACGATAGTGCTACTCCTTACGATTGCTGCAAATTACGACGAGGCGTTAAGTGAGCAAATATGCAAACAACCCAAATGTTGAAATACATATACATGTAACATTCCAATGGCGTATGAATTAAAACTTATTTCATAAAATTGTTAATTTTTTAAACCTAGAACCTAATTAGCCTATCAAAGTCTTGTTTGCTTCTGTAGTTTCTAGAAAAAAGGTAAATATAAATTAAGAAACAAAAGGGTTTATTTACACTCAAATTGAATAAACAAATAAAGAGTAAATTCCGATGGATAACTTCGAATTAGGCAAACAACACCTAGCTACAGCTCAATAATCTGAAGAAGACCTCTCCTCTGAAACAAATTTCAAATTCCAAAGGCTTCACCACTCAACTTACTAGAAAGACAAGTAGGTTCCAAATCGGGTCTGAAGTTATCTTTTCCAGCTCCAAACATCAAACTTCTCTGCAGAGGAGAAATCTGCAGTCCTACTTTCAATGTTGGTGGGACACTTTTATTATTAAAATAGCTGGATTTATACTTTAAAATCACGACCAGGTAAAAATAACGCTATGTTATTTTAATTATAAATCTTACTTAAGAATAACCAATGTAAAGCTCCAAAACGGAAAAAAAATCAGTTTGAAAGATTAAAATACTTAGGCTAAATAAACAGTTGTTATATTTTAAAATATAATATCATTACCCACCATTGATACGAACTACTTTTATGACTGTTGTTGCAGTATTTAATTTTTCTATACTGGTCTTTGCATTTTGTAATATATTTTTATATCGCAAACTATTCATATCATATCGAATGGCTATTAAATATAAAAAATGATGAAATAAAATGAAATAAATCTTAGCTGTATCCAGTTTTCAACCTTTATTTTGCATGGTTCAAAAAACAATTATGAGAAATTCCATGTTCCTTAAGATATGTTATTATAACCTCTATGCTTTCTTACGTGCAAGAAAATATAGTCAGAAGAATATAGTAAATAGATTTAGGAATGGACTTTAAAATAAAATAAAATGAGTTCCTTTTAATGAAAAGATAAATTAATTTATGCTTTAATGTGAATTGTTGTACACATTTTGACTACCTGTTTTTTCCATGAATGAACAGATCTATGTGAAATCTGATCCATAAAGTTATAAGGACTTTATATGAAGCTACAAACACGGTAAAAACTTGAAAAATGCAAATAAATTTAAAAAAGGAAGTTTTTAAAATTCAAAATTTGTCTTCGTGTTTTAAAAAATAAAAATGTTTTAATTCGAAATGCTTATTTTCTATCTTGCAAGATAATTTTTCATAGTAATACTTTTTTTTTTAAATACGAAACAGCCAAAAGAAAAGCCTTATTCTCAGTCCACTTAATTTGATAGGCTAAAAAACTGGAAATAATTTTCAGTTTTCATATGCGGGTGTGCAGTATTGTTATCGCAATTTCTTTGAAGTTCAGCATAAATAGAATTAACTATGTTAAATAAATAAGCAATTTTAATTATAAAAGTTTTATGCCGCAAAATATATTTTTATGCTTGAAAAGGAGAGAAAATGAAAACAGCCTTAATTCAAACTGAATGTTGGAGGCGTCTGTCAGCATGAATTGTTTACACACTGCCGTTAGAAACTATGTTTTTTGTCGTAATAAATATTAATAATTAATTAAAAAAGACAACATATTCCCTTTATTTTATTTATTTGTACCAGTATTGTGCTAATTTTATCAAAGGTATAAATTTTAAAAATCTTTAAAAGAATCATTTTCATTTAAATGCAATGTATAATTTGCATATCTTTGAACATCAGTAGTTTTGTACCTTCATTTTGAAATTCCATGTAGTTTGGGATAAACGGCTGAAATCTAAGTAAAAAATGTTTTCTCCTGACGGTGCTAGTCAAAATTTCCTGTTATTAGATGTTGAGAGAGAGGATTTTTTTTTCTCTGCGTGGGATTTCTTATAAGAAATATTTCATAACCAGTTCTACGTCTACAGGATATTATATAGGAACAAATGAAGTATATTGAATGTATATCTATCCTGAGACACTGTATACTGTATACAACTGTTAAAACTAGTCAAAATTTCCTGTTATTAGATGTTGAGAGAGAGGATTTTTTTTTCTCTGCGTGGGATTTCTTATAAGATATATTTCATAACCAGTTCTACGTCTACAGGATATTATATAGGAACAAATGAAGTATATTGAATGTATATCTATCCTGAGACACTGTATACTGTATACAACTGTTAAAAGTCTGAAAAAGTTTTAAATGGGGAAGTTTCATTTTTATTATGTTTTATTAAATTTTTACCTTCTTGAGAAAAATAACTAAAGGAGGGAGATTTTCCATATTAAGAGGAATAAAATTAGCTTTTGTATAAACATTCACATTTTGTACTATTTGTACAAAGTTTTCAAATTTGTCAGCTAGAAGTTTTTTTAAAATTTGATTTTTGGAAATATATTGCTGTACATTTCTAGGTAATCTCTTTTTCTCTGCAAAAAACTCATTAAAATTCTTTAAACTGGATTGTCATTTTTATTGGCCTTAAAACCCCTAATCTATTCTAGAACCATCTTTAAAACGGATTTTTTTTCTGATGATTTTAGGTAAAGGATCAGACTTAAGTCAATATTATATTGTTTCTTTATTCAACCAAGTGTATTCTCATGTAAAATTCCTAAAGAAAATAATCCGTGTCCCTCAGTGAAGGCATGCATGGTAAAAATACCAATTCATTAGTTTTTGTTCTTTTTTTCATTGACAAGGAAAGGTAATGACCTCCCCTCCAAAACATTGCAATAGGTAATCATAAGTTTTTGTCCTTGATTCGATTAAAGGTAACGATATTTGCTCATATTTTAGCATGAGCCACAGAGGTTATGAAAACGTGTCAATCCTTCTAATCTGTAAAATAATCAAAATATTAATTCTTAAGCAATGACTTCTTATCAATAATATATTTAAGGATGTTAAAAACGATTTTTGTGTTGTCTTCTCTCTGTACTCCTCTACTCTTTTTTGTGTTTCTCTAAGAATTTTTCTAATTGAATCTTGACTTATAGATTAAATAGGCTATTTTTTCACTTATTAAATTCATAATTTTTTCAGTTTTATTTTAAAAATGATGTTGTTTCATGTTTCAAACGGTGAGTTTAACATTCGTATGTTCATAACAGTAAATCTAATTGTATTAACGATTTTATTAAATTTGCTTATTTAACAGTTAAAATTACTTAATGCCAGTATCTTCAAACTATAGAATAATACACATTTTTACCATATGTATCTATGTGAAAAACTTCATATACATTTCTGAAATCATATTTTCCTTAAGGTCTCTTGATAACATTTTGGGTGCTATCAAAAACTTCTTAATTTTACTTTCCAAAAAGGAGTAAGAACCCTGCTTTACATAATATGCCCCAGATTATTACACCGCTTATTATAAATAGCTTAATCTAAAGTTGCATAACTTTTTACTATTTTAATTACTGTTTGTGAGGCAATGTTTGTACGTTGGAATTTCCGTTTTCACTTCCTTAAATGGTTTGGACGTAATACCTTTATCAGAAAAAAAATTATCCGAGATCAGATGAGGTATCTCCAGGGAAAATTTATGCATATCTATAAAAAATATGTATGTACTGCGAAACGTTTGTTTTTAAATATGTAAAACTAGTTTGTGAAATTTGCACTTATTTGAATTGATTGTTAGGATAAATCTGTTAGACCCCAGTTGTATAATTTTTTCCTCTTATACCGAAAACTAAAAGTGTATCTGTGTTTACAATACTGTATAGGATGCATACGATTGATTCCGTGATCCTATCTGAAAAGAAAACAAAGTGTCATACAGAAGCTTGTTGTGGGGATCATCAAGAAATCTCCAAAGTTAGGAAAGCAACAGTTCTAGGGTTGTCTTACTTTTAAATATAATGGTTTTAAGAGGGCAGAAAAAAATGTGTGACAGAGTGATCATTATCACAGTTGCACCCAATAAATATGTGGATTCAACCCCCTCACTCCCCTCTTCCCCAAAGCGAGACAGAATGTGAGGTCGAGGAAGATCTTGCCATGGTTTAATGTCTCAGTGCACCTCGAAAGATGAGGGTGCTAACTGTTTTGGGGTGAAAGGACGTGTGAGAACTGTCGCCGTTGAAACGTTATTGAGCCAACACATTCTCTCCAGATCTGCAAACCAACCCAAATTATTTAGCATTTAAAGTTCGTCTTTTTCTCATTAGCATGCAATTCCCTAGAACAAGTTATTTTTATAAAAAAAAAAGTGAGAAAGACTCGCTTATTCCAGAAATGAGCTGATGTCTTCTACGTCATAAACTGAATGTAAGGTGAGAGAAAGGGGGAAAAAGTGTTGTGTGTGTTTAGTAGTGAATTCAACTCTCTCTCGTTTGTTACTAACAGAGCAAGGAAAGTACTTAAGTGAGGTAGTAGGCTGATGCTCTCGTTTTAAAATCTAGAAGAGTATCAAATTTTGCAAAATTGTGTGAAGCTGTTTAGTGCAGTCCGCAAGTAAAGTGGTTATTACTTATTCAACATATTTAATTTGTTAGTTGTGGGACTTAATAAGCCGTGATGCAGAAACTCAGAACCTTATACCTTTACAAAGACGAAAGAGAGATTTTTCAAACTTCTAAGATTTTACTGAAATTCAACAATTCAAATAAAGCAATATCTAATACTACCAGATGATAACCAGAATGATAGGGAGCTCTGCATTTGATAATACAAATAGGGATCTATGTATTTTATAAAGACATACTAAGTAGAAAATGATACTTGTGTTACATTTAATTTATTTTCTTGGTAAAATACATGCAATATAAAAATATTATATATAATTTCTCAAATTTAAACATCAAAAGTTTCAATCTATAAAATTTAACCTGAGATTGCTTTAATAAGGGGAAGGGAGGATGCCATATTATACCTAGTGAATATCATGCTTGCTAACAGAGAATTCCTATCAAAACCTGTGAGAAACTAATTATTCCATTACTAAGAAATTTCTTCTTATAAACCTTCAGTGGTTAGAAAGAATATAATTTAAAGAACCAAAAGATTTTTATTCGTACAATTATTTATTAAAGTGGCAACTAGTTTTGGGTCAACAGCTGAAGACTCTCGTTAGGCTGAAAAAAAAGTACCGAGAAATCCTAAATGTGAAGAATAATCTGTTTTTTTGATACGATGGGTAATAGTTGACAATTTCAGAAAAGGGCTCCAATTCCCGACAAAATTTATGGAAAAGTAGTAGATTTAGGAAGGAAACGGATATAGGACAAAATGAACAATGAGTTCGCTTTGTCCTATATCCGAGGAATAAATGGCGAGAAACGCAAACAGTTAGAAACAGTTAGACAGTTAGAATAGAAAATTAAGAATCGACAGATAAGTATCTAAAATTAATTTTGTGGGGGGGGGGGATTTACTATATTAATTACAGAAAAAAAGAATACATTAAATGATAAGAAAAATAGAATTAATGAAATTGTTTAACCTTTAGCTTACGGGGCCCAATTTTCCTATTCTATATATATATATATATATATATTTTATATATATATATATATATATTTATATGTATATATATATATATATATATATATATATATATATATATATATATATATATATATATATATATATATATATATATATATATATATATATATATATATATATATATTCATTCTTGGGCCCGTATTCTTGGGATAAATGCTATCCCACCCCGTAAGGAAAAGGTTAAACGTAAGAATTTTTTTTTATTAATTTGCACCTATAGGCTCGAAATGATTTGCCTCCCCAATAAATCATTATAAATATAAGAAAATAGAGAGTGTTTGGTGGTCAAAAATCCTTTCATACTAAATGTGTACACATTAGTTTCTTACGGCAATAAAGACAAGAGTTTATTACATATAATAAGAAATTTTATTCTAAATTTTCAAATGAAATAACAAGTTCTTTTATTTATGTTATCCAATAAAAAATCTCTTCTGACTTTGTCCATCATTTGTATATATGTTATATATATAGTGAGTGCGTATTTACATATATGTGCACGAACCACATTTTTAATCGTAACAGTAAAAATCTAACTCACGTAGCATTTTTCTTTCTATATGTGAACACTTTACTTGAACTTTAGATAATTATACACATTTACATGAGTTCTTATGAATATGCTGATTATGTTGAGCAGCATATTAATTTTATTATTATGTTATGCGTTGCCAAATATCAGTTCTTGCAAATTTCTCAGTTCCAAATATATAGTTCCAGTGAAGTTGATAGTTTCAAATGCAGACCTGCTTTTTCTTTCTAGGAAAAAGTATGTAACGCTAAGAACTTACTTTCGGAAAATAAAAAAAAGATGGTTGAAAGCGTGTAATTTTCCCAAAGGGGATTTTCGATCCTTGCATTAAGTACTGGTTAATACAGAAATTTTGACATTAATTTAATAGAATAGAGACATTAATTTTCAGATAGTAATTGATTTGTACATCCAAATCGAATCTTAATATTTTCTTACTTTAGATCCATAATGACATGTGTCACAAGTATTATTCAATGTATTAAGAAATTCTCATTTCGTGTTTGCTAATATCTGAAATGTCAAAGAAAGAAAGTCTGACACTGATATAATTTTCAATGAGAGAATCATCTGTAATCATACACATTATATCGAAGAAGAACGTGTATGAATACCTATGATAATTCTTTTCGAGTTTTGATCAAATGTGATGTAGTTTTCAGATTACTAGAAGCTTTATAAGTAAATATCCGTTATTATATAATAGCATCCTATATTCTTGAGCACAAGTATAAAAGAGATAACGGTTGGGCTTATATACAGCACAAAGTCTGCACTTAGTAAAGTTTTGATGTCTTAATCAGCTTGTGTTCTGATATTTGACAACTACCTCCGACACCACAATATCTAATTTGTGTGTTACAAGTTAAAAATATAACTTCCCCGTAAACTTGAATGTCATTTATACAGTTCCTACCTTTTGTTTGCTAGCAAAGATAACCCTTTGTTCACTGTCTGTTATGCGTTTTAGTCAAAAAACCACTGAGTACTGAAATCTTGGTTCTCAGCAATAGTAAGCAAAGTTCTCGTTATCACTAGCGTAGTAAAATATTCATAGTTTTGTTATTGGCAGGTGTTATAATACATATGAGGTAAAGGTTGCTCAAATGCAGTTTTATGAGTCACGTGAACACATATGCATCTTCAATAACTCGAACTGGTCTCCAGTAACCGACACTAACAGGACGATTCCATCATTACATGCTCAGTAATCTAAAGGCAGTCAATATATCTTCAGTTCATCTTACTCATCTTAAGGAACACGATAGACATCTGTCATTGTTCTTCAGTTTTTGTTTCTTCTACTGAAGCTACCTGCAAATAAAGGCTCTCCAGAGTGTCATTCCTGCTAGTGTCATTGATTGTCAGTAGGCGGAAGTCATCAACAGACCTGAGCATAAATCACTAGGAAACCATGCAGATAGCAATGTCAGTAAGATAGATATCCAGATAGTTCTTTCGACACAGCATCGGGGAGTTGGGTTTGTCACTAAAACAAATAAAATGCATATAAAAGTACAAAACGCAAACATACAAACACACGTAAAGGACGAAATCCAAGGCTTAAAACATAATATTGCATACAAAATTAGCCCAAGTAACTATATTAACGTACAAAATTCAAAATAAAACAAAAAAATGCATGGAAAAGAACAAAACAAACAATTAAACACACACACAAACACTATATATATATATATATATATATATATATATATATATATATATATATATATATATATACATATATATATATATATATATAATATATATATATATATATATAATATATATATATATATATATATATATATATATATATATATATATATATATATATATATATATATATATATATATATATATGTTATAACGCCCCACTAATGTTAATTGTCCTACATCTAACGCGTATCATAAATTTTCCCCAGTAGAGCACAACCCTATTTCAAAAACAAAATCAGAAATCGAACTAAGCTAATATTTTATTCAATACACGCGCAATAAAGTTATTTTTAACCTCATAAATCAGGCATGAGTCAACATCACGAGGGCTTAGTTTGCCGCGCGAAAAATCTGGTGATGTTGAATCATGCATTCACGTGTTCGATTCGGGGGAATTGAGGGTGTTTTGCTCTCCTGGCGCCCCCACGGTATATAAAGGGCTGCAAAGGTTTTCCGCGGACTTTTGCTGTCTGTCTCCGTTTCTTGCTAGATTACATCCGTCCTGTTTTTGCTTTGTCGCGCGATATATGCCGGCGCTGTCCGTCCGCAGTGTCCAGTGTATTCAAGTTCCGGCAGGCCCGGGGATAGTTCATTGTGCCTCTTTTTGAAGTCATCCGTAGTGAATGTGTACTGAAATGTCTTGTGCAGTGTGCAGTCTTTGTTATTTGGACGAACAAAAATATTTCACGAACTTTATGCTTATCACTCCTGTTGTGTGAGTTCTTCAACGCATTCCATCATGTGCCTACAGTATTCTACGAATGTCTCCACCACCATGACTACCAACTTATGTATTCGGGTATCCTGTGTTTACCAGCGTTCATGAACCCACTTTGATGGACACACACACACACACACACACACATATACACTGAAGTGCCACTGAATTAGGGATAGAAAAGACTTTGCAAATTGTGCAGCTCTGCGCATCATGTATGCGCAAGTGAGGGCGCTGTGGTAACTCCATATATAGCGCGTGCTGTGGTTGTTCTGAATTAGTTGTTGGAATTGCCAGTATGGGTAAACTGCCTGATTTAGACGCCTTCGATCGCGGAGAAATCGTAGGTGCGCGACGCATGGGCCATTCAATTTCCGAAATCGTCAGACAGCTAGGATTTTCAAGGTCGACAGTGTCAAGGGTATAGCAAGAATACATGGATGGTGGGAAAAAAACTAGCGATCGGGCAAACTGCAAAGGCCAATTAACCTTGACAGTGCGGGGTGAGAGACGGCTCAGGCGTATTGTACGTAGCCAGCGAAGCCAAACATTAGCTCAAATTACCACCCAGTTTAATGACGGTGCCAGTCGTACAGTCAGTAAACGGACTGTGCAACGCTCGCTTCACCGTATGGGTTTCGGGAGCCGTCGACCTACGAGAGTACCATTGCTCTATACTCGCCATGGGGCTGCACGTCTTGCCTGGGCAAGAGAGCACAGAGACTGGAGTGTAGAGGACTGGAAACGAGTAGCATGGAGTGATTAGTCTCGATTCCGACTACTTAACGCCGACGGGAGGCTGAGAATATGGCTTCAGGCTCATGAAGCCATGGATCCTGCATGCCTGGCTGGAACTGTACAAGGGCATGGTGGCTCAATCATGGTCTGGGGTGTTTTTTCGTGGCACAGTTTGGGATCTTTGGTGCGTGTACCAACCTCCCTTAATGCAATTCGGTACGTAGAGTTGCTGGGTGATCCCCTCCATCCGTTTATGCTGTTCTGTTATTCGCACGGTAATGGAGTTTTCCAGCAAGACAACTGCACCTCTCACAAGCCTCGGTTGGCTACTGGCTGGTTGGATGATCATTCCTCTGACTTCTCTGTCATGAATTGGCCACCTAGAAGCCCAGACTTAAATCCTATTGAGCATCTTTGGGATGTTTTGTAACAAGGCGTGAAAGGCCATCACACAGCACCAAAGAACCTTACTGAATTATGGACAGGTTTAGCCAATATTTGGCAAGCCATTCCCGTGGAACGTTTCCAGAAACGTGTTGAATCTATGCCTCGTCGTGTGGCAGCCGTTATCAAGGCCAGAGGAGGCCCAACTCGTTACTGGGTAGGTATACCTAATTCAGTGGCACTTCAGTGTATATATATGCACAGTGAAACATCTCAATCCGGCCACCCCTCAAAACTGCCACATTTTCGGTACCATTTTTGGCCACCATAGCGAAATCCACCCCTCAAAATAACCCATTTTTCGGAACCAAGACTAGTCACGATAGAGGTTTCACTGCATATAAAAGTACACAACACATAAAAATGCAAATCAAGATACAAAACACAAAAAAATAGATATAAAAGTATTTATGAAATTCCTAAAAAAATTTAAAATATATTCAGTTTCACTCTCTTTTATGAAAGATTTTTAAAAATAATACCAATATCCTGAAGCATAAAGTTTCGCATGAAACATAAAATGTTCTAATTTTCTTGAGCATCTAGTTTTCATTCAGTTACTTCTTTTTGATCGAATACATTTACATTTTAAGAGATATTATGGGATAATTCACTTTCAATCAAAGCGAGTAACCTAGTACATTTTTTAGGCAAGATTAGACGATAAATATTTTTACGAGATAAACGGAATAATTTTGTAAGATTTCGTAAGATAATCTCTATAGGTAATTTATTCATATACAGAAAAATGAAACCATTAATGTAATGTTTTTATTAGGTAGTACTGTTTATTTTTAAAATTTGTTGCTTCTAAAAGGCTTAAATAAGATGATTTCCATAAATCATGAAACACGCGAAATAATCATTTAAACTCAAAATTTAATAAACCATTTTGGAATACAACTATGTGAAAATCTGTATCATAACGCCTAACTCACTTGATCTCAATCCGATAGAACACATTTGGGATGTCATGGGACAGCAGCTCAGAGTTCAAAGACCACCAATTCGCAATATCTCGGATTTGCGTGACCGGTGCTGAAACATCTGGTACAATCTGTCTCCGGCCATCTACCAAGGACTTGTGGCATCCATGCCAAGGCGGGTTGAAGCTGTGTTGCGCGCCAAAGGTGGGCCAACTCGTTACTGACAGGTGGTCATAATGTTTTGGCTCTTGAGTGTATATATATATATATATATATATATATATATATATATATATATATATATATATATATATATATATATATATATATATATATATATAGTGGTTACGGCACCGGCATGTGGACGAATAGTGGGGTTCATGTTATAAAGATTAGTATTCGGTCAGTCTCATGCTGACTGAAAGTCATTTGTCTTCTTTAAAGAGATCCCTCCTAATTGAAACACACTGCTTTCGCAGTAGTTGATCTTGACAATGAATGCAAGACGGGTTATATCGGGTGCCAAACATTCTCCAGAATTACACCTCTGTAAAGAAAATCTGGGCACGTCCGTGAGCAGTAGAGACCTCCATTGATCTGTACTAGTACTCACACGCATTTGTAGCTGATTCAAATGATCCCACTCACGGCGGAATACGAGAGACACGTATATCACCCACGGTCACCTAACATCGAGTCCATGTAACGTTCTGCGTTCCGTAAAAGCTGAAATTGGCTTTCTTGTAGCTGCTGTAAGCACACGTGTCGGGTAGCATTTCCGGTCCTTTTTGCAGACAGACGTACATAACGGTCATTGGAGGATGTCATCACTGTTGACTTCTCATGCCTAAATCTTCTAGACGCTGAATCTGTTGCGTGAAATTGATTTTACAACAAAACAGTTCGCTTTCAGCCATCGCTCTACGTCTGCCTGAGTTAGTCCTGCCCCGAGTCTACTTGTAGATCTGAAGCGCTCTTAATAAATACTGTCATGATATCGTTATTATAATATAGCTACGTAATCTTTTCCAGTATCTACAACACGATATACTGCTTTCCTCCAAAATGAACTTTTTTATACTGCATTTCACTGACGTAAAACGACGCCAGTTACACAAATTTGTCTACAGTATGCTCAAGAGACATTGCTTCATTGGTTTCATAATCAATTCTGGCACAAACCATCTTGTACCTAAGAACCTTATAAACGAGTTATTGAATTAAGTTTCAGTTTTTTCGTATTTTAAAATTCTTTATAGTCACCAATCAGCTGGCTCTTAGGTAATTTTCAGCATAATGACAAAATTAAGAAATATATTTTAAAAAGAATGAGTTGAATAAAATTATTCTATTTAACGCATTTTCATGCAAAGTGTTTAACAAATTTTCTGTTGAATAGCTGTCGTTTGATACTATCCATATAGCATATAAGAATTTATCAGGAAATGTTAGGGAGGGAGGTTTCTTTTTTATAAAAAAATGGAAATTATATTACAATTATTAGGTTCACGTGTTTCACTTTTGCTTGAATAATATGTCACATTTTTGCGTTATTGGAAGTAATAAGAATCTTAAACTAGAATTTACAGCGCAAGGAAAGCTTGATTTCTGTTAGACAACATTAGCATTTGAATTTCAATTTTATAGTAACATATTTTATTGCCTTAAACAAAAATAAAATAGCATATTGTAAGGGAAAAAAGGGGTATATTGGTAGGGGAAATATTGTAAGGGTAAAATGAGATTATAACTATACGAACTTTAATTACTTATAAATCTTATTATTTCTAAGAAATTAAGTAATATTCGCACCATGCGTACCTTTAAATGCCAGCAATGAAAGTTTATTTTTTAAGTTTAGCACTTACTTTAGAGCACATGAATTATTGGTACAGCTAGTACATTGGTAATGCAACTTTTTATGGCATTGTTCAAAGCATATTAACAAGTGAAATTTTTTATACATACAAATTTGATACAAATATAAATATCTAAACGATATCAACTGTACTTCCAATAAAAGATTTTAATACTTTACCAGAAACTGTATTCTCTGAAACATGAAATCCAGAGTTTTGTTGGTTTCCACCGATTACTGTGACATCACTGCTCAAATTCACTACGTGCGACAAAGTTGCAGTGCATTTTAATCGAAGTTCATCACTTTTGAACATGTTTTGTTTAACATGAAACCTTAATCCTAAGACAGTCGCTTTTCGATCATCTGCATATATGATAGGAGAATGAGGAGTTGTTTCGTTCGCAGGAACCTGAAACAAAAAAATATGGAGCTAATTACAATTTCCCACTCAACAGTTATTTAGAGTTAGGATACATTTTTTCTACTTAAATTAATTCTATAAGGGTCTTTTGAGAGGCATATTAGAATTTCTAAAGTAATTTGAATGTCATTGTTGTTTCGATTTTACAAATCTGGGATTGCAATTTAAGGGAACGGGGACATTAAAATTTATTTTTTTTACTTTTCATCATAGAGATACGACATTTTGTACATATATACATTTCACTATAAATAAATAGAATATCTTAAAAGAAATTTCCAATCTCATTATAATTTTTAGATTTTTTAAAAAAATTTTCAAATTTATAAACAAAATTTTAAAATGCTCCTTGCTACTTAATTTTTGAGATATTTCCTTGATTTTGCATTTTAATCACTTTAAACTGTATAACAAACAAATCTGGGTATCAATTATTTAATCCCTTGAATAGTTAATTTTTGAGAGATTTTTTTCTGAATTCCATCCCGATTTTCATCAAAATGTTGCCTGTTAAAAAGTTATAAATCGAATTTAATTAGCTTAACGAAGTCGAATTGTAAAATGCATACCCAGTTTTTTTGTAAACAGCATCAGGATTCTTAAATATCAATTTCATGAATTTTGAACAAAAATTAAGTAGCATAGAACATTTAAAAAATCTAAAAACCTTGAAAAATCTGTTTTGAGAAAAACAGATTTAAAATTTATTAATACACTTACCAATTATAAATTACTTTGTAGAAACTTCATAAATGATTTTTGACTTGAAAAAAATTACTTTGGTACTAATAATCTAGAGAAATATATATATTTTTTACAATAACACAATCAGTATTAAAATGAAAAGATTTGCTCAAATAAAGGTCCACCGTTCCCTTAACTGAAGTTAAAAACTATTTGGAGAGATTAGAGAATATTTTATGATTTCCAAAGATAGCTTGTATTAAGTCTTCTTGATTATTTTAGGACTTTATTCTTATGTACTTTCAGATTAATTTAGATGATAATATTACAGTATTGAAATGGCAGTATCATTTTTCACTTGTTAATTTTTGATATAGACTATTCACCAGTACCAAAGATTTGACCCTGATTTCTTAACCTCGAAGCTGTTGTTTTTCAAAGTGAACGATACCGGGATGTGAGGAACTCTCTTTTTGGGAATTCCTTTCCTCACATAAATCCTTTCTAATTCTGTTCAATGTCACAGAATGTTACCATGAACGTATATGTCTTATTTATCATTTTTGAGCATTGCTCATTGTTTTACACCTTAAATATTTCAGACCTTTCTAATAGTTCATTCATTATTGATCCCGACAACAGTGGAGAACATCTGCTATGCATACTTGCCAAGAAGAGGGCTTAAAACCACTTCTTCCAAACTTCAGGTAGGTGGCTAAACTATTTTCGTGATGTAAGGAACTCCTTGTTTTAAATTCTATTTCAAACAATAATTAAATTAATACGCAAAATTTTTAATCCCAGTTAAATATTGAAAGTGGAAAGCCAGACAGCTTTAGAAATGTAATGTGTTTTTAGGGAATAAAATTTCCTTGGTTTCTACCAGTAAAAAAGTTTCGTAATTTCTTTATATTTTTAAAAATGAAAGTTATTTTAGTCTTAAGCAATGAAAATTCACATTTGTTTTATTTCTATAAAGTTCATCCAAATTTACAATCCCATTTCCCCATTCATATGAACTTCATACAAAACTAAGAAATCCGTTAAGAGACTTTTTTTTCTCTTATTTTTATATGCTTTCAAGGATGAAACAACTCATACTTAAGGTCTGTAATTGGACTTTTAAAATGAAGGGTGAGAACAAAATTAAAAATCAAATATTTTACCGAAGAACAATGATTAAAGTAAAAGAAGTATTAATAATTCTAGAGAAGAAAATATTTTATCTGTTTTCAAGTCAGAGAAATATGTTGCAATGATTCTGATTTATCTTTCCTCGTGTGGCACTTATTGTTAAGTTTCTTAAGAGAAAAAATTAAATCATAATACGGAAATTATGAAGGGAATTTGCATATTCATGTATAGCACACGTTCTTCCTATTCATCTTATGTGTCAACTTCAGTCGTCACTGAGGTTATTGCTCACAGTTAATGTAAAAAAATTACAGATGCTTCTTTCCCAATATATATTTATTTATTTTCATGAATATATATAAATACACTAATTTCGTAAGTAAAAATGAACTATTTTCGAGACAAATTAACTCCAACGTAATGCCGTATATAAGCATTTCTTGTCTTTTGCTTTTCGCATTCTTCATACATAAAAACCTCTTCATAAAAGTATAAGATTAGGAAGAAAAATGAGGTAAGATAACTTTAATTTATATCGGCTTGGCATTAGAGCAAAATTTGACAGTCGATATGATTACCTTCCGTAATGATTCCATAATACTAATTTTCAACGCTAATATCAAATGTTAAACGAGGTTCCTGAACAAAATCTTAGCATACACATTTAACAACAGTTTGCGCACATGCAAAGCGATATTTCAATAAAATACTCCAAGAAAGTTGCCCCAGTTTCAACAATATACCAAAAATAAAGTTCATGGTTTTCAATTAATCACAGAAGACGTGTCTAACAATTTTCTTGGTGAGCTCAAAATCATACAATTGGATAAATTACAGAAGTCACGCAAATATTTCAAAACATTCTTTTGAAGGATCGACCTGATTTTAATTTCTAAGTCTATTTTGGGTATTAATGCCTGATTAACGGAAATGTAATTTTTTTGTTTTATTTTCAGTTATCGAAGACTTTTTTAGCAACACCGTTTGTAAATTATTATATAAACATGCATTTGAGTTTTATTTGATATACTTTTTAGAAAGATTTTAACAGGGATAATTAAATAAAATCATATGCAAACTTAATATTCTCCACGAGGAAAGTAACCACTTTGGAAGCACGTAGATTTCGTACCTTCAGATATCTCTAGTAGTACATATTACTTTCAGGTTGTAAGGGGTAGTAGACGAGTTTATAACATTTAAATATAATTTTCTTATATATTTTCTGTCAATTTTACTCTTGAAATGACTGAGAGTGAGGACTGAAATTTAATCGTTACCGTACTTCAAATTTCTTATATTCTTTGGAACACACTATCCGGAGCAATCGAGAAGGAGAATGGAAATTTTCCTTCATCTTACCTTCATCTTACTTAAAATGCGGTTATACAAATATCTGAATGAGATTGGCCATAATAAAAAAGCGGAATTGAAGGGAGGTGCCCGCATAGCTTTACTATCTTGTTAAGTGTGTTCGCAGACTTGCTAACAGATGTGTAATTTCAAAACTTATTAGAATACCTTTGGGTAGACTTTGAAAGAACAGGCCGAGAGATTTAATGTTCGGTTAATTTTGAGCGTCTTCAAACATGTCGTATTTGGAGTTCAGTGGTTAAGTATTACTTGTTAAGGGAACAAGGGACCTTCAATCTCGTTCTTCTTTAATTTTCAATCTTTTACTCTATATACCCCATGAGTATAATTAATATTCTTTTCTACTACATTGAAGATTCTTAGAATTCACAAATAAGTATTTTGTGGAGGAATAAGACCTGTTTATCAAAAAATTCTTCAAAAATGCTAGAATTTTTTAAAAGGCTCCATGCGTGCACATTTTTTTCTTAAATCTTCCAAATTTCTGAGAATTGTTAATTGAAGTGTTTGTCACAAAACTATGCATAATTCTTTGAAATCACAAATATGTTTCAAATTTATTGACCATTAAATAAAGAAAAAAAAATGAATAAAATAGCAGGCAGAACAAAGAAAAAAATTACTTAAGACTTTAGATTCATACAGGAAAAATATTAAATGCACATTTATATTTATATATATGGTAAACTTATAAAACAAAAATTATGAATTTTAATTGATATAGAATGCGCATAGAGCATTTGAAAAATGTTAGCATTTTTTAATTTTTTTTTCAAAAACAGACATTATTCTGCCAAAATTTCGTTATGTTGAATTCTAAATGTTTTCAGTGTAGTAAATTAGAAAATTAATTATTCGCATTTTGTATATAGAGTTAAAAATTGAAAATTGAAAAAACTCGAATTTCTTAATTTTGAATTTTTTAACTCTATATAAAAAATGAGAATAATTAATTTTCTTTTTTACTGCATTGAAAACCCTTAGAATTCAAAATAAGGATTTTTTTGCAGAATAATGACTGTTTTTCAAAAATTTTCAAAAATGCTAACGTTATTCAAAATGCTCTGTACGCATTCTATATTAATTAAAGTCTTTAAATTTTTTTATTATGAGTTTACTATATGTATATAAATACAAATGTGCATTTAAATTTTTTTTTATAGAAATCTAAAGTCTTAAATATTTTTTTCAATTCTGTCTGTTATTTTTTTATGTTTTTACTTTATTTTATGGTCTATAAATTTGAAAATATTTGTAATTTCAAAGAATTATGCACGGTTTTGTGACAAACACTTTAATTAACAATTCTGTGAAATTTGGAAGATATCAGAAGAAAATGAATACGCATGGAGCCTTTTGAAAAATTCTAGCATTTTTGAAGAATTTTTTGATAAACAGGTCTAATTTCTCCACAAAATACTTATTTTCGAATCCTGAGTATTTTCAATGTAGTAGAAAAGAATATTAATTATACTCATGTGGTGTATAGAGTAAAATATTGAAAATTAAAGAAGAACGATATTGAAGGTCCCTTGTTCCCTTAAGAGTCTGGAACTGGTTATATTAGGAAATCAGCCTCCCTCTTTGGAACGTCCACAAGATACTGTTACTGATAATTTATTTCCACTTCATAATGGCAGAATAAAGTTTCAGCTGGTGGGTTCTTAAAAAATTACTTTCGTTCAAAATAGACCAAATTTTACTGGAATGGAATAATACTCAATCGCGTGTGCAATTTTTTAGTTGCAAAGCTGAGCTTCCGGGTTTTTTCCCAATCCGTGTTTCGCTCAACTCACATTTGAAAAAGATGGATCTTTCCATCTTGCACTGGATGAGTGGAAATTGTAAGTGACGTGTAAGGATTTGATTGAAATTATGGTTACATAGAACTGCCTCGTTTTCAAAGAACTAGTTAGCTATCTCTTGCTCTATACTCCAAACAATAAGAACAGTTAATTAGTAATTAATGTATTAGTAACTAATGGGTACTCTTAAGAAGCATATTTTTGACTCAATATTTACTTCGAATAATTGTGCATAATTTTGTTTATTTATTTGGGTTAGTAAACTGAATTTTTTTTTTGTACCTATGGCTTTATTTGGAAAATTAATCTATGTTTACAGGCAACACAAACAGAAAAGAAGTAAGCATTGAACATATGCATAAAGCACAACAGTGAACAAAGTCAGATAAAATGTGTTAAAAGTTCATAGAAAGTTCATCATATCTCTAGCGTCCCAGTATAATTTGGTAAAGTTCTCACTTTTTTTGGGCTTCCGGATCAAGTCCTGGGCATGTAAGTAAATGATCTGCATTCATATTTCCAGCCCTGCAGACCTGGCATTCACTTTTGGTTAGGATGCCAATTCGGTTTAAATGTTCTGCTAGACAGTCGTGGCCTGTTTTAAGCCTGAAATGTGCCACTGCTTCTGTCCGGGATTTATGACTATAGTCTTTCCAGCTGTCCTGGATCTCTTCCCGACGTTTCCCTTTAGATAGCAAGTTCTGCTCTGTCTTAAGTTTTAAAGAGATTTTGTTGTAGAGTAAACTGAAAATAATTATTTATAAACAATCATGGCTGACTTCATAGTTGACATACTCAAACAAAAGTATACAACCATAAATAAATAAGTAAACTGAAAATAGTTACTTATTTATGGCTGTATACTTTTGTTTGAGTATGTCAACTATGAAGTCAGCCATGATTGTTTATAAGCAGGCATACCTGTGGACTTGGGATCACCAACTCTAGTACTGATGACTAGCCGTTCTGGCATAATTAGACTGATTATTATCGGTTTCGTTAAGGCTATAATAATGCAGATTTTACTATATGATTGAATCAAACACACTATGAAGTTTCAAGAATTTTTTGGCTAAATCCTCCTTCTAAACAACTTTAATCTTTTTCAACATTTTATCTTTTTCTAAACGAAATAAAGGACACTCAAAGTGTTAGAAAAATCGTAAGTTTAGAACTTACGTTCTTTTGAAAAAGAAATTGAAGTTTTTATTGAAAATGTGTGTAAAAGTAAAACCAAATCGAGTATAGAAGATAATTAAGCACTTTTCAATAATTTTAGCCAATTTTAAGGAAGCAGAATTTTTTTAAACTAACTCAATAATTTGATAAAACACGATATCTGTCTAAATAAGATTAAATAATAACCAATATTTTGTATAATTCGAAACATATTTTGAAATTGCAATTTCGATATGAGAGATTTAATCATACAAAAATTCCAGGGCGTATTTCCATACATCAGTTGCTAAGTGCCAAAAATTAAATATCTGAAAATAAATAATGTGTTTTATCTGTATAAAAACAAGAACAAAAACAAAAGTTACAAGTTAGTTTTTCATTAAGCCATTTTACATGTACTTGTTTAAAATGCATTGAGAAATCAAATTCCAAATCGTCTAAAGTAACTTGCATTCCTTTACTAGACACGAAAGAGATCGTGACATATGTCTCGATAGCGCTGCAAAGAAACATTTGTAGATGACATTTTGAAAAGAAATCGACAATTGATCGGTTTGACCAAATGTTCCAAATGCATACTCCCTGGTGGGATAGTTCTCTAGCGGCTTGAAAAGCAATAGCCCCAGGAAAGAAGAGACGAAATCCCTTAATTTAATTACGAGAGGAAACAGATTCCATTGGTTGCAACCGCCAAAAGTAAACTGGAAACTAAATTTCTTTTCCTCTAAATTAAAAACTATGAAGAATACGGTCTTTGTGTTGACACTGAAAGTAAACTTTAATATTGCTTAGCGTTGGTGATAAATAGTAATTAATTAATTAGTATTGTGACTATTTTTCCTGGAGTAGGTAGAATAAGTATTTGAGCATCAAAAATATAATTTAGATTACGTGGAATCATTCAAATAATAGCACTTGGAGAAAATTAATTTTTAAGAAGCCATTTAATGAGATAATCAAGGAAGAGGTCAATTATTTTAAAACACATTTCTAAAATAAATTTTCATTGACCAGATAAAAGTGGCAAAATATTTTAATTACCTTCATTAAAGAAAACGGAAAGTTTTGTTTACAATGTATTTAGTTTCTTATGTATATATATATATATATATATATATATATATATATATATATATATATATATATATATACAGTGGAATCTCGATCTACCGTTTTTCAAGGGACCGACTGAAATGAACGATAAATGCGGGAAAACGATAGATGCGGAAACATAACAAAGCAGTATGATCGTTAGGACTGGATAAAATGAACGACACATACGGGAAAACGAAGGATCCGAAAACGATCGATCATTTTCGGAATCATCGTTTTCCCATATGTGTCGTTTATTTCACCCAGTACCGAAGATCATATTGCTTTGTTTTGTTCCCGCATCTATCGTTTTCCCGCATTTATCGTTCAGTTCAGTCGGTCCCTTGAAAAACGATAGATCGAGATTCCACTGTATATATATATATATATATATATATATATATATATATATATATATATATATATATATATATATATATATATATATATATATATATCACCTGAGTAAGAACCATTTTGTTTAAAAAGAGACATTCACGGATGCATAAAAAAATCGATCACTGTTTAAAAATACTTTAAATTCAGGTTTTACCTCTCATAAAAACCCAGCTCTGTTCCTATACACTTCTAAAGTCAATATATGAAGTGCTAGATTCCAAAATAAATAAAAACATGGAAGTTAAAAAGTGGAGCATGCGTATATTTAAGAGTTCTATAAAATATTTTCCTTAAGGTATGTATTTGTTCCCTGTCTAAGACTTTTAAACTCATTTAAAAATTAAATTTGGCTAAAGAGGCCGGTATAAGAGGGAAAGAATTTCATTAATGAAATCACAGCAAAAAGGATTCATAGCAGAAAGGAAGGTAAATTTCAGATGACAGTAATAAAAGCAGATAAAATATTAACATTCGATGGCCTAAACCCAAGGAAACCGAAAGCTATAAATTCTCAATTTTAATTTTTTTTAAATGACATAACTTTATTGAGAAACGTATGATATAAATCAGAATGAAACATGCATTCTATTAACTGGTGTAATTATGAAACGGTGTCAAGAAAAAAAATCAGACTTTAGGATACGTTTATTTTAATTTTCTTAGAATTTACGTAAATTTTAGAAAAATATAATTGTTTATATTTTACGTCTAAGATGCTTCGAGTTGGTTTGTACAACAATTTTTAACTCATGTTTTATGTTTCACTTACCAGTATTCACTTGATCTCCCTTTCCTATCTAACGACCAAAGCCGAGAAGTGATTTTAAATCACAATCCTAATTGAAATGGTTGTTATCTACGAAGATACGTTATTATAAAAAAAATTAATGGAAAGTGCAAATAGATATTTACTTAATATAAATATGGTGTATAATTATTAAATTTGTGTCAAAACCCTGGAAAATTACATCCTTTGAAAGTAAGTCCCTGAAGTAGTAAGTAGTAAGAAGTGAAAAAATGATTTTAAATGGAAATAAGTATAAAAATATGAAGGTACGAAAAAAGATGTAATAAGGTCGCTTCATAGAAACTGCTTAAGGGAACGGTGGACCTTTATTTCAACAAATCTCGTCATTGTAATACTGATTGTGTTATTGTAAATAATATATATATTTCTGTAGATTATTAGTACCAAAATAATTTTTTTCAAGTAAAACATCATTTATGAAGCTTCTACAAAGAAATTTATAACGGGTAAGTGTCGTAATAAATTTTAAATCTGTATTTCTCAAACCAGATTTTTCAAGGTTTCTAGATTTTTTAAATGCTCCATGCTACTTAATTTTTCTTCAAAATTCATGAAATTGATAAGGAAGAATCCTGATGCTGTTTACAAAAAAACTGGGTATGCATTTTACAATTCGATTTCATTAAGGAAATTAAATTTGATTTATAACTTTTCAAAAGGCAAAATTTTGATGAAAATCGGGATGGAATTCAGAAAAAAATGTCTCAAAAATTAACTATTCAAGGGATTAAATAATTGATACCCAGATTTGTTTGTTACACAGTTTAAAGAGATCAAATGCAAAATCGAGGAAATATCTCAAAAATTAGGTAGCAAGGAGCATTTTAAAATTTTGTTTATAAATTTCAAATTTTTTAAAAAATCTTAAAATTATAATGAGATTGGAAATTTCTTTTAAGGTATTCTATCTATTTATAGTGAAATGTGTATATGTACAAAATTTCGTATCTCTATCATGAAAAGTAAAAGAAGTCAATTTTAATGTCCACCGTTCCCTTAAAACGCCTCTAAAAAACGATACCAACAAAGAAATATCACGCAAAATACATTTAACTGCATCTCGTCGTGAGTTATTAATTTTCAATGTTCCAACGTTCAAAGCACTCTAAATAACCTGGAAAAGCAAAGTACATTTGTAAGGAATTATATTGTACTTTCTTATTTACTAACCGTTTATTTTAAATTTATTTTTCCGTCTGCCGATTTTGCAAGCAAATTCTTCACATAATAAAACCTTTTTCTCTCTTCATGAATGCAAAGCTAAGAAGTTGCACGCTGGCAAAATAGTTAGAAGGACGTTTGTACTAGAAGGAGTATTTGTACGGGAAAGGGGACAAGACAGATGTCGGGAGTCAACGACAGGGTTGACATTAAGTATAGATTAATGACGTTGATGGCTACCGTATATAGGCCAATGAATTTGGGACTTCAAACTAGGAATAAGGAGGTTTCGTGCTTAGAATAGGTATGAATTAGAGGAAATTAAAGCGAGGGGGAGAGTTTTGGAATTCAGCGTGAAGTGGACTCCGGGTAGGAGATACTTTTTCAGCTTTTGTTATATTTCTTTTCTTCAGTTGTGAGAGATTACATCAAAAAACATTTCTTCTAATCGTCGGGATACTTCAGTTAATAGAATGAAGGTCTAGAGCAGGGGTTTCCAACTGGCGGCCCGCGGGCAGCATGCGGCCCGTGGTGCCTTATTTTGCGGCCCGCGAAGACTTCTAGGAAAATAATTTGCAGCATCAATTTAGATATTCTTAGTTAACGAAAAATGTTTTTGTAAAAATCTATATTGATTTCAAATGCTGTTCATTTACAAAAAAGATTGATTTTCCTCAAATTCCATGAAAATTAGGGTGTCCACTCATGTTCTATTTCACACACCCCTCACTTCTTATTTGACCCACTTCTTATTTGACTTTTTTTGTGTGTGTCTGAGTAATTTAACGAAAGTTGGCCAGTTATAATCAAGGTCGTTGTTGGAGGTTCATCCTCGAATTTTTAAAAATGTCACAGTACATACTACACACAAATCCTCCAAATCCCCCTCCCTCGAGAAAAAAAGTCCTGGCTATGGTCCTGATTAAATTGCGGCCCGCCACTAGACAGGTATTTTCGATTTCGGCCCTTGGACACTTGTAAGTTGGAAACCCCTGGCCTAGAGGTTTAGTAAACTGGATTTAGGGACTGGAAGTTGGGAGGATGATCGTTACAATGCCCTCTGACTCTTTTATCGGATGAAAAAGGACCACTAGAAAACTCATGACAATAAATTATGGTGGTGAACAAATTTAGCAATGTGTGAAACAAAACATGAAAAACGAAAAATATTGACATCGGCCTCAAAAAGGAAAGTCATTAACTAAAAGGAAGGGTTTTCAAAATATGACAGTTTCATAAATCGCCAAGATAGTTCGGGTGGTGAAATACGAACTTCGAGGACTAGAGACCCATTCTCGAATCTCGATCAGGGCAGACTTCATTACACACTCTTAGATGAAATTTCAATTTACAATAACCTTAACTTAGTTTCTTAAACAACAAAATTTATTTTCTGAATTCCTCGTTGTTCATCTTACTACTGAGCATTAGCTATTTACACATAAGTACAATGTAAATAAATAGCATTTGTCTACCTTTATTTATTTTATTGCAAGTTATTTCAAAATCAAATTTATCCTTGATCAAGTTAAAAAGTTGCGAAATTCCAACAGGAGATCGAAAAATGTATGACACATCTGACTGAACTGTTTTAAAGTTTAATGCAATGATTCGGGGCTCAATGATTTCAATCAGAAAGGATATTCCTATTCTCTTTTTAAGCGGAATTTTTATTCTGACATCGATTACAGTTTCCAATTACGATTTATCCTTTTGACAGATTGAGGGATGATAATCTGAACGTGTTTGGTTCATGTTTAATTGCGTAAACCTCCAAAACGCATTTTAAAATGAAATTGACCTTTCTGCATAGTTAATATTTTTAATAGATAAACAGAGAATGAAATCAGGTATATAGTGTGATGCTATTTCTTAATTTGAAATTTAAAATTTTATGGAGTGAAGGACTAAAATTCACAAGCTCTCAAACTATAAGCGAAATAAATATACACACATACTTACATCTAGATTCCCTGTTTAATTCATCGTTGCAGACGTAAATTAATAAATCTCCTTCCCAAATACTCTCACAGCTTTCATAAATCAAGCTAAAGCATAAAAATTTCGTTTACTTGGAAGTGTTGAGAAATAGCACGAAATACGTGCACGAAAGCCATTTACATTCTGTAACATGGAACGAAAGACTCATTATTATTATTTTTTTTTTGACATGAACGGTGAACGTACTGTTAAGACCAAATTAGACGAAGGATTAAGGCTAGCTTATCATTTCAAGCTTACTGGAAATTTATATTTCTAAAAATATAATTTCGAAATATCGAATTTATAGACTGCGTTTGTTACACGGGATTTTAAAGTAGAAATCTGTGGGACATATATATCGGATTGCTGCAGTAGCAATATATAAAGACGGTATGAAAAAAAAGTGTTCTTTTTGGGGTGAAAGACAAATAAAGAGAGAGGGAGGGAGAAATATGGGGCCATATAAGCGCTGTATGAAATATGAAAATGAAATGATTCAGAATCATTTGCTCTTAGTCTGCGTTACAAAAAGAAAAAAAATAGTTAAGTATTTACCTTTTCCATGTACTACAGCTCAGCATAATTATTTGGAGTTATATTACAAATATGGAATATCCTATAATCTCTGCACTGATTTTCATTAAAAAAATAATTAATTTTTTCCGATTCAAAAATCAGTTGCTTAGAGGATTTGGGTTTGAGACAAAGTCTGAACATTATCTCTGAAGTAATTTAGACTGAAGTAGACTATTGATACGTTAATATATTTAGAGAAGAAACTTGATAATAAAATACGATAGAGGACGTAAAATATTCTATTTCGAATTTTTATTACGGAAGCCAGTTATGATGATTGCAGAAGAAAATGTTATACACTCAGTTTCAGTTTACACCATTTAACAATATGAGTTTTCTGATATAACTTTCATTTGATTCAATTCCCGTAAATATTATAAGTTAACATATTTGAGTATATTCAGTGCCAAAATCATAATAGCCCATTGCACTGTAAGATTTGTCCTCATATGCTTCTCTTCATACCACTATATCCAGTTTCTTCTACTGGAAAATATCATCAGCAGAAAACCCTCAAGACCGTGTATATTATAAATGTTTTGTACCACTGAATTATTCAACATTTTTGAGGCATTAGATTGATTGCTATCATATTTCAAATTGTTTGATAAAATCTCCCTTCCTAGGACTATTTGCCTATTAAACCCTTGAGTTGGAAAAAATAACAAATAGGACTTTTCCTGATCGTCATAAATTTCAGAATTAGTTTTTCTCTAGTCTAGTCTATGTCAGAAAACTTTCGTTCGTGCAACTTAGAACACGTGCATTTGCTGTTAAGGTAGCAACGAGAAACTGTAAAGACGACCTAAGTGTCATTTAGGCATGTAGTGTGCCAGCAAAATATCTCACATGTAGGTGATATGTCTTTTTGATGAAATAGAACATTGGAGGGTGAATTTTAATGGCGTCTAACAAATACATGCTGTGCTAACTTAATTATACTGAAAAAAGTACCCGAAACCAGTCAACTAACCCTTTGTTGCAAAATTGAAAGTGGTTCAGGGGAAATCGAAGAATAATCAAAAAGAATCTGATGCACGGCTAAGTATAACACACAAAAAAATTAAAATAAGGGTTAAAAACGCAATCAAGAATATGACCATAGAGCCCGTTCGAACTAGGACCTTTTTGTCCCGTATCAAAATCTAAATCTATATAGTATCGAGGTACAGAGGGTGCGAGATTATCTTAGTAAAACAGCCCCACCAAACGCCGTCCATAATCATTTAAGCACAATAGTGCGACCTAACTGAAACTTTCTCTACACCTTCTCAGGACATCCAAAACACATGTGGTGTTTTCTGGCTCCATTTCTAGATTGAACGGGTGTACCAATCTGCAAAACTTTCACTGAACCCGATGAGATGTTCCGTGAAAGATTTGTTTTGGTAATCTAATAACAAATTGCCAGAGGAAATTTTAACTTGATATCATAGAGGAGTAATGACGTATTTGAACTGTTTAGCTCATTATCTACATAAAAGTTTGTATTGATACATACTTAGTGTAGAAAAAAAACCCTCATTTGTATTGCCATTAACCGGTAAGATACCCTGATGTTGAAATATTTTTTAAATGAATGGTTTTCAGGGTTTTATGTAATCTATACACCATCAGTGAGACAGCTAAAACTGTTTCTGTTGGATGTTGGGACTGAGTTAAAGGTAACAGAAATTTACAACTGTACTAGCTGAATACCTGTGTTTCGCTACGGAGTGAAATCAAACTAAATACAACCGTCAATCTTGCAATTAATGCCAAAAAAATATGTATATATTTATAAAAAATTATAACGGATATTTTTATAGACAAAAAAATGTAGAAGAAAATATTCAAATTAAATACAACGGTCAATGTATGCAATTAATTTATATGTATAATATCCATAAAACATACTAATTTGAATTACATTCTTAAAAAACTTCCATCTTAATTAGTCTAGTGGTTAAATTTTATCTTTTACCGTATTTTAATTTTTTTGTCAATTTATTTTGTTGTTATGCACGTGACGCAAAATTAATATGAAGTATCACTAAAAGAAAAGAAACCATGTGATCAGCATTTAATAAATTAAATTCTAAAATTTAATCTTTAAAAATTCACCAAAAATCAGAAAATAGAGATAAAGATTCGAAAAAGACTTCATTTTAAGCAAATTTTCATGATCTTTCTCGTGATATAAATTTTATAACCCTCAAATTATTATTTTAAATGTAAACTTTAAAGAATGTTACAAAAACAGCTTAAAAATTTAATTTAAAAAAATCTAAGAAGTTTTCAAAAATCTTTCTTAGTGCAACCCAACACTATAAGAAGAATTGCCATGCAAAATTTTAGCCCTTTAGGTCCAGAAGTTTGGTCTGTGTGTTATCTGCCTGTCAGTCAGTCAGTCAGTTACGGAACTGTTATATATATATATAGATTTAATGTTTTCATTATTAAATTTCTGCTTTTTTAATCTCCTAAAATTCTTTCGTTCTCGCGATTTCTCCCTATAGTCCCCAAAATTAAATTCGTATCGTCAGACTTTCATATAGTAAGAGCCGTAGCCTTTATTAGTCTAGAAAATCCAATATTTTAACTGCGAACTGCGAATCAAATATGAGGTGTAACAATTATAGAAGTTAAATTATCCATCAGTTTGATGGTTTTACTCTAAATATAATGTTCATTATACTGACATCCAAATCATTAGTAATTTATTTTTCATTTTAGTGTTTGTTTTAACTAAGCGTTAATGACTACAGATTTTTATCAACGGAATGTATAGATCATACGTCGTCAATTTTCAGTTGTCGTTTCTTGCGTCAGTCTGACATATTCGTTATTTCCTACACCGTTTTATTTCGCATCTCTAGTGACAATAATGAGTTAGAAAAATAAAGCAACATCTATCGTTTTTCAGGATAACCTAGGGAAAATATTTTTTATCTCCGTCTAGTTACTTTTTATAAATTTATTTTAAAGCAGAGTGAAAAATATTTTTACTGCGTATCTTGTTAGAAATATTTTGAGGAGGATTATTTAAAGCTTATTGACAAAGGAAAACTTTATAAAGAGTTATGAAACTACTGGTTGGACAGGTTCATTGAAGTTAGAAAAGCAATAGCAGTACATTAAAGATCACTTTCACATTTTTTTCATTAGAATTAAATTAGCACAGCATATACTAGTTATATCCAATTATAAAGTTCCATTTCAGCACAAAGACATCTTACCTGCAAATGAAATATTTCGCTGGCACACTACATGACTCAATGACACTTAGGTCCTCTTTACAGTTTCTTGTTGCTACCTTTCTCCAAATCCACTTTTTCTAAGTTGCATGAACGGAACTTTTCTGTCATTTCAGAAGACTACGGAAAAGCTAGTTCTAAAATTTTAGTAGATCAGGAAAAGTGTTCGAAATTGAAAATTTAAACAACACATGATTTATATGAATGAATGTTCTTTAAATTAAATTCTCGAGCATTAACGGCCCAGCATGTGACATACGAACTATATTTTTTGCCAGTTTCTCATTTTCCGAATCAATCAATTTATTCGGATCTTTAAGATTGAAAGTATTCAAGGTTTAGCGAATGACTCTTGGAGGTTTAATGAATTATCATACGTATTCAGTTGACGATGGAATTCTGACACATGCCTCTTGGTGGAAGAAACTTCACAGATAATCTAAGAAATAGTGATAGAAATGAGCCAAAGCTTTACAAGGGTTTGAAAAAAGAATAGCTTTGAGCTAATGTTCGATCGATCTATTTTTTCGGTGTGATTTTTAGTTACGGTAGACATTGTCAAAATACTCTTTTAGCTTTACTGTGCCATCATTTTAATATGCACATTATTTTCTTTAGTACAATGTAACGTTTAACACATTAACCTTTAGGTGTAAGTATTTATGGAGAACTTCAGTTTGCCTCGATTAAGGGCCTGTTCACATAGGAGTCCGTTGCGTAGCGTTAAGGAAAAGATGACGTTGAGACGAAAATAAACCAATCATAGGCGTTAAAAATTTCATTGCTAATCGTTTGGAGGCCTATGATTGGTTTATTTTCGTCTCAACGTCATCTTTTCCTTAACGGAACGCAACGGACACCTATGTGAACAGGCCCTTAGAGTATCAAAATGTCAGAAAAATATCCTGGCAATAGTAGACATTTGCTTTCCCCATGTTCTAGCCAAAGGAAACTATGCTTGTTCTTTATCAGTTGACATTCATACTAACCTTACGATGGGGTAGTTCAATGTTTCATACTGGTTTACGGCTTCTTAGATGCAATAATAATCATGAAACCACCCAGATGATGCAGTGGTTAGCGTTCTCAGTTGTCACGCTGTAGGCTTGAGTTCAAATCCCAAATAAGGCTTGGTCGTTTCCGTGTCGTCCCTCATGGGGAGCAATGCTGGTTCATCTATATGATGCTCCCATAATAAAGTAGCCAGTAAATCGAGGTGAATAACAAAAAGCGAATGTCTCACGACAAAGGGACTCTGCATTAGACACATACACACACAAAAAAAAAATAGTAATAATAGTAATCGTGAAATTCGAGTCTCCCGTCATGTTACATTCCTTGTTTCTTGAGACCTCTTATTATTATTATTATTATTATTATTATTATTATTAATATAATTATTATTGTTATTAATATAATTATTATTGTTATTATTAATATAATTATTATTGTTATTATTATTATTATTATTATTATTATTTTCATTTTACAGATGTGGCAAGCAAGGAACTTAAAAAAATCTTTTAAGCATCATGTACTTATTTTTTTAGTATTCCCGTAAAAACTTACTCGCAATGCAGGGTAACAGAGTAACGCCCGGAATTTTTTTGCTGAACATTGGTTGGAGACAAGGTTCTAAAGTCAGTGTTCGGAAAAACTATCAGGAGACAAGGGTTCAAATTCCGGCCTTCACGATAGATTGTTGTCCACTAGCGATATACAATATCTACCAATAAGTATTTGGACACCTACGACAAAAAAGAAAAACAAAATTTTTTCATATTCAATAGTTGGTAGAGCCTCCACGACAGGCAATTACAGCCTCAACCCTCCGAGGCATGCTTTCCACGAGTCCTTGTATAACGGCTAGTGGTATTTTCTTCCACTCGGCTTGGAGAAGACATGTAAGTTCCTTCACCGATTTTGGACGGTTGTTGCACCCTTTAATTCGGCAATCCAACTCGTTCCAGAGGTTCTCGATAGGGTTCAGGTCTGGGCTCTGGGCAGGCCAGTCCGTTCGGTTAATCCCATTGTCACCATAGCAATCCATAGTGGACACCACAACATGACAGCTGGCGTTGTCGTCCTGGAAGTAACATGGGTCCAACCCGTAAAACTGTCACAACGTAGGAAGCACACTGTCATCTAAAATAGTGCTGTAGATATCGACGTCGATATTACCTTGTATTGGGACCAAGGGTCCCAGTCCATACCAGGAGAAACACTACCAGACCATGATTCATCCTCCGTCGAACTTTACTGTGGGCACAATGCATTCTGGCAGGAGGTGTTTCCCAGGCGGACCCTGCCATCCGAACGGTAGATGGTGAACATTGATTCGTCGCTCCAGAGAACCTGTTTCCACTCATCTACGGTCCGCTTTTGACGTGCTTTGCACCACATTAACCGAGCAGTGCCGGTGGAATTTGTGATCAAATGCTTTTGGGCGGTAGGCAAGACCATGAAAACCAAGCAGATGTGCTTCTTACGGATGCTGTTCATTAAAACAACACTCCCAGATGCCTGTTAATACTCCTGGAGTATGTGGAACATTGGTTGAGTGCGGTTCTTCCGAATTTATCTGAGCAGCATCCGTCGGTCTCTATCTCCAAGTTCCATGGTACTGTCGACTCGGGACACATTCCGACAATCACTCACCTTCCACTTCTATATCATATAGGCCACTGTTGATATGGGCAACTTAGCTCGCTAGATATGCCCCTTAAGGCTGCTATGTACTAACCCCATTGGATTCGCTCACCTCAATGTTAACCTATGGAGAAAATTTGTCCATGGATTGCCGACTTGGATTCAAATATATTTTTTTTAAATTGTACTTCATCACAGAGAAAGAAATTTTACATTTGTGTACATTTTTCATTCAAAAAAATGCAATTAATATTTTTAAATTTAAATTATTCGGGGAAAAATCTGGTATAGTGTGTTTTAAACGCTCATAAATTCCTTCGGTGGGCGAAATTTATAAAATGAATCCTGTAGCGCTTTGTAGAAAAGTTCAGGCTATCTGATAATACCAATGTTATTTGATTATCAGCATTTATGTACCTGTAAATAGTTGACAAAAATTTATTTTAAATAAAAAATTTGGGGGCAGCGCTTAACCCCCCTATAGAGAGAGAGCCATTACAATATCTCAAAATGTCAATCCTAAGGCCGTCTGCACACGGAGCAACTCAAAAGTAACTGATAACTGACTCAAATCACAAACCATTCCGTGATGAGTCGTAACCTATGTAATTGAATGGAGCCACGCACACGGCGCAACTGGTTACAAACCCGTCCGACGGGTTTGTAACCAGTTGCGCCGTGTTGCGTCTTCTGTTTATATGACATATTTTTCTATTTAAATCATGTACATTATATACAAGTCAGTTATCAGTTTCTTTTGAGTTGCTCCGTGTGCAGAAGGGCTTAGGGGGGTGGAATTCTCGAACTGTCAATTGGACTCTCCCACCACAAGAGTCTGCAAGAAGAGGAAAAGGGAAATACGATTTATTTTCTTAATACATAGCAGCCTTAAGGATCGGCCATTTCTGTGATACCCGACGATTACACCTTTATCGAAACCAGTTAACTCTGCACTTCGTAGCATCTTGCATGGGACAAATGCCAATGTTGTTTCCTACACGATGTTTAACGGCAGAGGGAGTGACGTTTATCAGGACCGCAGATATCATCATTTGCATGGGTGTCCAAATACTTATTGGTAGATAGTGTACTTACTCTGAGTAAAACAAATCTCAACGAAATCGAAAAAATGATGACACATGAAAAAATTAAAGCAATGAGAACAGGTTAACATTCTTCTTCGTGGGTCTCAAAATGAAATGGTGATTCCTGAAATGGAATTTTAAAAGAGTTTCATCATTATTTTAAAAATAGTTAGAACACCAATCTCGAGATGACTTAGGTTCGATTCCAGGTCCTGTTAAGGTGTTATTATAAGTGTTATATGAAGCTGGTTATTATTCATGGCTCTTTGATTCCTTTTTTTTGCTTAGCAACTGTTTTAAAATTCTTCAATAAAACGAAAATGTGGGCGAAAAAGATAAATATGAAACTAAAGGATGTATAAAAATTAATATATATCAAAATAGGGTAACCAATGTTATTAGTGATTATAATTTTTTGTATATAATGTACATGATTTAAATAGAAAAATATGTCAGATAAACAGAAGACGCAAGACGGCGCAACTGGTTACAAACTCGTCGGACGAGTTTGTAACCAGTTGCGCCGTGTTCGTGGCTCCATTCAATTACATAGGTTACGACTCATCACGGACTGGTTTGTGACTGGAGTCAGTTATCAGTTTCTTTTGAGTTGCTCCGTGTGCAGACGGCCTTATTCTCTAGGAACTGTTATTATCTTGAGACAACCATTCTTGGTAATGTGCCAAACTGCTCTCTGTTACAACGGAGAGCTATACAGCCTCATCTACAAGCAGTTCAAATCATAGATGGCTTATCATCAATAAGAGTACGTTTGTATTCTTTTCAATAAAAGAACATAACTATGTAAATCCAAATTGATTTAAGAAATTTATTTTATTTTCGGGGGGGGGGTTCCGGTTAAGTTACAAATAGAAAGGTCATTTTGTGTTTGAAATGTTTTCAAGAAATAAATTCTTGTACAACTTATCGCTCTAGTAAATGTCTGTCAAGGAAGTAAAAAAATGTCTCAGTTATGTAAAAAAAAAAAAAAAAAAAAACCATTTCATATTAGTACTTTCTAAGATTACAGAATTTTGCTGGGTCATGTTATTAGTGTGTTTGAAAGAAGACAAATAGTGGTTGAGAATAATGGATTAGTTTAATACAATTTAATTTTTTTAATAAATGTATATAAAATGCCCTAGATATATTTTTTAGTTCCTCTATTTTTCAGCTGATGTTAAAAAAAAATGAAAGTAAACAGGAAAGAAAATTCATGATTTCGAAGCGTTTTAAAGGGAAAAAGTAAGCTAATCATCAATAGTTTCAATGAAAGAGGGAACTTTATAGTAACTGTTTCTGTCAATAAAAACTTTAGAGCAATAATTGTGTTTGTAAGGAAAAGGAAAACAAGATACTTTGATGTGTTTCAAAACTGATCGAATGAAATACGTTCTAATTCATTTATAAAATTAGAAAGTAGAAGCTAAAAGTAAATCAATAACATATATTAGGACCATCAAGTTTTTATCTTTTAAATCACAATGGAGTACACTCTTAATATTTACATTATAACTATTGAATAATCTTTCGGCAAAAGAAACAACACTGCGTTATTAAATCATTTTTTTATAAATTCATTATTTTTAGTACATGATATTTTAGAAAATTTTATATTTTAAAACATTTCTTTTTTTATTTGAAACAAGGTTTTTAATAGGAAATTGATATCTAAGCAAAAGAAATTCCTCATGTACTGTGAAATCCTGGTTTTAAAAGTCGTTATTCAGAATTTGCCTCTGATATTATTATGGTGATACCGCGATAAAGGATCCATAAAATCGTCAGCCTTTATCGTCCTGTATTCCTTTTTTACATTTAAAACATAAAAAAACTTAGCATTCTGATATAGTGCATAAATAAACGGATAAAACTTTTAACAAACTAGAACTTAACTTAAAATATATTACATCTGTGCCTGATACCCCAGATGTGCGAACTCTCCTGCTATCAAAGCATTGAAACTGCCAAGCTTCACGCGATAGAAATCTGGTTGTAAAAACTGTATATAAAAACACTGCTAAAAAAATTAGAGGAGCAAGCAAAGAAGTTAAGAAAACCGTGCGAGACAGCCACGTATTGGCATAAAATGGATAGTACACGCGTATCAATGCGCAATACAGAAAAAAAGACGTAAAAAAATTTGTAATTAAGCTTTAATTTTTTGAAAATATGGAAAAAACATGAAAAGATGATTTAGGGCAACAATTTGGTTGCATGTAAAAGATAAAAAAAAGTATTGTTTAGAAATGATGCAAGATTTTTAATATGGCGTGTGGTCTCCTTGAACAGCTAAGACTGCTGCACACCTGTTTTCCATCGATGCGATGATGTTATCGATAAGACTTTGGGGAATACTGTTCCACTCCTCAAGAAGTGCTATCTCCATGTCTCGGAGAGTAAAAGGAAGCCTTGGTCTCGCAGCAATGCGTCGTCCGAGCATGTCCCAAACATGCCCGATTGGATTCAGGTCAGGAGAGCCCGCTGGCCATTCCATACGCAGTATTGTTTCAGCTTCAAGCATGTTCTCCACAAGACGAGCTGTATGCGGTATGGCATTATCATGCTGGAAAACAAAGGAATCTTCAATGGCTGCAGCGTAAGGTATGACATGATGTCTCAGTATCTCGTCTGCATACCTTCGGGCCGTCAAAGTACCATTCCGAATGATATGCAGGTCCTTACGTCCACCTATGCTGATTTCACCCCATACCATAAAACCAGCTCGTCTGTATTGTGACCTTTCACGAACGAATGTGGGGTTATTTCGAGTGTCCCTTTCCCACCATACCAAAACACGTCGGGTGTCACACTCCAGACTGAATTGGGACTCGTCTGTAAACAGCACTTGGCTTCAATCATTTTGCTCCCAATCTCGATGTTTAGTAGCCCATCTTCTTCGGGCCGCACAGTGGCGTGAGGTCAACGGTATGCAGACCATTGGCCTCCCTGCATAGAGACCTCCCTGATGAAGCCTATTACGTACTGTTTGGCTGGACACCCTTCGTCCTGTTGCCAAGAGCAACTGTCTTTGCAGCTGAGTAGCATTGTCTGTTCTGTTTCGACGAGCTGTTAACAGTATATACCGGTCATCAGTTGCTGTAGTGGCGCGTGGCCGTCCTTGCCCTGGTCGACGTCTAACATTCCCTGTTTCTTGGAATCGATTCCACAGCCTTGCAACGACACTTCTGGCGACTCCAACAGCGTCCGCGCCACTACGTTGTGTTTGCCCGGATTCAAGTCTACCTATAATACGCCATGCCATGGATTCCGGTAAATCAGGTTTTTGAGACATTTTCAAGTCACCTTTTCTCAAAAAGAATAAGTGAGCAATCGAATTTCACAGTTAAGGTAGTGAAACAGATGTTTCTGCAACATCCCGATTTCCGCCCTTATGTTCTTTTTCTAGTTTTTGACTTCATGAACTTTGATTTGCATATGAAGTTTTCTTCTTCTGTTTCCTGCTAGGCTTTAAATTATGGATGATTTATTTTATGTTACTTATCGGTGTAAGTATTTGCGTAATTTCGTTAAAACCATGTGCTCCCCTAATTGTTTTGAGCAGTGTATGTTCTGTTGGTGGATTTAGCAGATCGAAAGTACGCTGCGATATATGTATTCTATGGTCAATCTGTATTTAAATGCTGTATTAAAATGTTAAGAGTCATTTTGAATTATTCGGCTATAGATAGTTACATATATTAAACGCCAATAATATATGTATCACATGCAAAAAATATTTTTTCGTGTGCAAATTATACAGGCAAAATCATGGCATTTACATGTTACTATATTTTGAGATGTATTGCATTATATTATACCGACTTTATACTGTCTGATGTCTTGGAATCAATTTGACTACCAAAAGGTATAATAGACCATGGCAAAGAGTGAGCTTTATGGCTTGGAAATGTGTAAGAGGGCTTTCATAAGAGGGCCTTTTAGTGTAGCAAATATAACATTTATCTATCACGTATACGGGAAGAAGTCTTTTAGATCAAATTTTCACGCTTACTACCAACTTTGGAAGTACAGTGTCAACAACTCCAGATGTTTCAGTAAAAGTGTATAGAAATCTACCCACGAAAAATATTCAATTCTCGTATACTCGGTGGATACAATGTTAAGTAGATATAATTGGATATGGAGCTAAATCTACGAATGCTTCCCAGATATATGTGAGATGTATTTTTAGTTTCAATACTGTATTCCATAAATACTTGATTCCTTGATTTTATTTTTATTGGATTTCCTTTACAAAATTTATTAAATTCCGATGAGGTTATCTAAAATTCTGTTAAAAAACATTTACAGTCTGCATGGGACAATATAAATATAATTCAAATGAATAAAACTCTTTTACAACGAAACACAACAAAAATTTATATTACTTACGAGTAAACACTTGACTTAATTCCTATCTCAGAATAGGGGGATAATTTCTGTGTTCAATGGCTGAAAATACCTACTCCAGTATTCTTTAGTTATGCCAGGTTTTATAGAACATGCATCTGAAAGCAGAGTACATTGATTCCCTTGCAATTTTCTGAACGAGAAATGTATACCTGCCACATGACTAATTGCTCCGAATGGGGGTTATCATTATTAAATATTTCCTTCCTCATTAACCAATCGCGAATTACGATGTAACAGGGCTTATTTTGTATCGCAACAAGACATTAAGAATATATAATACTTATTATCCCACCCTTCTACACCAAACTTCTGCTCTTGATTATACGCAAAAGAGTGTTCTGTAAGATTAGAATCATGTCCATATTAAATCAATGAACTTAATGCATTTGCATGAGTTTTAAGAGCTTCGCTCTCAGAAATGTTCAAGAAACCCACTTAAGAAAAATTGATTGTAGAGGTAGATTTCAAAGCTCCTATGTCGAAAGGTACTCAACTGGAAAAAGAAAAACGGAAAAATGCTGTACATGATGGTTGCAAAGTCAAATGCCCTTAATATTTGATAAAGGATATTTTTTTCGTATGAGCAGATATGTTGATGTACAATTTAGCCACTGCAGTTTCAGTTTTGTTCTTAGCTAAACAACAAAGATTCTCGTGTAACGTTAAGTAAAATAAAAGTTATGGTTGAAATTAAGAAAAGCATTGCATGCTGTAACAAATTTTCTGAATAAAATGCATAATTTTCGTATTGATTTTTTTAGTGAACCGTTATGGAACAATTTGTGAAGAACGCAATTTCTAGTTGCTAATCAGTAACTGTAGGTGTCCTGTTTCTGCACTAACTTTTGCAGACTTTTCCCAAAATCTTAACTTTTCTCCCACTCTGGATGAATTTTTTTGTGGACTTACAAATGGCTAAGATCACTGTGCAGACATGGTATGAAAAGAGAAATGATATATAGCAGAGAGATACTCCATACGAGTTCCGCGTGGATCGGGTTCAATCAATTTTAGGAGTGCGTAAGGCAAAATAGGTGTCATTAGAATGGCATATTTTTTTTCATTTGAAAAGCGTCTTTTCTTTGAAAAAAAGAGCTGTCGATGTATCTGGGGTTAATATTCGGTTGGACCAAACTCATAAAGTCATTATTGAATTCCTGGGGAGACTTTGAACAAAACAATCTACCAAGGAAGAATTCATTGTTTGTACTCTTCAAAAATAATGCATATTTCCCCCCTTAATTGTAAATTTTATTTTATTTAAAAAATCATAAAAGCCGATAAGGTTTAAAATTTATAATTAAATGTAAAGTGAAAAAGTTAATTTAAAATACATAAACTCTCGGATGGAACCGAAAATTTTAAGGCATTTCAAATACAGAAATGTCCGAAAGCTTTTTAAATTAATCGAACTTGAAATTAGTAAAATAAAATTGAGACCAAATAGGATTTCAAAAATTTAGTGCAGGAGGGGTCCATCAATGTTGGTTTGAAATTGAAAAACAACAAACTAACTCGTGTATCATAAATTCTTTTTGTTTTTCACATATTTTTACTTTAAATCCCCAAGAACGGAAACTGACTTGAATATGTTAAGGTTTAAATTAATTAGACATTTTTTTCCTATTTCCAGACATACAAAGAGACCAGATAGTGTTAAACAAGTAAGAAACATAACAGTTTACAATTATCTCGTTAATTTTATTAAGAATTCAATAGCTAAAGAATGAACACTTCTCGCTTATTCTCACAGATCTGAGAAATAATTCTCTCTTCATTAATATAATTTTATCCCGAAATTGATGGAATAATGTAAATTCTGCAATAGGAATTAGTTCGCATTTCTACTCATTAGTGAATTTAATGTTCTTAGATTTCTCTCATTTATTAATATTTACTGCAGAACACGCACTTGTCATTTATGATATTTATATTTAGTGATGGAAATAAAACAATTGTAACTTTTACTTTTTTAAACCTTTTAAAACTTCTATAAACTTTTTGAATAAAATGTGTGAACATATCTTGATTATTATGCAAGTGATCAATCCAAAGCAACTTCTTAAGTATACAAATAATAGAATTGGAATATATAGATATTTAGGCATCGAAGAAGCATAGTTTGAGCTAAATAATGACAATTTTTTTTCAGTTGATTTCTTTGAAAAGAAATAACGTATAACACAAATATCGGATATTGGATTTTTTCAATAAACCAAATGATTTTCTTCCCATTCTTGTTAAAGCTTATCAATTCTCACTTCCTTTTATTTAACTTACCATTTCCATTACAATATTTTACAATGTTTTTTGTTTCAGAAGTTACTTGACCAAATGATTTTAAATGTCTCCATTTTAAATGGTGTCTGTTTCCAACTTCTTCATTATAGGTTATAGATAAATAAAAATATAATAGAGTGTTATAGTTGAATATCTGCAAAATTATACACTTTGAGAAACATAAATTGATATAACACTAAAATATATAAACACATAGTCATAAGTTATAATACCCATTTTTTAAATAGAGGAAAACTATTTCCCTAGAAGCCCAAAATTATCGTAAAAGGATTGAATTTTTCCAGAAGAACTGGAGTATGAAAGACTATTAAATCTGTGTAACGAATTCTTAAAGTATATTTGTCAAACTATGAAATATTTTTAAAACTACACACTATATGATTTAATCAATTTTTTTCGCTTATTTTCCAGATTTACGATACAGTAGTTAAGTTTTAACAGTATGGAAAAGTTTAGGATGTTGGATTCCAATTATTATAAGTATTATAAATTAATTTATCGCACTTAATGGATAAATTCTAAAAAAATCGTCAAATGCTTAAATATGGAAAGTTTAAACACAACAAGTAAAAACTTATACGTAGTACTTGATTAGGAATTAGTTTATCAGATGAAGTTTTTGTTTTCAATCATTCATCGAACTAAACACCACACGAAATTTTAATACAGAATTTTGAAATAAGCACAGGATTATAAAAAATATCTAGTATATCATTCAAATTGTTAACAAAACATCATGCAATCTTGGGTGGACAAGTTTTATAAGAGTTGTATACACTATTAATTTAGATTAAGAGTTACTGGCGGATACATGAGTAGATAGCAGGATTAATCTAATGATCTATCGATCTTGTACTTCAATGGATCTAAAAAGACTAATTTTACCAAAGAAATTCAGTATTATATTCCATCATTACGCTAAAAATATCTTCATTTTTTCCGAAACAAAAGAGGTAAAAATAGCATTTTTTCTCTAATAAAGCCTTAAATGCAAGATCTTCTAAAGTACAAATATGCTGAAAGCAAAAGGTACTTTGAAATCTGCATGGCAGTACTATTAGAGATAAAACAAAAATATTCGCTTTCTGTTCATAAACAGGGAAGTTATTGAGATTAAAATAAGAGTAAAATATGTAGTTCCTCTAAGTTTAAACAATTTAGTTTAGCAAATTCTATAGTAATTGTGACCTCAAATTAATCCTCTACTGTCCTCAGAAAATTTCAAAATAGGAATTGAGGTAAATAAATTAAAAAGCATGAGATATTGGTGTAAAAAGCGCACGGGGAAATAATTCAGATTATTAAATTAAAGATATAAGACGGAGAAAAGAGCATGTATAATGCTCTCGTATTGGTAAGATATGTGATTTTATCGGAAGTCCAAGGCAATATATATTCCGTTTAAAAAATAAATAAATAGAAAAATATCTTTAAATTATTCCGAACCATTTCAAAAGTATTTTTCTATCTTTTACACGAACCAAAGTATATTTCCTGAAGTCGTAAATTATACTTTTGTCTAATGAATAAAATTAATTATTTCAAATGTTGTAGAGGAATGTGCCGTCAGTTTCCGTGAATCAGCTGTAGTTGATATTTTAGATTTAAAAATAATTCGTTGTTTTTGTAACGCTGCTACTTCATTCATAGTATTTGAGGAAATTATGTTCAATTAATAGCTAGTGAAAATAATAGTAAAATCTTTATCAAAACACAAGAGCGCATAAAAGTTGATGAATGCAATATTTAATCGAATGAATACAAATGTACGTAAATTTAAAATTTACGAAAATAAATTGAAATTAGTTTAAACTCTGAAAAAAATACCGGAATTTCTGGAATATATTGACCACAGCAATTTGGTCTATATTTGGATTATTTGGAATATGTTATCCATTGCAAATACTTCTGATACCTACAACAGAAAGTTTTGAATATCTAAATTTATATCGTTATAAAGCAGCAAAAATACTTACATATATGGTTGCCAAAATATTATGGATTTATTGAAAGGAAATATAGCTATTTGCAAATTTATAAAAACAAAACCTCTTTTCAGCGTTTCGATGTAATTGATAGATTATTTTAAATTAAAAAAGAAGACTTTAATTTTTAATAATTAGATAAACAGGTCAATGCATATTCACTAATAACTAAAAGAATGAAATGGGTACACAAAAGCCATGGAATTGCAATATTGATAAATATGCAGAATTTATTTTCTATATATTGCCAATAGTTCTGTACTCGTTATGTGGATTACCTTCGCTTAGTGATATTTGGCGTTTATCACATATGAGTTGAATATTTTATTGTGTATGTAATTAGGCATTACAGTTCGTCTCTACGCTTCAAGTAAACTACTTTAGTTCAGTAGAAAATGTTTCGATATCAGGTGGTCAGAAAATTTGTATCTCAAAGCAATTATTAAGACTTACCTCTTTATCATTTATAAACCATTTGAGTAGAGCTTTACTGTGAGCCGGGGCAGAGGTGCAATTAACATCTACCAAGTCCCCAATTTCATACCTTGGACGGGTTCCTTCAATTTTCGGCCCATCTTGACCAGGTACCGCATAAGGAACTGCTGCAACGTAATATACTGAATTAGGAACCTTTATGAAAAAGGTTTCATGCATATTTAGCTACAACTTCTTTAAGGCCTGGTCTCACGGGTTTCTTATTAATTATAATTAAAATATTACATTTTTATTAAATGTGCCGTATTAAACTTGGTATGATGTATGGGAATAGTGTAAAATACGCAAGGATTTTCATTTATAGAAGGAAAAATGATCGTACTCCTCCATTAAAACCTTTCATCTACATGTATATAATTTTTTCAATATTCTGTCAAATCTTTTGATTCAAAGAAATGCTGAAGTAAAAAATATGATTGTGACACTGGTAAAAAAATACTGTGTAGCTAATTTTTGTGCTTATACTCGGTGTAATGTATATTGTATTCATATATTAAGTTTGAAACTTAAAACTAGATCTATTAGAAAGGATTAAAGGGAAATAGCGAACAAATGACTATTTTTCAATAATGTATAGTAATTAAATGGTTTAATGTATAACTGTATTATTGTAGTACAATTTTTACTCTTCTGTGCAAAATCTCGCATAATGAAAAGCGCTTAGAATCTAGTATGGATTCAAATAAATCTAATATGCAAACTAGCTAGAAAATAAATCAATTTATAACGTCCGGGGAAATTATACGCCTATCTTCGGATGGAAGTTTGGGTTGTAACGTATATAGTATAAATACATCTATGGTTTATATATTTACGGTCTATAGAAACAGTGTTAGCAGAAAACCCCCCATAAAAGTGTTATAAACATTTATGTTCACTCTAACTCAGTAACGGGTAATCTACTCGTAGATGGTTATTAAAGAGTACCTGAGAAGTATTCATTAAATTAGCATTTCTTAAATAATTTAATGCAGGCTTTTATTTTTTTTTCCATCTTATAGTGTTGTGTAAATTTTTAAGCAGTCTAGATCATACCATTTTGTTAATTTTCCTTTCTCTTAATGTACTTCTTAACACTGTAACATGTCATTTTCTCTGTGATTATACTGTTAAATGATCATATCTCTGTTAGTCGCCAGCTTCTGCTTTATTTATTTTATTTTACTTTGGCTACATAATCAAATATTGAAACTATTGTACTTCTTAGTTTTAAAATAATATATTCTTGGCAAATAAATATTGTCAAACTATCTTAAACTTATATTTCTTATTTTTTAATATAGTGTTTAAATTAAAATTTATGTGTTCAGTCTTAGACTTATTAAATGTGAGTTCCTTCCAAACGTCCATTTTAATTTAGTAGGATTTATGAATTATAACACTGAATGAGGACTTCCTCTATACGACTTCTTAAATTATTAGCGCAAAATATTACTTTACTTTAAAATTTTTTATAGTTTATCCTAATGGTATTATCAGAAAAATAAACTAAAACTAACCCACCTTTTATTGATCTCAAACGCCAGGACACAGAGAGGGAAAAATATAAAAAATGTAAACCTACCTGCTATGAGATTCCAAAGTAGATTTTTATACGATTGATGCTTCACAATTAGCGAAAAATGATATATCACAATGAAATATTAAGAATATTTGATTTGAAAAGGATTCGTATTCAAGAAAACATTTTAAAATTTAATGAAGCAAATTTATATGCTTGTTTAAAAGATACTTTGCTCTCTCCCAACATTAGCATTATAATTTAAAATTTGTTTATAATGACTTTAATTTAGAAGAAATCTTTTAACCGATACTGCACCAAAACTGAAGAAGAAAAAAAATGCATTTGCTTTTTTGTTGGAAAAGTTTAAAATGATCTTGAACTTAGTGTTATATAAGCTCTTCTACGTGACACCAAGTTCTCTTTCCACTAAGTTTCATGAGCTTAAACTCTTTAACACTCTTTTAAATGCATCCTTCAATGTAACGATTATAGTAAACTATAATAGATTGTCAGAAACTTAATTTTTTAATAGGAGCAAATACTTACTGCATGTTGCAATATTATAACGTTGAATCCCTTTCTTACTTTCTCTAATGTTAATAATCTAAATTTATGGTTTGTAATAATCTAAATTTACTGTAATGTGTGAACCTGATAGTAAAATATAAAAAATTTATAAATCAATTTTCAAATGGATAAGAGAGCGAAATAACATGCTTTGCATGTTCTTCTAAAATCTACCTTGTGCAATCATAAAATAAAATGCAATAAATTGAGTACTTTGAAAATTAAACTATGCATTAAAAAATGCTTTTTTTATTTTTTTCAAAACTGTTTTTTAAACTCTGCGAGTTATTATCTAAACGACACTAACAACCAATTTACATCCAAGGACACTAATTATTCGTCATTAACTGTTACAGAAAGAAAAAAAAATCTCTGGCCTGTGCCATTTAAGTGCTAATTATATAAATGAATAATAGAATGTGTGTTTGTTTAGTTTTGTAAGAAAAATTTCTTATTTTTCTTGGAGAAATATTTCCTTTTCTTATCAATATATTGATTTTTTTTACCTATTTGATATACTATCGGTTCGCTTAATAAAACGATTAGTATCGTTAAAAGATTTGTAGCAAATAAATTTCTTTTCAAACTAACCAGGAACAACCGAGATAAACTGAATCTTACAGATACGAAGCTTTAGACAAACATGCAATTCAGATGTATATACAACACTACCAACAATACTGGCGCGTAATTCGAAAGGAGTTGTAGTTTAAATCATTTGCTTCCAAATCCAAATCTTAGAGTATTTCAGTTTTAAAGACTCCAGCGAGACATGAATTCATTTGCGTGTGGTATGCATATTGCGGTGGTGAGTTCTGACAAAACATGAAACATAGAGGAAGAAGAAACATCAACACGAAACGAAGCGTTCTCTTAATCAGGAAATTTTCACCAAGAAAGATGACACGTAAATTCTTCAATTTCATCTACTAATCAAACGATTCTATCATTCAATGAACCTACAAATTTATCTATAAGTTGGATCTACAACATGAACAAATGGTTAAAAAAACAAGCACATTTCCATCTTGTCATACAGCAACGCTACCGCAACCTGTTATAATTGCCTAACATAAATTTCATAACTATCATGGAAATGAATAATCGTACAAAAATTATAAATTAAGAAATAAGCAAATTTAGACTACAGCTTAAGTCGTTGCTTTCTAAGAAAATAGAGAATATGAAGTCAATTAAAATAGAACTTCGTCACATTAATCGTGTAACGAAATAGCTATAGCATTCAAGCGCTTATTGAGAGATAAGTGGTTTGAATCTCTTGCCCTGTCAGCAGAGCTTACGATACAGTAAAAAGAAAATATAAAACAGCTTACAAAAATTTTTAACACTATTTTTATGAAGAATCAAACTGATGGTATTGCTTATGGTATATAACCCTCGTGTATGATTAATAAATCATTTTTTTTTAATATTTACAGAAAAAAAATCTATTTTATTCTACTTTGAAAATGGCTGACTTCCTTTCATGGCATCTCATTAAAAAAATCAAATTCCAAATACTGTATAGAAATACGTTTACCTGTTTAAAATTAAAGATACGCTTGTCAACGGTTTAATAGGAACATTGTTAATATGCTTCGTGTGAAGAGCTATTTTTTTCCTCTGAGATTAGTGCCTTTTGTAGTAGCTTTTAATTTGGGCTGATCCATTAAATTAACAAACTGGTCCAGCACGCAACGAACGTCAAAAATGACATTTGCAGCCACTAATAATCGACTAAACTATTATAATTTGCATGTAATAAGAATGCGGAAGGAAAACAGTTACTTTTTAATTTCTTTCTAAATAATTGTTCTGATGTAATTTTCTTATTGCGAATTACGAACGTTTGAGTAATGACTAGATGAATGAGGAAACGTGTATGGTTCATATAGCGTTTGACGAAATCGAAAGTAAAATTATGGTAAATTTTAGGATCCTAATCTCTCAAGTAAATGTGTATCTACATAAACGTAAATAGAAAAGAGATATAAATACCATAGGCCTCTATATTTGAACTTAGAAACTGAAACAAACATCTTTAAATTTAAATTTTGCAGTAAATCTTAATCATATGATAAATGAATCTTTTGACCTCAAAGATTCCCAAAGTGTCTTTTGAAGATTGTTTGATTTATATTATTTTACTATAAATTTGATAATTTTATCGTTACACATCTTTTCGAAAATCGTAAAAAATATATTTTGCTTCCAAACAATCACATTAACTATCTGTTAGGCAATATCTGAAACTTGAAAAATAACAGAGCCACAGAATAATCTGTTTAATTTGATTTTGGATAAATGTCCATGTATTATGGAATATTCAAATAAATGAAAAGAAAGCTTTACAAGGGGAAATGATCGTATATTACTTAGGGATACATTTTAGATCTGTTTTCTCTGATAACAACATACCTTTAACATTTTTAATCAATCAACGTGTTAAGATCTTATTTATTAAATCCTAAATCTTTACTACTTTAGTGTATCGAAGAGAGCGATAACGAACAAATTATTACATTGTAGAGAAAATCGGAAACTATCGTATTCATTTAGTTGTGCGATAGCAAGGGTTTGGCTTCAATTCAATCTGTCAAGAACCTAATGGAGAGAGTTTTCTTATCAGGTTCAGGCTAATACGAGATGACAAAACCTTCAAAATGTATTCTTCTCAAGAAGCTGCTTACTTCATGATGAACAATTATTATATATTTTTCCTTATTACTCATGCCCTCTCATGTGTAAATACTTTTAAGTATTAGGACGTATAATAAAATAGGGTTAAATATGTTGTATTAACGCACATAATGTGGATACTTAATTGTACAATAAACATAAACTCAGAGTTCTACTTAAACCAAGTTAGAGGACTTAAATAATTACCTATAAGGTGTGCAAAAAATTAAATACACCTTAAAAGCATCACAAATATAAAGAGATCTAAATGACTGTCAAAGAAATTATATATTGTCGAAACAACAGCTTTTAGGAGACATAGAGATAAGAAAATCAATGATATTAAATTTTCACTTTTTCTTTTAAGTTATAGATATTTTTAAAAATAAACTAAATCAATTTAATAGTCTAATTTAATAATTTATTAACATTTAATACTCTGGTATCCAAACATTTCTCAAAATCTGTTAGTAAAATTTAATGAAATTTAGCTTGATGGTTTATAAAAACTTAATATAAGTATATAATTCCGTCACCGGGAACTGCTAAAATTCGATATTAAATGTTGACATAGTAAAATACTGAAATAATCTCTGTGACAACTTAGGCAAATATCGAACAGCTACAAACATTCAAATGGATTTGAACCCACATGCTGTAGGACCATGTGACAGCGCCCTAGTCATCTGACCATCGACCGGCAAAATTAAGCTTTAAAACAATGAAAATTACAAAATAAAATTAAGCAAATATTTGTGAAATTAACAGAGCATGTGTTGACTCCTAACCCTAATGGGGCTCAAACAAGGTTTTATGAATAGTATAAAACATTGTATTAGCAGTGCAATAGGTAAATAGTAAGTATTAAATAAAGGTATTAATACGTAGGATAAGTATTAAATAAAAGTGTTGGCAGTGAGTTCTACAATCCCCTATTGAAACAATTACGCATTGCACAATTACGCCTGAAACAATTAAACATTCATTGCTCTTGATGGTGGATAGTTCCCTTCAAAAGCTTATCTTTGCGTGCCCCAGAGATTTTATAGAGGGTTTAAAGCGAATGATTTACCTACATACTCCATTCTGTCAATCTTCTCATTTTTGAGGAACTTACCAATCATGTATGCTGAGTGAGGAAGAGCATCATCCTTGATAAAAAGATAGTCAGTCCAAAAGAACCTTTGAAAAGCATAATGTAGGGCTCTAATAATTCCTCTCGATATAACTTAGAAGTCAACGAGCCTTCCTACAAATACGTACAGGTTCGTACATTCATTTAACGTGGTGACCCCTCTTCACTTGGCCTTCGATTACCAGTTTCGATATGCCGTTACACACAAATATGATCATACAAAGGTATAAACATTTCTTTAAAGTTTTCAAGCTCTTCGAACAATATTTAATGAGTACTCATATTGTTGAGAGAAATATATAATAGTTTCACTAGAAATATTTAGACATTTTGCCTCTTCTGTCAACGACAATCACTGCAGAGATAGTGAATGCAAGTATTCCTCAGCTATATGGGTAATTCATTGCCTATATTCGTGTAATTCGTAGTAATTCGCATAATTCGCGTAATTATAAAAACGTAATTCGTAGTCTTAATTTACACACCTGTAAAGGTTTAATTAGGACTGTTTTCATATTTTCTTTAAGCGTTCCAGTCTAAATACTCCTTTAAAATATAGTTCTATGCTGTTCGATATTTTCCTAGACTTTAAATTTATATAATTCTAGAGCCATTAATTTATGTGCTCGATAATTTATACTAAATTGGCAGAAACACTAGAAAGTTAGCTACTCTTATTTTGGATGAAGTAAACAGAGGCAAAAATTTTTTAATTCACTTTAATACTTAAACTTTCGCTGGTCAAATACCACTTGCTTAATTTCTTTGTAATAGGGTATGAGGAATGTTACCAGGTAAGATAAATTATCATAGTCAGTGTTGCTAAATGCCAAATGATTTGATATGATGCTACTTCTAAATGAGTGTGAATGATGACAAGTTTTTTAAATTACATATATTGAAGCATTAGGAATAAATATCCAAACTACCATTTAGCCTGATACACTTACAACGATAGAAGAAATGTCGAGTACTCTTCACAATCTGTATCAATAATTATATCTACATCAAATGAGAAACAGTTTCCTTGTTTTCAAGTTGTTAGATATGCATTTTCCTCAACCTTTCATGTGATTTAAAACATCTTTTGTTAAAGACATGAACACATGTCTTGGCACCCAATTACTTAATATATTGTACTAGAAGGTAACCCGTCATTTTGACGTCATAATACTAATAATGACGTCATAATGGAAAAAGTATATGAAAGTTAAAAAATAGCCCGAATTATCTAACAATATTGCATTTTATCCACACCTTGTAAAAGCAAACCCTTTCATTATTTTTTATTTATTTAGTTTTTCATGCGATTGGAGTAGTAGACTGCCATCCAATCCGTCATTTTGACGTCATAATACTAATAATGACGTCATAATGGAAAAAGTATATGAAAGTTAAAAAATATCCCGAATTATCTAACAATATTGCATTTTATCCACACCTTGCAAAAGCAAACCCTTTCATTATTTTTTTATTTATTTAGTTTTTCATGCGATTGGAGTAGTAGACTGCCATCCAGTTTTTTACAGCTCACTACGCGATATGAATACTTGAGCTACTTGATTCATTCACATTCAAGTTTGTTTACTTTCAGAATTCATCGCAAAAGTAAACAGATTTTTAAAAACTGTTAAATATACCGCTAAAAGCATCCAATTTTTTTATTTCTGAATGTTATAGGTTATTTAAAATATGACGATTTCTATAAAAAAGTAAGTTATTTTTTGTCATTTTGAATATTTAAAATGATTTAATCCAATTGTTTAGTAGATTTCTTCAAGCCTTTTAACTTAATTTCATATATAATTACACTTGATTCTCTAATGTAATAAAATTTATCTCGCCCCTAAAGCAGTAAAACGAGGAAAACTGAGATTATTCACCCCGACAATCGACCCTAATGAATATCAATGGGTAATCAATGATTTCTAACGTAAGTGTAAGTTCATTAATTTCCTTTTTCTATAAAATAAACTATCTAGGAACCTCTCATCTAAATTAGTATAGAAATCCGATTATGTGACTTTCTGTCGTCACTGATCTGTTTTATTCTGTAAATTGTTACTGCTATTTCCAATAATGTGTTAAATCATTGTGAAGTCTACGTGTAACATATTCGATTTATTAATAACATACATATTTAAACGGCATAATGACACTTATTTTAAATTGTGCGATAAGTACTTTTGACGAAACAAAGTCATTTGAAGCTGAAAAACTTTAACCTCATAGCTATTATTTTAATGTTACGAATAAAAGCTCAGATTCATAGTCAAAACATGTCAGCAGAGAGTAATTCGTTCCATTTGTAAGATCGAGGTAGTTATTAATTCTTGCTGGCTTTGTTACATAACTTTCAACGTTTTAGATTCCAACTATTCGATGCACTGATAACCAGGAAAAAAGAAATTACTGAATTCAGACGATCCCTTATAATTTTAAATTAAAATGACAGATATTTCAATAACGTTACTTATGAATTTTTTTATGAGACTTTTGCGTTGTACTTAAAAAGAAAGCATTTTTAGAGCTTCAATCGATAAATTTGATGTATGTCCGTGAGATATAAACCTCAGATTTATTATGATAATTACCTAAGACGAGTAACTAAAATAATACCTTAAATTTTAGTGTAAATAAAAGAGCTATGCACAGTTTTCAGTCGGTCTTATTGTAAGATCGAGGTAGTTATTAATTCTTACTAGCTTTGTTACATAACTTTCAACGTTTTTAGATTCCAAGACGTTGACAAATCCAAGATGTTGATTCCAAGACGTTGACCGAGACAAATTTTTTTCCGAGGAGTTAAATAACGGATTGTCCTTCTTAACGTATTTAGGAATGAACTCTCTTTAGTCCATTTTTGAAAATTTATTCTGCATGTAAAACAGAATCCATTAAAAAATTAATAATATCAGTGTCAGATAAATAACGCTCTTAAATCGAAAGAAAAATTCTTGTTGATTAAATTGACGCTCCCCAAAGTTATTTTCAACCCTTGACCCTGTTAAATGTTGTTTAAGAGCTACGCCAGAAAAATGAAGGGACAATTAAAAAATCTAACAGCATAACCGTATAAATATGATACATTTCTGATGATTATAAGTGCTTTATTTCTGTCGTAAGTGTAATAAAAAAAGTTGAAATTCTGCATTATAACAGGGTATATATAGACTTTTAGAGTTGAAAGTCATATAATTTTCATTTAGGAATGAATATTAATTAATGCATTATTACTTGCAAATAATTCCTTAATTCCTTAAGAAATATGTACACGATATGGATATTAATGCATACAGTAATATATTACAAAATACAAAATTGGATATTACAAAATAATTCAAATTTTAGACACCTTCTTTAAAAAATGCTTTTGTATGTTCTTTTTATCTTGTATAACCATTGCAAGAATAATTAATTTTCTATCTCAAAGAATTAACAAAATTATTTATTAGTATTATCATTATCCATAAGTTATAACTTAATGCAGGTTAAAAACACTGAATTTAAAGATATCCCATTCCTCATTATGCGAAGAAATTTGAAAAAATGTATTTTCATAAATTAAATTTAATGCATCCTTTTTTGATTCTGTGTATTATTTTTTAGAGTGAAAGGGTTAATGTTATTTCACCTATTAGTTCCAGCTTTCCCATTTTTTAAGAACTATTTAAGATACCATACATATTTGAGAAAGTAGTCTGAATTTTAAAGAAAGGTATATCTTTGAATATACAACAATATCTTATCTTTTCCACTGAATTCAGTTTATCTCAATTCTGTTTTAATTATTGGTCCTTTTCTGGCCATGCACGTTATTTTTCAATGAAATATTTTAACAAGATTCTCTTACATAATTTAATGCGGATGCCTACTATTTATTTCGTCAAATAAAAGGTGTAATTTTTTCCCCAGATCATCAGGTACATATATAAAAATATGTGAAATTTATATATGATACTTCATCAAACAATTTCTAAATGGCTTTATGAGCATTATTTCTCATATATATATACTTTATTCACCTCTTTTACATTTTACATACCCCTACGGCATACAATTTTAATCTGCTCACCAATAAGAATTAAAAAAATTACTTCTTATGTTAGCACTAAATTTTTTTAACTATAAATCCCTTGGACAACAAAACCCAAAGACGAATATGAAACCTTTGAATTTAATTCTAATTATATTTAAATTAATATACAAATAATTGAAGTTTCATATTTAATCTAAGAAATAAATATAAAACCTCAGAAACATATTGTTTGTAGGTTCATATATAGTTAGAGCTTTGTTATAAAAGCAACTTTTTGTGTGTAAGATACCCAACTCTAATTCTCTAAATTAAAAAAATAATAATAACTGTACTTTTAATACTCTGCTAATAGAAAAATAGCATTCAAATATACATCGGAGTTATAATCTTCTATTTATTTAATAACCAAAATATATTTTCCTCTTTAATTGATATTAAAAAAAAGTGTTCGAAGGGGATAATACAGCCCCTTCGAATTGTATAAACGCAAAAGTAAAATTCTTTTCATGTAAGTAATGAGAATTGTGTGGTTTACATGTAAAAGTTTGGACATCACATGAAATATAAATATCTTTTTGTCTATTGCATAAAATACAAATATAAGCGTGCATTGATATTCAGTTTGGAAGCATTTTAATTTTTTATTGTGACCGTCGAAACATTACAGCGTACAAAAGTCCATTAACCTGTCCAAAGAAATTTCTTTTTAAACATTTTTAAAGCTATCAACCATGGAGGAATAAAATTTGCTTTTATCTTATAATAGAATTTATGTGCAGTTTATTTGAAAATTGTTTGAATAAAATCTTTGTACTTTTATTTATTTCTTCTAAAGCATGTTTGACCTTCTTTACGGCTCAGAAAACAATAGTGATTCGCACAGTAGCTTTGCTTAATGTTTTTAAATCTAAACAATTTTAGTGGTTTCCTTTTAAACTGAGTTAATTTCTCTTGCGCTCCTCAAGTAATTTATGGATCGTCTCAGGATCTGTATCTTTAAATTAGGAGAAGTTCATGCTAAATTTTTTCCCTTAAGAAAATTTGGCTGGCTTTGGCGAGAAACAGAGGATCATTATCATAATCGTTATGAATACTCTTACTCCGTTAATTATTAGCTGCAAATGAAAGCTATTTGTTCAAATAAAGAACAATTTTCCTTTATCGAAACAAAATAATACATGTTACAACTGAATTAAATTTAAATATCTTCAAATGCCTTCTAAATTATGTAATATTTTGTTAAAGTTTATACACCTGTAATGCAATTTTTTTTTGTTTAGTGACAATATGAAGCCATATAACTACTCGACCATTAAATTTAATATTTTCAGAGACGGTATTATTAAGAATAAAATATTAATTAAATTATTTATGTCTTTGATAACCACACTTTTTACCCTCGCCTTGCTGTGAGTCTTTATTACAACCATTTACTGATTTTTAAGTATAGAAAATTGAAACTTTTATTTGCTACAGTGAAAAAAAGATGTTGTGGGATTTTTAATATCTCTGTTTTTTGCATGCTTTTTAACAATAGAACTTTGTGAAAGTATAGCAGTCTATGGAAAACTAGTTTCTTTGACTTTTTGTATCTTGGTATTAAATATATTTTTTAACTAAAAACGCAACATTCGATTTATTGATAATTTAAAGTTAAATTTCAACAAATCGACTCTCAAGGTAACAGCAGTAAATTTTGATTTCACTGTTGTTTCCTTTTAATTATGAATTCTTATAGGAAGGCAAAGTCTTTCTTGATGGACAGCATTTAAGGGTTGTTCTTAGTATTTAAAAACTCTGACGAGACTAAAACCAAAATACCTTACTTCTCTGAATTGAGTTGCATCTCTTTTCTACTTTTGATTCACTAAAACAATTGCTTAAAAGTGGTGACATTTTAAGATGTTAAACTAACATTCACACCATAAACAGTATGATGAGAACTTACGAATTGCATGTTGTAACACAGCTAATAAATTCATTACAAATGAAGCTTTATTTATCAAAATATAGAATTTTTAAAACTTTTTAAAAATAAATGCTTAGAGTCATAGCGTGCTAATACATTTAGTTTTAAAAACCCTCTATAAAAATACCGATTGCATCTCTTTCTGTAGGAGGAGTGTTTTGAATATAGACTGATAGTATAAGATTTAGATCCTTGATTAAATTTAATTGGAATATTTGAATTAATTTTAATTTCTCAAGAACTGATGGGAGAGCGTGATCCCCAGGGACCTTAGTAACGAGAAGAACAACAACTATAGAAACACATCTGCGTATTATTTGAATTTTAACAATACTTTATCAACTAACGAATCAATTATAATTATAGTAGTGAGTAGAAGTTCAAGCCTATTATCTTTAAAATACTTCTTCAAAAGCTGTGAAAGAATTTATATTAAATTTGGGCACCTTTTTCTGAGGAATTATGTCATATATTGCCGCTAAAATGTTGTTTATACATAGATTTATTATGGAAGCTTTTTTATTTATCTCTGATTGCAAATTTTGTTTGAGATTTCTGTTAATGGGTACCATATACGTTCTTTTTCGTGAAAATTGGTCGTTCTAGGAAATAAAGGACTCAGTGATTCGGTCTTGTTCTTGATGGATGCTATTGAACCTAGACTACTATTTTAATGTTAGAAATGTTGATAACGCCAGTGCGTGGTCTACTCTTCAAATTTGTTTAATGATTTTATGGAAAAAAGTTAATTCCCCAAACAGTATTTAAAGGACAAAAACGAGTTTAAGCCCTTTAATTCCTTTAGAATTTACCTATATACTCACAAACCCTATTATATTGAACCTTATACCAATAACTGAAATTATCTTACACAAATTAAAAAAAAATAAATCAGAACTACTTTTCTATTATATTAAATTTTAAAAAGTGAACTTAAGAAAAGCATAAAAAAATTCATATCCATTTTTACATAAAATTTTGTTTATTAAACCAAAATAAGACTTTTTTTCGGAATGAACCTGAATGTTTTACTAGGCAATAAAAAATAGAGATGAAAAGGAATTTAGTGGCATTACCTAAAGTGTCTCGGAAATGCTGTTTCTACTATTTTAACAGGTTTTGACACTTTTGGAACAATCCTTTTGTCTACTGATAGTACATTTAGGTACAAGCTTCAATAATAATTTTAAATGATATTCGAACACTTCCTTCAGAGTCTTGCCGAAATTCTGGTGACTAAATATACAGACTTTAAGCTTTCTGCTATTCAGAAATAAATAAGCCACAGCTTCTGTAAAGTAAAATTACACAAAATTCTGGCACTAAAAACAATAAAATTTACTGGAATCGACAAGTCTCAGTATAGCCATAGTAAATCTCCAACGAAAAGAAAAGTATTCTTAATTAGTCATTCAAAATTTATATAGTTTAACGACTATAAAATTACATGCTATTTTAATCACAATATATTCCCGCCACAGGTGTTATCTATGGCACATTTTCCTCACTACTTATAATCCTGCTTTCGTTTTCCTAGATTACGTTTCTCTGCCATCGGGGCAATGATAAATGCATGTAACTTAATAAATAAGTTCTGTAAGACTGACGGGATAATATACTTGACGAGAATGTCTCATAATTATCAAGTTTTGAGACCATTGAATGTATTTTGTTCTGATGATTCCACAAGTTATATATCCTTTGAATATTTTATCGAAAACCTCCGTATTTGTCCTTCCATCTTTTCGTATCAAAACAAGCTGTGTTTGATTTGTGTAATGTGTCCTGCATAAGTATTTACACAGAAGCATGTGTATTACAGTGAAACATTGGGATACGCTGTTTTTCTTATAACTTGATGTTTTCTCCTTAAAAATGGCAATTTCTTGCTTTGAGAAACAGTTTTTATATTTGTTAGTTTAGAAACGCGTGTAAATTATAATTAAATTTATAACAGTTCTTTTGAAATACGATTTGGTATTTCCTTTAAAACGACTGTAGTTTACGGCGTGACACAAAAAGTTTTCATTCTTCAATATACCTCCTAAAAAGAGCTTAAGACATTATTCATAAACTGAAATTTTGTGTTGTGATTTATTTTTCTAGCTAGCATTTATCATCACATTCTATTGAATTTCTTTGATAAATATTGTTTTAAATGTAACTCGATTATTTTCAATACCGAATTTTCAATATGAAATTACGATTATTCTAGCTTTGTAATTCTGGTCCTCTTACTATTAAATATAAAATTTAACACAAAACAAACAAATTTAAATATTTTATTTTATGTTTTATTTGGGCATTCAAACTGATATAAAATGTGGAAATTACTAACTTTGGAAATATCTAAAGTTCTCGAATTACGATAAATATAGTTATAAGCATTTTCTTGAAATATTTAACGCATTGAAAATCTGTTTAATCTAAAGTATTCAAACTAGTCAATTTATGATAGAGCAAAACTTACCTTGATGAGAACCCGAGGCTTGACCTCTGTCTCCAATTATTAATTCCTCACTGCCCTCTGAATAGACTTGAGATATAGTTGCAACACATCTGAGTTTTAATTTCCCTTGTTCAAAGTCTTTAGTTCCAACAATAAATTCCAGACCAATTTGTGAAGTCTGTAATCCACTGTAATGTCTTATAGATGAATACTTTCGGACAAACGAAGCCTTAGCCTAAGAATTTATGTGAATAAAAAGATAATCCATCGTTTAAAAGCAATGTAGAATAAGCCAGAAGAATAACAAATGAAAATTGATGTTTTTTAAATGCTATCTTAAAAAGATTGATGCCATATATTTTGTGAGATATTGTACAGTAATATATTATTTTAAATGGTCAAAAAGTTTACTACATAACATATCACTTTAGAAGAGAAAAAAAACTACACCTTTTTAAAAATTTTTAGCATGCTTATGAATGCAATTAATTTAATAAAGCAGGCAACAAAATAATCAAAGTCTGAGGATACTCTTCTATTAAACTCCTACCGTCCCACAACAATTAATTTTCAGTTACTAATTAGTGAACTAAAATAACAATAGGCTTTTTATCTTTAATAAAAAAAATTTTAATAAAAATATTATAATTTTTTTATCCTAATATAAAAATTTTCCTGTACTACAGTTCGCAATTTAAAAGAAAATATTCTATATGTTGAGAGAAATAAAATTAAAAAACTAACAGCATGCTATAGTGGTACCCTAACGTTGGAGTTTCAGCTTACACCAAATATTCATGGGGAAATAAAACCCACAAAATCAGTATCGTCAGTTAAGAATAATATTAAAGACAATCATCATGATCCCTTGGTATCTGTAACAGATGGATCCATAACTGAGGAATTTACTCAAAGATTGAAAATTTCTTATATCGCCACGATAATCCAATTGGTAGAATACACGCTTCAAGACTCGGAGCCCTGGTTTTGAATCTCAGCAAACAGTTTTTATGTGGTATGAAAACTGTACCTAATTTTTTTCTTAGTCTACTAAGAACATGTAACTAATTTTTTCTTAGTATCTGTGCAAAAGGATGAAATTGCTTTGGCACAATGTTAGGTTCAGAATTTGGTATGCATATTTTAAAGTTTTTTACCCCACACGGTAATTTTTGTAATTTGCAGTTTTTAAGTATGAGGAAAATATAATTTCAAAGGTAAATTATTGTACAAAAGGTGTAAACATTGAGAGGTTCTCTCTGATAATTCTGTGAAAATATTTTTCGCTTATAACGAATAAATCAGAAATTCTCCTTTTATTCAAACGTATGTTAAATTGTCACAGTGTATCTAAACATATCTTGATGGGTATATCGTCTTTGTTTTTCTTTCGCTGACTATTTGTTAGTAAATAAATGTAATTTATCTTTTAAAGGAATTTAAAAGACGGAAATACTTGTCAACGAAGGATCCGTGGGTATTATCTGAACATTCTCACAGGTCCAAGGATTTTAGTTTCGGATTCAGTGATTTTGCAAATTAAGGGAACAAGGGACCTTCAATCTCGTTCTTCTTTAATTTTCAATATTTTACTCTATATACCACATGAGTATAATTAATATTCCTTTCTACTACATTGAAGATACTTAGAATTCACAAATAAGTATTTTGTTGAGGTATTATACCTGTTTATCAAAAAATTCTTCAAAAATGCTAGAATTTTTCAAAAGGCTCCATGCGTATTCATTTTCTCCTGATATCTTCCATATTTCTTTGAATTGTTAATTGAAGTGCTTGGCACAAAATTGTGCATAATCCTTTGAAATCACAAATATTTTTCAAATTTATAGACCATAAAAAAAAGTAATAACATAAAAAATAAAGAAAAGAATAGAAAAAAGAATAGAAATAGAATAGAAAAAAATTATTTAAGACTTTAGATTCCTACAAAAATAAATTAAATGACAATTTATATTTATATACACATGGTAAACTTATAATAAAAAAATTAAAGGCTATAATTAATACAGAATGCTCATAGAGCATTTTGAAAAACATTAGGATTCTTGAAAAAAAATTTGAAAATCAGTAATTGTTCTGCGAAAAATTCCTTATTTTGAATTCTAGGATTTTTCCAATGTAGTAAGAAAGATAATTAATTATTCTCATTTTGTATATAGACTTAAAAATTAAAAATTAAAAAATTCGACTTTGTCCCCTTGTCCCCTTAAAAGAGCATTACGTTCCGTATATAATTTTTCCAATGCGGAGGCATCAATCTTCATGACATTCGTCAATCTAAACCGCGATTCTTTTGGCTTCTTTATTACGGGATTTCCGGATAGGCTAACCAGCATTGTTCCTCATGAGCGATCAGCACAGGATATCCGGACCTTATCCGGGATTCTAACCACAGCCCACAGTGAGGAAGCAAATGTATCTAACCACTATACAACCTGGTCAGCAGCAGAAAGCATTTTGAATAAAATATTGTAGAAATGAAGTTAAATTTAATGCTTTTAAGAAAAAACTTACAAAAGTTGATATGTTAAATATATGTAAATGACATGAATAGGAAATGTAACATTTAAGTATTAAAATTTCAGAGATTAAACTTATCCTTTTTTTAATATTATTCTTTTTAAAAAAGAAAAAAAAATAATTTTAATAGCTATGAAATTTTTTCACAGTACATTTACTGATATCGGGTAAATTACAAACTTTTTTCGAGACTAATATGAATTTTACAACTAAAGCGTTATTTAAATAAATGAATTAAAAAGTATCCAAAAGATGACTTATTTACAGTAACCATTTAATAACTTTTAAATTTTCATTTTTATTTCGTCATTGCTTATGACAGAACAATAAGCTGCTATAAATTTTCTTTGCTCACGTCTAATTTTTCTAATTAAATAATCCTCATTAATTACAAATTAATGCTGAATACGAAACAATATTGAATTATAAAATATAACAACTATGTTGGGGAAATTTCAAAGTTTACGAGAAAGTAGTAAAATTTTCTTTATGGAAATTAAATTACGAGCATAATAAAAAATTACTTAAAAAATCAATTTATGATTAGCGAATCGAAAGATATTCTTTGATTCAAATTATCTCGCCAAAGCGAGAGATAAATGAAAAAGCTGGGAAACCTCTCACTAATTTAGGTAATTTGGCATGGGAACATTTAAATGATTCATTCGGTAATCAATTATTTTTGCGCACTTAATGTAATAACGTTCGTGCTTATGTTCCGTTTGAGGTTAACATTTAATAAAAAACTATAATTTACCTCGTAAAGAAAAAAATGTCGCAATAACGTTAAGTAATGTACAATTTAATGACCTTATTCTTATCGATGGAGGTCTTTAAAAATTCTTAAATTTTTTTATTGTCCTTTTACATTAAGGTATTATTTTCTTTCAGTTTTAAACGTTTTTATTAAAATTCGCAAACGAATGAGATGCAAACTGAACCAAATATTTCCAAGCTTTCGACAATCTAGAAAGCTTCATTTAAGCTTTAATTTTGTCAAAATTTATTTAAAAGAGGTAATGTTCAAAACAAGTAAATTATTTTCTTGAATTTAAGCATATGTTTTTATTTAATTTCAAGAAAAAAACTCTAGTTAGAATTATTTCCATGTTATATGGGCTTCAGATTGAATTACAATAAAAGGCGTAGTCTCTTATTTCAGAACTCTGCATAGTTTAAGTTAGCAAGATTCCTTTCAATCATTTCTTGAGAGAAAACCTGGAAAAAGTTAAGAATATAATTACTGCAGCTAATGATCAAGATTAAATGATATCCATTTAAACGTTAACCTCATATTTTCTCACAAATTTATAATTAAAGTTATTATATTCATTAAAGCATTTTAATCAGCCTAATTTTAACTAAATGAATAAATAGAGGTATTTCCACTTTAATGAATATACACGATATAATAAATTTTTTCAACACTAAACAAAACTTTTTATCAAGTATTAGCATGTCTTAACTTGATTATTGATTAATGTACATTATATGTATTAAGATTCAAATTTTAAAAAAGATTCAGCTTTATTTCGTAACTATAAATGAAGATTTTTAATTTGACGTAATTGTAAAATATCAACTTATATAAAAGAAGTTTATGGTAAAATATTTTAATTTCTCTGAAAATTTTTATTTTTATTTTATTTACTAGGTATATTTTACATATCAACAGCCGTCTTGGGATGCCTGAAAAGGTTAAGCAATGATGATATCCACCCTCTATTATGCATAAAATTTAAGTTCATATTTTTCTTTTTAGAAACCATTGACATTTATATTTTGAGAGTTAAAAATTTTTAATATTTATTTTTAAAAAGTCACTTTAAAAGAAAAGTATTAAACTAATCTAATAAATCGCCTTTAATTCTAATGCAATTCATCGAAGTAGGTTATTTTACCGTTAATATAAAATTACTTAATAAGGTAGTATCACAAAACAACGGTATCAGATCAAGCTTAATCTCATTTTCTGAATTCAAAACCTAACATAAGTCATAATGCGAGAGAGTTAAGTCAACTGAGAGATTACGTAATGAACCTTCCATTAAAATAAATTTAGAAAAAAAAATAGTACATTTAAATATTACAACTTTTTTCTACGCAGTCTGGAGAGATGGAGATATCAGGACTGCTCTCCTTGAGAATTAAAATAATATGATTCTGCAAGCTTGATTTTTTTTCTTTTGTGAATATAATTATGTCATGAAGGGGGAAAAACTGTCAAAATAAATCAAGAAATGGCAGAGCTTCAAAGATTAACAGATAAAACCATTGAAACTATAATTGAAATATGTTTATAAAGAATATTGTAAGTAAATACAAATGATATTCTATAGTTCCTTTTTTTTCTCATCACGAACGAAAATTTGAATTTATAAAATAGCCAACTGACCAAAATGTGTTTCCACATTTCGATAAAAATTTGGATGACGCAAATTTTATTAAAGCTGCCAGTAATAGACGAGAGAAAGTAATCTATAACTCTGATATTGTGTGAAATAAGCGTGTCTGATTAAATGAGATCTGTGCAAAACTTTTGTTTTGATGAATATAGCTCATAATAAAAATAATTGTATGAAATTAGTGTTTAGAAAAATAAATGCGAATAAATATGTATCTATGAAAAAATTGATGAATGAATACAATAATAAATATTAAAGCTATTGAGCTTTCTTGCTGAATCCTTCGGGACAAATGTTTTTATATTGGTCCGTTGGTTCAAATATATATTAGTAAAAAGAAAATAAATCCTGAAAAAATTATGTAAATTCGCCCACACAGAGTAGAAATGAGAAAACTATCATTTTAATTTAAAAGTGATTGACGTAAAATTACTATTAAAAATACTAATATCATCAGTAACTTGAAAAAAATAGTGTATTTGGTTCATAAACTATTTTTAATTACTTTTCCTTTCATTTTTACCAGATTGCACGGTCTAATGCCTAACTTTCAATGTATACAACAGATATGCATCTAGTAAATTATTTTTAGATTCTGGTTTAGAAAGTTTTCAATCGGTGAGCATGAAGTAATTTTTAATGGGTGAGAATTAAATGAAGAAAATTACCTGATTTCCATTGATAAACCAACTTAGTGTAGCAGCAGGTTTCGATGGACCCGAGCTGCAGGTAACGTTTACTTTATCACTAACTTCATACATGGAATCAGCTCCTTCAATTACCGGTGCGCCCTTTGGTAACACTTAAAAAATAAGCAAAGATTTGCCATAAATATTAAAACATAAAAATTTACACTTAGTGATCAGTGATCTATGATTACCCGAAAGGGAAAATAGACGTAATTACTACAGTATCATCGAGAGTGGGGAGCTCGTCATTTTAAGTGTCATATACAATTTATCAACAATCAAACAGACAAGAAAATTTAAAGTGTGGTGAGAGAAACTTAGGATTCATCGGGCTTTATAAAAGGGTAGTCTCTAGAGCACAATGCGCTGGTACTCTTATTCCAAAGACTACTGCATTTGTGACTTACCAAGAAATATAAGTTGGTGAGAAATCTGTTTACGATTTTTTTACGAATCTCAAACATAACTCCAATACAGGACGAAATTTAAAAATCGGAAGAGAGTAATTAATCGTTTACGTAAACACTGCGGGCCAACAGATTGTAGGGTGTGCGTGTTGCTCAGATGCAAATTTCTGGTAGCTGCGAAGTGCAGGCCAGTCGAAGTGAGTTCAGAGCAGGTGTCTGGTCTATTTAAGTGACACACGCTGAGTTGGCAAGAGCCCAAGAAGGGAGTGGGGATTTGTACGGTAGTGCGTTACGCTATTAGTAGAGATACGAAAGAGTCGAGAAAAGTTAGATTGAAGGTGATAGCGGTATTTAAGTGATAGAGCACATATTAGTATTTAGCCTAGGTGGCTGCACGATTTCGATAGTTATTTCAGAGCCCGATGGTTACGGGTATTGTTAGTGAACGTATATTCTGCCTGAAAGGGTTCATTACGACTTTAAAGTTCAGTTTCTTAGTACCGCAAGTTGCGATACTGTTGTGTTATTATTTGAAGCTCCAAGTCGGTCTATGTTAGTCTAGCTCTACGTAGAAAATAAAGGAATTGTTTATATTTATGCCTCTTACTTTATAGTGTGCCTGGACCATTAGAGGATTCACAGGGTACATAAGAAACAGAACCGTATAAGATGTATCACTGTTCAAGAGCTAATTATCAAGGCATTTTAACTGTATTACTAATATGTAACTGCAGAGAAGTTTTTATTTAACTAGGGTTTATTTGCTCAAAAGACATGCTTACAACAAAAAGTATTGAGGTTAGCTATTGAGGCGAGGTAAAAGGACAATAAATGTTAAGAGTCATATTCGTTACTTCACTCTGTAGATTATTGAGTATTTGTCGTAAAAAACTTAAAGAGATCTATTCTTTTTCTATGGCAGAGTCATTTGAATGGGGGGGGGGGATTGTTTACCTGTCGCATACGTTGACTTTTGGAACATGTGGACAACTGATGAATGCTGAGAATATTATAGATTGTATTCTGACCCTCCAGGAAGTTCACATTTTGAATTTGGCGTATTCCAAGGTAGAATTACTGCTGTTAGCAATCGGACTGGTTTCCTAAGAAGTGTTTGAATAAACATAGTTATGTCGTGCTAGTAGGTTGACCTGCAATCCCCCTTGATATTGACTCTCTTTAGAGCTTGAAAATTTTTTAGAAAAACATATTAGAAAACTGAATTACCAGATTCCTTCCATTCATAAACTGAAGTCAGGATAACCACAGACAGAATCACTGACAATTCATCCTCAAATAAACAGAAATATTGATGAATCCATGTCAAAATTTTCCGTACTTCAGGCAATAAGTGGGCTTAATAAGTTTAAACAACTAATCACAGTTCACTAATCACACAGAGTATATAATTTCTGTATTATTTAACTACTTTCCCTATTTTAGCATTTTATGTATACTAAAGTATTCTAACCATTCTAGGCATTTAAAATGCTTATTTGAAGTTTATATAAGAATTAGATTTTTTCTAGAAATACACTGAAATCGATAAAATAAACGAGACGGTTTCATCATTCACTACAGAATATTCTCGCAATTATTTTTAAACATACAATGGACAATTAAAATTAAACATATATCATCTTACAATCATGTAAACTCATTTTCCAGAAATTTTGGTACTCATTATATTACATACTTCGATTTTATTTTTTATGCAAGCTTCTGTGGGAAGAGAATTTTTTGGTTACTCCAAAAACTACAAAAATGCAGTAAAATGAGAAGTGTATTTATATTTTTCCTGGAGTCAATAGAGTCATAGTATTTGATCTGATCTTAGGAATAAGAGAAAAAGCTATACTTTTATGGGCGAAGACAATTTCGACAAATTCTAAACTTTATAACGATGGTTTCAAATATTTTACATCTTACTATAACGATGGTTGCAGAAATTTTACACGTTACTATACTGAGAACGCTTTCATGTTACTCTATTGATTATTAACCATGGGTTAAACGCCTTCGTAGTTATAAAGGGAGACCACATTTTGTAACGAATTCCTTATTCAATGAGAAATTTCAGACGGTTTTCTGAAATCTTGTAGTATTTAAAAAAAGTCTTTATATCATATAAGTACTAGCAGTCATTTTCCTCTTGAAGATATTTAGTTAGTATCATCATAAAAAAGATGATGTTAGATAAAATATTTGATTTATGCTTGTGAATAACAATTTCAAGGCGACCTCCATGTGTGCTTTCTTTTGAAATTCGCATTTTAGTTGACTCTAAAGCACATGAGATCTAGTGATGCGACATCTATAACAAAACATCAATGTTTTGAAACATCGATATTCAATATTAAAACATCGATGCTAATAAAACATCGCCCAAAAACCATCGATGTTTTTAAACATCGATGTTTTAGAACATCCATTTTTTAAAACTGGTTTAGTAATCTCTAACATTAATGTTACTTCCGTTAGTCGTGGGGGGAGGGGGTGATTTAATTTTACTCTCTGATTGGGCAGACACAGATGACAAAAACTTGGTTGCTTTGGGTTACATTGATGACTCAAAATTCTCGTTGTAAATACCGCCATGTTTTGCCTTCAAATGTCCAGATAAATTCGTGATATTGCCAGAAGTTTTGAGGGACTTAAGGCAAATATTGCGTTTCGCCAATTTGTCAAAGGTTTTGTAAAAATATTTCCAAACGGTACTTTTGGGAGGCATCTTACTAATAATATTAGCGCCAACTTATAAAAAGCCAGAACAAAACAAAGACTTAAATGGATGCACTCGTGTATATACTATTTGTAAAATAAAACCCCATGGAAGGTTCTGGAGTGTCAGGAACATTCCAAGCGCTCTGATTGGTTCATTGGTTGTTAATTGCCATTTGTCTGTTTGCTAAGGAATCATTCCCCCTATTGTATTCATCCTTTTCAGAATTCAGACTTACATTTACTAAGTGTGAAAATTATGCTACGTGGTAAATTTTTTTATTACTGTACTTTTTCATTAAAAAAAAACATCGAGACAACGTAAAACATCGAGCACAAAACATTGATGTTAAAAAAACATCGGCTTCAATAAATCGATGTTTCGAAAACATCGACATCGATGTCGCATCCCTAATGAGATTACATTACACTACGCTTAAAGTATAAATGCTTCCGTTAATTTCGTGAGAAGAATAGATATTACATTCTATAAATGCTTAGTTGCGGCAGTTTCAAACTTCATGAGTGCTTTCTATTGAAACTATTTGATTATGGAGCACAAGAGATCACGTTATGTTAAGTGTAAAGTATAAATGTACATTGTTTGAATGTCATATGTTTGTACTTACCGTAAACTCGTAGCTCATCTTCTGCTCTTACTGTCTTAAAGTGCGGAGCTTCAGACGAAACTTCACAAGCGTACGTTCCTTCTGTATTTAGATCACTTCTTTTCAAGAAAACGTGACTGGCATTTGACCTCGACAGCTAAATAAAAGAAAGCTTTATTTTAGCTCCTATTTAAAATGTTTTCTCTTTTAGTGAAATCCTTTTAGATTTCAGATGCATAACAATTATTTTTTTACTCTATGACTTCAATTCAAAATCAACGATTTAGTTGATGCAGTTTTATTAAACATGAGAGTTTCCAAAAACTCATGTAAAAGTATGTCGTAAGGATATATTGTTACAAAAGAGAAAAAAGAGATAGTTAACTGTGTAATTGTGGAAATAAATACTAAGTGTGAATAAAAGAAAGTTATCCAAATGTTATTACTACCGTATTCCATATATATATATATATATATATATATATATATATATATACACACACACACACACACACACATATATATATATATATATATATATATATATATATATATATATATATATATATATATACACACACACACATATATATATATACAGGGTGTCCCAGATAAATGTTTCAGAACTTCTACGAGGGGTAGGGTGCATCCTGACAACTCGGATGCGCCTGAGATGTGGGATCTGCATTGCAGTCGGTAGAAAAAACTTCGAACACTTACTTTGACCCCTGTACCTTTTGCTTTTGTACATTTTTTATTAAAACAATTATCCACTTACGGTCTCTTTCTTTATGGTTTCCTGTGTACATCACCGCTTCAGGAAAGCATTTCCGACCCCACATTGCTATATCATTTCGAGTCATCAGGATGCACCCTACCCCTCGTAGAAGTTCTGAAACGTTTAACTGGGACATTCTGTATATGTATATATATATATATATATATATATATATATATATATATATATATATATATATATATATATATATATATATATATATATATATATATATATATATATATATATATAATGGCTTGTAACTTGTTTGCAAGAATTTCCAATATTTTTAGACTATTGCATTTGATAATTTTACTTTGAATTCAAGAACTCATATTGATATACATATGTTTTATAATAACATTCATTTATAGTCAAAACTATCAAATATATCAGTCGTATCAGTTAGTTTCTGTAGTTTAATGAATACTAAAAAAATATTTTCCCTCTCAATATTTCTAAAATTATTTTTATTCTAAATGAAAAAAGGGGAGGCAATCTTTTAAATGTACATAATTAAAACGTTCATTTGCTTAATAAGGTATATAAAAAATGTTCTAGTCCTTAGGTAGCGTATCGTAACAAAAGTTTTGCACCTTTTAACTTGTTATTCAAGTTTGCAATCGAAATATTTAAAGCGAAATTAATAATATGTTTCAGCAAATTCTTTGAATTTCTATTTTGTTTGATGCACAGTTTTCCAATTACTGACACCATGGAATCATTGTGATACATTTATAATGAGAATTTCATGTAACATTGTTATTGTCTCATTCACTTATAATTAGTTTTAATAACTGTATTCAGACTCATTAATATATTTGCATTTTTCATTCTAGATGGTAATGATTTCAGTATGCGATGAAACATGCACTATATACTTGTATGTTGAGTTTTTATTAAACCGAAGTTTGTATTTTATTTAAAATGATGCAGTCAAAATTTAGGAATGAAGGGAAATGTTCATCTATCAACTGAAAATTTCACTATTGTAGTAATTGAAAACATACGAGAACACACGCAGCCCCCCTCCCACACACACACACACACACACACACACACACACACATATATACATATATATATATATATATATATATATATATATATATAATATATATATATATATATATATATATATATATATATATATATATATATATATATATATATATATATATATATATATTAATATATATATATTAATATATATATATTAATATATATATATATATTAATATATATATATATTAATATATATATATTTATATATATATATATATATATATTTTATATATATATATATATATATATATATATTCAGATGTTTGAAACTTTAAAAAAGTTTCAAAGTTAGATGTATTTTCTTTTTTAGAGGTTTTCGTAAGGAGGTTTCAACTTACAACATATTTCTTACAATACTACTGTCAAATGAAGTGATGAAGTTTGGTTATTGCTTACAAGCCTTTTCCAAAATACATTTTGATAAATGGGCGGTTCTTTTTTAAGGTTTCAATGAATGTACGTAACAAAGAACAATTTGATTACTTCTTGTTCCACATAAACCCACATTTCTATTTAAAGTAATTATAGAAAGATAAATAAGCCAACACACGTTGTCATAAAAATCAAATATCCTTGATAGCGCAGCAGTAAAATGTAGAAATTTCATTCTATTATTAGAAAAAAAATGGTTAACTTTTTTCTTAACAATAAAATCCCCGAAATTTTATTCTTAACAATATTCTTAACAATAAAATCCCCGAATCGCTCTCAATTCATTTTCATTTACTCCATTTTGGCAGAACCTATAACATTTGGTCCAGTTCAGATATAGCACACGCAATAACATAGAAATTAACACACCTAATATAAGTATATAATAGGTATAATAACACACCTAATACACGTAAATAATGCTCATAAACGTCTGTTTAGATGTCTGTTACGCAATATATTACATGTCATGTAGTATACTGCGTATTGAAGCGTATTCATTCAAAAGTATAACAACAAAAAATTTCTGTCTGCTATTCCAATGTGATATGAGATAAGTTAGCATCAATGTGTAGATTCTACTTTAATTGGAGAATATGTATTTTTAAGAATTTTTAGATCTTCTATCTTTAACTTTTTCCAGCAATTAATCTATACACTTTACTAACATAGATGTAGAAAAAAAATTACTCCCATCTTTTCAACAGATACAATTTAAGAGTACAATTTGTTAAAATGATTAACTTAATAATTAAACCTTAAACTTTAATCAATTTAGATTTTTTCGTTGTTTGCATTATTTTATGTAATTATCATTTTGATGGATAATTAAGCAATTATCGGGAATACGTGGGAAAATGTTTTTGCTGTGTCTAAAATTTCCGTTAATTACAGTCTTCATCATTACATCGAAAATTTTCTAATGTGTGTTATACTTTTTTACAAAAACCCTATCTTTGGAACTCATATCTCCTAAAGTTTTGCAGAGAAATAGAATTTGCCGATTTATCTAGTGTGCTGACGTAAGACATAGTCTTTAAACTTCCACGTTTTAATTAAACAGTTTTCTAAATATTTAAAATGAAAACACGAGGAAGTAAAATAATATATATACGTAAGAATATATATTTAGACATTTTTAAAATCTCCCCAAAAATTAGCATGCTTGACTGAAATAATCGAAACTTGACAGTTTTGATTTTGTTTACATGAATTTTTAAAGAGAATTTTTTCTCTCTCTCTTTATATATATATATATATATATATATATATATATATATATATATATATATATGTGTGTGTGTGTGTGTGTGTGTGTGTGTGTGTGAGAGAGAGAGAATGAGAGAGTATGTACATATTTTCATATGCATGCATATTGACTTACTCCAACAAGGCTATATTTTTTGACACGTTTGAATAAGTAGATTTTGCATTTGACAACATGTTTATCAAATTACTTGGAAATTAGAACTTCTTTGTTGAATTACTAATACTCTCTGAGCCTATGTAATTATAGCTGTGGCACCTGACAGAGGAGAGTTTAACCCACCGCTCAAATTCTGATCATACATAAAGTTCCCTTCTCTAATATTTTCCGAAAGAATCGTCCATTTCAGAATAAAACGGGATGTTTCGTCTAATATCAGGTTGGGTAGTTTATGATCGCTCATGTCACGTTTACCAAGAAGTTTGAATATCGTTCGCTTTTTTTCGTACGTTTTTTTCATTTCACGATTATACCGCATATTTCTTCAAAGTAAATTTTTCACTGAAACGATATATTTCACTGAAACGACGCTATGTATCGCCCCACGCTGTGTTGTTTTTTTGTGAAAGCCTCTCATTTCGGTTTTTTCGTTGGTAGACTAAAACCGAGGGTTGCGCATTTGTAAAAGAAAGGAAAGATACTTGAAAATAAGTATTCAATTATCTCAAGACAGAAAAAATAGCGTATGATGCATGAAACAATACGTGTGATGTGGCCGGACGAGATATATGACCATTTTCTCTCTCTCATTACATACATACATACACACACACACACACATATATATATATATATATATATATATATATATATATATATATATATATATATATATATAAGAGGCCTATTAGTCACTTTACCGTAGAACCCTCAAACAACTTTCAGTATCATATTTCATTTTTGAAATCTGCAAGAGGATTTTGCACTGTCTTTCTTAACTGGAGGGGAAATTTTATTTAATGTGTGGCTCATGGGGTATGTCAAAATATATGCACATTGATAAAAATTTTAAACTTTATTTTAATGTTAAAAAAAAGTTTCAGGTAAATTTAAATTCTAACTGATTTGTTCCACATTATAAGTGAAGGTAGAATTTTGTAAATAAACCTAAAATGTTGTTGGTATATAGTCCAGAAAAGGTAACACACCGTTTTTAAAACCCACTCGCGTCGTTGAAATTAATTTACGGGAAAAGGGTCACAAATATCTCCCATGTATTATTTTTTGTGTCACAATTATGACCCTTTAGTTCAACTATAGTTAGTACGAAGAGAACAGTGTAAATATTTAATTAGCAATATGCAGGGTCGAGATTTTTGTTAAAGATACTTGCAGAGCAGCATTGTTAAAGGATATAATGACATTTTACAGAATAACTTTTTTTTCCCGAGTAGGATCTCTGAAGAAAACGGACACATCAGTTTTACACTTTACAAACTCAAACTAACGCATTTTATACCTACTGAGTAAATAGAGTGTTAGGGTACCAAATTAAATGAATCAACTAGTTTCAAATTCTGACGTGCTATGTTGATCATATTTTGGGTTACATTCATTTTACTCCAAACGAAAGTAATAATTTAAAATAAAGTTTACTGGCATATAAATGCATTTAGTTTACTAAAAAGTTCTTATCTCAAGATAAGTTTCCCAATTCCCATAAATAATATCAATCTAACCTTTTGCCAACTTATTTAAGACTAGCCGGGCTTCGCCTAGCTACGCTCAAGCCATCCGTGTAACATATTTATGTGCTTCGGGCCCCACAAAAGAAAAAAAAGGCCTACAAATGTGTTAAATTCAAGTCAATTTTCATTCCCTTCGCTGCCGACAGATGGCTGCACCACTGCACCAGTGGAGTGCATTTTCATTCCCGTCGCTGCCGACAGATGGCTGCACCACTGCACATACTGGATATATATGATTTGATTTCTCAGAGGGATGACGCTTCATTAGAATACAAATATCTTTAAAACTATTGAATTAACAGAATAAGTGTACGCAGAAAAAATTATCAGTTTTCGAAGCTCTTTCCAAATATGTAACATTTATGTACTTTCATGAGAAAAAAAATACACCGATCCCTGTATTTGTCGGCCATTTCTTTTGGAGGATGAGTCCGCCCGGTCGCGTTACGGTCACGTGATCTCGACAAACCCTTCTGTTGCTTTATTAATATAGATAGAAGGATTAAAGGTGTTAAACCGTATATATTATGCATATTGACTCTGTGAAAACATTTCAGATCCCAAATATTCTAAACCTCAATGTTACATATTTTATTACTGCAGACCTCTTTTAAAAAAACGGATTTTTTAGAAGCCTGTTAATGTTGCTTTAGCTTTAGACCTTTATTTATTACAGTTGAGACGATATAATATCCTTTTGCTCTTGTTATCATTCAAGGTAGTCAATTCAATCTAGTTCTTCTCTTTTCCCGTTTTATTCCTCTTCGTGATTGTGAATTACTTTTAATATATCCCGTGCTCAGTATCTGGTGCTATTGAAAGCTCTTTAATAAAATATCTGTTTCATCAATAAATTTTATTTGATTATTAATTTTAATCACTTAATAGTTGCACATACCTCCACGTAGACCCCAAGGAGGTCATACATTTGTCCATGAAGTGTGTCTCTTGGCTGATATCGGTAAAATTCAACGTTGTTTTTGTACCATTTAACTGAATAGAGCTCGTCACCTTCCAAATCAAAATCGCACTTAAGCCAAACGTTTTCTCCAATGATTACAGCACCAGGGACCTCCAATTTAGACAACCGCATGCCTCCAACTGGTAAAATAAAAAGTAAAAATCAATTTTCATAAATTTAATGCAGTTTTGTTAACAAATTTGATGTTTCTATATAACATACCTCATATTTCATGTCTTTAGGGTACATTGAACATTCAAGAAGGAAACGAACAAGGGGACGAAGTAATATATTCATATTTATTGTAAAAATTTCTCTGTTTATTGCATATTTAATTTGTTACATTAGGTTATACGAAGAAAATTATACTCTTAAATCTTTTTTTTAATTACATGGAATCGTGGATTGAAAATTTCAGGCACTTCATATACATAAAATATTCCATGCTTATTGCTACCCTATTCATTTCAAATTCCTATGTTTTTAAATTTATGTACAACGTCACATAAGTATTAGGGAATATAATTGCTATGTAGATGAAATTTCTTGAACATATTCCCATGATTGTATGATTATAGGTAATTTGATTAGAAAATGTGGCTATTGGGAAGAAAATTTTTAAGAAATACTGTGAATATTAATGATGAATACAAAGTTTAATTCTAGAGTATAGAAAATACAGTTCAATAGTCTTATATTTCATGGAAAAGAAATGCGCATTGAACATTTTAAATTTATACTTTATTGTAAATTAGAAGTTGAGACCCCCACCTCAACAAAAAAATTACTTTGATGTAACTGTACTTTAGATCTCGTTGTTGTTGCGAATATGGAGGCACTTGTCTGGAGGCATTCGCACTATATTTTGTGGCAATATGTTGAATACATTTTTTTAACTCAAACCGTATGTTTATAAGCTGATTGCGTTGGCAGATACAGCATTTATATGCTTTAATGCAGTGTTCCCCGGCCTTTTTCGAGTCCCGACACCCTTCAATGGTTTCCACACATACTGAAACTCCTTAACCCTTGCATATTTTGATTTGAAAGGCCTTTTAAGACATAAAGTAAAAACAATAAAGTGCATTTTCTATAATTTAATCATAACCAAATGTTTAATTTAATAAAAATGAAATTTGTAAGAAATAGAGAACATTAAGAAACATTCATCCCCCAGTTAAAGTTGTGTAAAAGCAAGAACAGAAAGGAACGGAATATCCACAAAAATAATTCCCTTACCGTATTGATTGAGAATTATATAATGTTAAAAATAGAAAAAACTCTTACCTAAATAAGATTGCTTTATTCCGTTTGGTAAACTAAAATGTTAATGCCAAAAGAGACAGCAAAGACAAACTGACATTTAGAATTTGTGTATTGTACTTAGTAAGCAACCGAGATTTTTATTTATTACCAAATATAGGCGGTAGAATTCAAACAAACTGAGTTTGCACTCTGAATGAGTTTTTTACTTTACAAAACATCACTGCCCTACTGATTCATGGTAAGTAAATACTATCAAATTTTTTGACGAAATTCGTTAAAAAGTTTTTTAATTTAATATAACAGTGGCGACACCCTTCCCATACAGAAAAAACTTCGAGATCCCCTTAGGGGTCGTGACCCCCTAATAGCGAAACCTTGCTCTACTTCTACTCTTGTCTATGTTTCCCTTGCTGTACTTCTGCTTTAAATTCTTGTATCTCGGAATGGGACATTTCTGGAATTGCTGATTAAACTCTCTAAGCGTTTTGAGTCATATGTTTCAGTCACATATTTTAAGCTTGATAAACATTTGATATGGACAGTTCAGATCTGAAATTTGTTGGTACAGAACGTCTGAGTCAATACATTTTTGACGTTCCTCAATACCAAACTAGAGAATGAAATGTTTCGCCTCAAATGCTCTTCAAGCTGAAAGTGCGTGACGGAAAAATACGTCTGAAACGCTTAGAGGGTTAAAAGGCACCTAAAAAATCGTTGGAAAACACCTCCATGGAATTTTTTGCTACGGTCTTTTGTTCTATTTTCATTACTCTATTTCATCATTTGTTCTATTTATTCCTTCTTTGTTTTATTATTTAGAGTAAAAATTCACAAAATATTTTCCTCGGAGTAGTAATTATAAAAAATAATTATTATTATTGCCCTTTAGAAATGATTAAAATTCTAAAAATAAAATTTTTATAAATCATAAAATTTTATCAGTTTGAAAATTTACTGTGCTGAACTTCTGCAGACGTATCGAATTTTAAAACAACCTTAAAGTTTAAACTTTTCTTTATTATGAGGCAATTTTATACTGTTCAAGACATTTTTAAATGCAAAATTATCTTTAAAAAAACATTTAATGGGAAACGATCGTTTTTAAATTAGAGTAAATAGAAAAAGGAAATTTTGTGCGTTAAGGACATAGTAAAATGTTAAAATATATTAAAACTTAAAATATTTTCAATGTATTGACATGAAACTTTGAACATGGTTGTATAAGCTTATTAATAAAAACAAAACAGTGTTACAAGAATCCGTTGAAGAGGGGAAAAACAACTTTGAAACTCCGGTGATCCCTTAACTAGCATAAAGAGCTTAATTGAATTTAGTTTATATCAATATATTCCTGAATTTAGTTTATATCAATATATTTAGTTTATATCAATATAAGTAAAAATTTACGAATCTTCTAATTAGAAAAATTAAATCAGTAAACATTATTTTCTCATCAAAAACCTCACGAAAAAATATTAGCGCATGCTATTTTTTGTGTATGATCTTTAACTAAATCAGCGAAAGAATAAAATTGCATACAAAAATGACCATGAAAATTTCCTCAATCGTACAAATTCAACACATATCGCTTTTTTAGTTTATAATTCAAATTTAAAGGCTGAAAAGTAATTTCCGAATCAATAAAAATTATAAAACTAATATCTTTTCTAAATAATCAGTTCTTAAATTTAGAATTATTCCGGAACCCGAATTTCTTAAATTATCATCAGATTTGTTAACATAACGGAGGTCCTTTTTTGTGGATCTCAGCCAATTTTTTACATAAAGTATCTAAATTGCCTGTGTTTACAATAATTTCTTTATACACTCATATATTTTTATGCAATATATCTCAATACATAAAAGAGTTATTCTAGAATCACTTATACAAATCTTCTAGTTTGTATTTATATTTAAATCTGATGGATTCTTATGAATTACTAACTTATTTATTTAACGCATCAGGAAAATTATGACTATCTTTAATATTTAATGCTAATAACCTTTCCTCTTCACTAGAAGACTTTAATTATACGTTAGGAGAGGGGAAGTAGGAAATCAGTTTGATATACTGCTCCTAAGCATAACATAAATTTCGAAAATTTCACTATGGATCTGAGCTGTTTCCTTAAGAAGCAACTATGTATAAAATTCTGCATCTTAATTATAATTCACAAGATATAACTTGTTTCAAATGAGAGTTAAACACTATCATCCACTTCTTTGAATATTTTATTCATCTACTGAACTTATGAAAGTCAAAAAAAAATTAGTCTTTAAATTAGCCAAATGAATGAAGTAAATTTAAACATTTAAACATTTGATTTACGAATGAAAATATTAAAATAGGTTTGACGCGTTCAATCATAGATAAAAAAAATTATAAACTGCAGCAATTTTTCGTGTAGATTGCAGGTTAGAGGGTTATATAAGTCTGTATAATGGTACATATTTAAGTCTAAAATAATGTTAAATATCTTTCTTGACATATGCGACACTTCATAGTACAGAATATTTGAAACCTTACCACTAATTTCAATTAAATTAGTATCTTTTTGGTTTCGATATGACCTTAATTTGCTACGAATGAATTGAAAATGGCATGAGGAAAGCGTGATTTTTTTAACTTTACTTGCTTGCTTGCCACGTTAGGTTAGCTTCTGTTTACGTCAAATTGTTATAATTGGACCATCCTGCTTCTGTCTCCTCTAAACATCACGTAGCGTTGACAGTCGTATGTTTGGTTGAACTGCAATGCTCCTCAAAGAAATTTTGCTCAACTGATATGCTAAATGTGGCTGGAAATGTATGCATGTTGGTAGGGGGCGGGGGCTGAACATATTTGGGGAAGTATGTTACTGATACCATGACAGAACATTTCAGCTTTACGTACTACTTTACCTGTCTTAGCACATCATCTCATTCATACTCTCTTAGCACTTTTTAAAATATTTATTCCTAACACTTCTGATAATATAGCGAATATAACGTATAACTACACTTCTTCTGTGTGTTACATCATTGCGTAAGAAAAAGGGAAGACACGACTTTACATGGCAAGCAGAAATTGCCATGAGTATATTGAAATGGAAATATATATATGCAAGTAGAACAACACTAAGAATGAGAATCAACGTAATTACTGATGAAGAATCTCATTTGCAAACACATATTCTAAGTAAACTGGTTATTGAGTTTCCAATGAATTTCTTTTTTCTGATAAGTTGATGCACGGGCATTTATCATATAGCATTCATGTAGTTCTTTAAGACATATTTCATCTAAGGCTCATACTTATAAGGTCAAATCACTAGAACTTCGCTTTTGTGTGATGTCATCACTATAATATTTTTTAATAAAAGGCATAAGGAAGGAAAATTTTCCATTCATATATATTGCGTTGCAAACTTAATTTAAATAGTCCCTTTAACTTCCACTGAACGTATTACTGATTGTTTACCGTACAATATCAAGCTAAAACTGAAAACGTGGGAAAACTTCTTAAGAAATATTTTCAGTTGCAACTTTGTCTTTAAAAAAACCTCTAGACGAAACATATATTTTTCAATTTTTTTACTATTTTACACTGAAAGCAACATTTCCCCATACATTTGTATAGTTCAATTACTCTTGAGATGCAATCTTAGACAAATATGCGTATGCATGTACACAACTTGCAATATGTTCATTTTTATGTCAGTGTATTCCCTTTTTTACCTTGGCATTTTATTTTAATAATATCCTAAAAAAAGAAATTAGCATTATTTTATGAAATATTATCTTAGAAAAAAAGAAAAATCGGACATGCAGTGATGGAACGTGTGTATTAAGGTAAAAACAGACTTTCTCAGGGGTACTACTGAGAGAAATTCAAGCGTCAATTGTTCAGGAAAAACAAACCACTTTGGTTCAAACACACTAAGGTCGAGCAGACATCCAACACACAACTCACAGATAATGACCTCAAGTCACCATTCTCTGACCACGGAAGGAAAAACAGCCGCTTTCTTTTACCCAAAACTCTGCGATTTGATTTTTTTCTCCTGCAGATCTTAGGCTAATAAAGAAAGGCGTCCAGTCTTTTATGTGGCTATTACCGAAGCTCAAAATTAGATTAAGTGTTTTCGCAACATAAAGTCAACATAAGTCGAGGCAGGTGAAAGAAAAAGAGCTTCAGTCTCCACCCAGACTAAATATAGTTTCGACTTCACTTCAACAAATAGTAGACAGACTGTGAGGGTGTGACATCTCCAACACAATGAACGTCGGAAATTCCCTATCAAAAAATTGAGAATACGAATTTTTTATGAACACACGTAATCTCCTTCTCAAAGACTCGGGATTCTTTCAGCTGACAAATTATTTTCTGGTCGAGACTTAATTGCCATCATTTCAAGTAGCAGTTGCAAGATTAGTTAATGAAATAAATTATATATGTTGTGTTTGGGCGTCTGAAAGAAAGAGCATTAGTTTTGAAGAGTGCATTAATTATTTTCTTAACATTAATCATAAAATCCGTCTAAAAGAAGATTAGTACGTTCATAATTTAACATTAACTTAATATTTTGTCACCTAGATGGCTAAAAGAAGATGGGATGAAACCTGCTGAAAAAGTAAATTTATAGAAAGGTGTGTCAGCAGTAAAAATATGATTACAAAATAATTTTTAACTGCTTTCCCCAGATTATGTAATTACTCTTTTACATTGGCCTTCAACTATGGGGAAAACTAAAACGAAGGAGTTCAAAACAGAAAATGAGAGTAATGTATTCATATATCTCAAGAAAACAAAACATTTTTTATATACTAAATATTGTATCATATTTTAAGATTACAAAATCATTCAGTTTTTATTCACTTATTATATTATTATATAAACTGACCTTTATTGTGGTCACATGCACTGAGCTCTCAAATTCATAAAGCACATGAGTGTTAGGCATTTGTGCCATATTACAAATCAAAATTTGTATTTTACAGGTAGACAATTCAGAATTTGTAATTCATGAGATGGTACATTTAGCAAAATCGTAAATATTATACACACACACACACACATATATATATATATATACCTTGTGTTTGACGATTTTTTTATACAGAAGTCATACTCCGAGTCAGAGCATTATATCTTTGATCTTAAAAAAAAATATCAGGAACTTGAATATTTCAGAAGGTAGTCAAATAGTTACGCAGACAGATAGTTAGATTTCTTTTAGTTCAAAACTATTAGTGTGTTTCTCATATCTATGACACGTACTGCCAATAATATTTTCTCCTTTGAGTTATGGAAAATACATTATCTTTATATCTTAAATGTTATTCTTCGAATTAATGTTGAAATCCTAAATAGAAAAGCACTTCTTATTTTAATATATTAAATAAATATTTTTGCTTCAAATTTTTTTGCCTTGACATTTAAAATAGAATTATTAAACAAAGCTTGATGCAATAACATTTGAATTAGAAAAAACCAGCATTCTCTATGTTTAGTAAGTACTTAAGAAAGAAAAAAATAATAAAATATAAATATTTACAACACAAATAATGTCTAAGAGCAATACGTAATTTACGAATTCTTAATTCTTATATACCCATTTGACACAAAAACATGGTGAATAATAAGCTATTAACCGCCATCAAAGAGATAAAGCAATCTCTTTCTTTGTGTCTTAAAACGCCAAGATAGCGTCTTCGACAGATCACGTTTTGGAAACACACAGAGAGAGTAACAGCTAATTGCAAAAGACCTCCAGTTTTGATAGAAGAGACATACCGAAAAATAAAATCAATTGAAGCTGGATTATTGTCTGGCATAGATTTGAGAAACGAAAATAACAACTGGACAGAAATTCTTATTTAGAATGACATTCATAAAAAGAGCAGAGTTCAAAAAGGTTGCTGTTCAAAGATTCTATCATACAAGACGAAAAACTTTGGTAATCCTTAGAAAATATGCGAATGTAAATAGAAAATTGATTTTTATACAAAAAAGAGAATTCATGATACTAATAAAACTGCAAGGACAGAAAGAGTTATAGTTAGGTCTAACTGGAATGATAATTGCGAACGATAGAATAATAATCCTTGTCAGATTTCTGGTTTAGGAGAAATTATTTGACTGATAACTAATAACTGAATATAAATATTTACTTTCTTCAAAATGTGTTAAGTTTCAGAAACATTATGCATCTACGGTTTATAAAGATGTGAAAACTAACCGAGCAATTTCTTGCCGATACTTCTCAATTATGTAGATTTAAATTTTGCTTTTAATGAGGAAAGAGTTAACGGTGTATTCATGTAGTTTCAGCTACACGTACGAGATTTTTTAACATGCCATAATAAATCCAAAGTGTATGTGATGGGTGATTTTGTTTCATAGTATCTTATTTTATGCTCATTTGACTGTTAAATACAAAAATTCAATAGTGTTGTATCTTACCTCATTCGACATAACTTAAGTGGGCCAACTTATGTAACTTCAAAATGCTTAGCAAAATGTTCAAAATGTTCAAAATGTTGAGTAAAATCTGCAGAAATATGTGAAGCTTCATAAAATAAGGATATATCTGTTTTTTTTCCTCAATTTTTTTTCTTATGATTTAACGACAGTTTTCAAGAATACTTACTAATTGTGAATTCAGAATAATTTATTCTTATTTATCCCTCCTCTGGAGAGCGTCTTGATTCTTGCAGTTTGAACTCAGAAACATAAGACTGAAAATATCACTTAATGTCGGGAATGATTTTTAAGGTAAGGTACAAATAATTGTTGACTAATACATTCCAAAGCTCTGACAAGGCAAAGAAAATGCATTCCAAAGCTCTAAATACAGCATATACCAAAACAGGACTGGTGTACTGCGGGGCCATGATGCAATTTTAAGTTTTACATTTTGGCGGTTGTTATATTATTATGGAGACATTTAGGACAAACATTTTCAGAAGTCATATCCCTTATTTAGCATGTAAAAAATACTAGAAAAACATTCGTCAGCGACAATTAATCACATTTCATGTTATATATATTTTCAAAAAGCTGTAAAAAAAGAACCACTGGTCAGAATGACCTGAAATTTGACCTGAATATACACGATGAAGTGGGAAAGGGTATGACATAAGAAAAATAATAGTTCGAAATTTTAGCAATAGATGGCGCTTTACTAATCATAACGTAAATGGGTTCAGCTACCAGTGACATTTGAATCCCAATGAGACGGCTATTGTTTGAGTTGCAGGTTAAATGAACTGTACTGCTCAATGTGCATGATTGTATCGGTTTTTTTTTTACTGAAAAAATGACTTCCAAGTCATTCAGCAGTTGTGGCACTCTTAGTGGAAAGCCCATCCACCATGACAAGTTGCTGCCACTTTGGATGGGGAAAATCTGTTTTTAATTGTGGCGAGACTTGCTCAAGAGATGTTCAACATGCTGTTCACCGCTTTCTGCCACAAGTTGAAACCAGACCATTGGAGGACGCTATGAGACTGTTTTACTCAACCACGTCACTCCAGCACCTCAACAGCATACATGTGTGGATAGCATAATTTTTATGAAAGATAGTGCTCCTCCACACATTGCAAATCCAGTGAAGCAACTGCTCAACATGCATTTCGGAATTGACAGAATTATCAGTCCTCGTTTTCCAACAGCCTGGCCGCCAGGATCCTCTGATCTTAATCCTTGGGATTTCTTGCAGTGGGGTTAACTGAAAAATCTTGTATTCAGTGGTCCGATTGTCAACTTAGCTAAATTGAAGCCATTCATTGCTCAACACATTCACAACGTCACCACAGATACACTCCGATCTGTTGTGAAACATTCTGTTTCTCGGTTTCAACTTGTGGCAGAAAACGATGGACAGCATATTAAACATCTCTTGTGCAGGTCTCGTGACAATTAAAAACCGATTTTTCCCATACGATGTGGCAGCAACTTGTCGTAGGGGATGGGCTTTCCACTAAGAGTGCCACAAATGCTGAATGACTCGGAAGTCATTTTTTTCAGTAAAAAACCGATACAGTCATTCACATTAAACATTACATTTGGTGTAACCTGCAACTCAAACAATAGCCATCGCATTGGGATTTAAATGTCACTGATAGCCGAACCCATTTACGTTACAGACTCTTTCTGTTATGGACAGGGCACACAAACAAACACACACACATATACTCGTATATACATGGAATATTTTTTGCATTCGACTTTAATAGCCTTTATGACAACAGTCATTTAATAATTAAAAATAGAGGGTGTATAATCATTTTATCCAGCATCCGATATTTCTTCTGAAAAGATGCTTTGCCCTGAACTAAGAGCATCTTTTGGGAATGCTGATATGAACTTTCATCCTTCACTCGTTAACGGACGAATATTTTAATATCATTCCCTTTATTTAAGATTTTTCATTTAATGTAAAGTTATTCTTGAAAGTATTTTAATATCTTTCCATTCCATGAAATTTTAGGATCTTAAAACATATTAAATTTATTCATAATACCTGAAGATAAGCTAAATTTCAATGTACTATTAATCTGTACTTATATTGGTATAATTGACTTTAAAGTACTTTATTCTTTACAAAACGCTCTATTTTGAGGTTTTACTATTTTATTTATATTTATTTCTTCCGACTCACCATGCCATCTCATTTATTCATTATTTTGGATAAAATATTAAAATTGAAAATAACTTGCTCTGTGTAAAGATCAGTTTCACAACCATTATTGATATATGTTTAGTATTATTGAATATAATTATACACTTCAAGATTAACTTTGCTCCATGATACTTAAGTAAGGCAGATTGTAAATGGATATTTAATTCCCATGTCATGCAATGGATGTAATTTAGCTTTCTAAAATATAGAGTTTTAATGCTAGGAAAAAGAAAAATGGAAAAATAAGTGCAAGCATTTTATAAATAAACATACTATTTTATAAATGTACACAACTAATGAATGCTGTATAGGGATGTATTTTGTTAGAGTTATTGTTACATCTGATAAAAATGTCGATGTAAAGGAATAATTAAATATTATCCAGAGACATTGAGCCATAAATTGATTCCGTCTTAGTTACTGTTCAGACACTTTTAAGCACCACTCGTAGAGCAAGAAACAAACCTCTTGGGTCCAGCTGCTGCTAAAGCAAGCGGTCATGAAATCCACAACTCACCACTAATGACCCCCAGTCTTCGTTCTATGACAGGAAGCGAGATAGAGGAACCCTCTTATACTAAAGCTCTTCGATTTAGCTTCTTTCTTCTGTAGATCTCGTGCTAATAAAGAAGAGAATTCAGACTTTTATGCGGCCATTCCTGCTACTCAAAATTAGATTAAGGATTTTCACAACAGAGTCAACATAAGTCGACGCAGGTGAAAGAAAAAGAGTGTTAGTCTCCACCCAACCCAAATATAGTTCTGACATCACTTCGATAAATAGTGGACAGGGTGAGTGGGTGTGACGATTTGGGGACAGTGGAACCCCCTCTATCAATAAATTGAGATTTTTTTATGCCCTTACATTTTTGCTGTTTGTATTTTTTTAGAAAGCTGGGGCATTTTTTATAAGCAACATTTCAGCTAATTATTAAACGCAGAGCATAGCGCATGTTTAAATGCAGAACAAAGAAGGTTCAACAAATGCTTCAAAGAGAAAACAATAAGGATATTAGAGAAAATAAGGAGACTAGATATGAGAAATATATATATATATATATATATATATATATATATATATATATATGGTAAAAATTACTTTTAAGGGAATTTTAGGAAGTTGCGTCTGAAAAAACAGTAAAAGATTGCAAAATAGTATATTTATTATTATAGTTTAGTGTATTTTATGTGCTTTAAAACAAAAATTAATTTATGGGTCATGAGTGGATGGAAGTAAGAACGAAATGCTTATGTTTGGAGAGAATATATCTTTCTTCTCATAGCTGTAGGCACATTTACTGAGGAAATTCCTCCGTACACACCATGATTCCTGTTAGACACTTTATGAAAGCACTCCTGAGGGGAACCAATATTGATTCCTATAAGGTGACAACGTAAGAAAGAAGCAATGCGCATACCATAACTTGAACCTGGACTCTTACTATGGGGCTTTGTAAACTGATCACCATCCAATATGAAACGCGGAAAGCATTTTAATAGGTGCAGATTGTTATTTACATTACTATTTGATATACTGTGACCTAACTTTAAAAGTAAGGAATTCCTATACTGAGAATAAACCCTGTAAACGTCACCAGCATGCACTCTCTGCAAATACTTACTCCCCCTCTCATAACAATGAAAAACTCTCCATCCACCTCATCTAATCCTCTAAAAATATTCTGCACGGAAATCGGTATGTAGTATAATGATTGTCCTGTTTCATCTAATGATTTCTTCTCGTTAAGTTCGATAGGATAAAAGACAAATTTTTAGAATATTGCATGAAATGCAATGTTAAAATATTTTAATACATATCAAGTAATTCTCTTGAACTCGGATCATAATGATGCCTGATAATGTATCCTGTAATGTTAATGTCCTGTACCTTGATGCTTCTAGCTGAATGTATCGGAATTTCAATGAACAAGGTTGGAATAACTTACTGTACAACAAACCAAAAAGCGGCTCATTCCCACATTTTATTATGTATTGCCTTTATAGCTGCGTTTACATGGACAACAATAATACCCGGGATTTACCCGCTAATAGGGAAAACCTTCGAAGCCCGTTTACATGGGACCATATTTTCACCCTGCTTTTACCCGTCTTACCGGAAGTAAAGGCCGTCACATGATTCGGCGGAAGTGATCCTCATACACCATCATTCCTTGTAAATCACGTTATGGGTTCGATCCCAGCCGGCGTCATACTTTTCCAAATTCACTGTATTGCTATTTTTAGCTTTCCATCTTCGAACTCCGCATTTATCTCGTTACGAAGTGTATGGTCCTGGGGAAGGCCTTTTTTTTCCCAATTGCTGTTCTTTTGACCTCGTATTCTTAAATTTTAAAAATAACAACAACAAAAAAATCATAAAACTTTAAAAATCCAAAAAGATTGAAAAACTTACAAAAATATTTTTTGTATTCTTATGATATCTGCTTTTCTGGGCCTCTTAATGTTATTACTTTTTTGTTTTCCGTGGATTATTAGTCTTATCTAATTTTTCTTCTAAATTTTCTTAACTTGTAAGTCTATATTTTTTCTGTTAAAATTAACTTTTTTGTTTTAATTTAACTTTACTATTAATTTTTTTTCTTTTACCCGCGTTATTCTTACCTTAATATTTTAATTCATTACTTAAAATTTTAACTACTGAGCACTCCCACCTTGATTACATATATCTTGCTTACAGGAGATAAAGTCGACACGACCAATGCACTCCTCTTCTAAAACACAATTACGTCTGCGTCTATTTGTTATTTAAATGCAGCATATGTCAATCGCTCTGGTAGCCCCTTTTATTCCGAGTAGCTTGCCGCTACACAGCATGTTTCACAACAGATCGGAGTGTATCTGTGGTGACGTTGTGAATGTGTTGATAATTATAGAACGTTTACGATTGTTTACTGTTGTTTTTAAAAATAAATTTAGAAAATAGATAGGAAAAAAGGAATATAAGAACTAGAAGATTGATGCGGATATTAGATATAATCGTACGATCTATGGCTTCATCGCTAAATTTAGTTTTTCCACAACAAAGAATGTGGGCAAAATTACGAAACTCTGTTTGGTGGGAAGAAATTATTTTAAATTCCTGAAGTAATAAAGACTGGAAAGAAAATTTTCCAATCAATAGGTGCATTTTTTTTTAAATTATAAGATTAATTGTAAGATACTTACTGTTTTAATAAATCCTTTTATAAAATCAAAATGTAATTTTGATTTCAATTTTGTTTCAGTAATTTTTAGTCATGTATAAATAAAAAAATCATAAATAGATATAAATAAATTTTTATCTGTGAATTCTAAAATAATTAATTTATAAATAAATTTTAATGTTACGTTTAATTATTGATTATACTTATTAAATTTATTAATTTTACCATAATACTTTAAATGAAAATGTTACTGAAATTTTATTGAAATGAAATTTTATTTATTATTTTACATACCAGATGGCAGTACCATTCTATTTATAATGTAATTGGGGATGGTTCAGATCAAGAAATAAATGAAATCCTCCGGAAAAAAAATAGGCACTTTTCTACTGTTTTCTTGAAAATTATGCGATCGTTAAGGGGTTCCAGATCCTTCCATCGATCATTTAGCTGCATTTTCATGGATTCACACAAGTTCAAATCCGCCATGTTATTTACTCCCAGCTTCGAAATGCATCATGGGTAATTAGCGGGTTTTATCCTGGGTCGAAGCAGGGTCGAAAATCCACCCTGCATTTTTCCCTATCGTAGGGAAAAAGTAAGAAACGACCCTGCTTTTACCCGGGTTTTTGGCACATGTAAACGGCACTTATGTTACAAAATAGAGATGCCTGCCAAAAGATCTCGCGTTTTTTTGGTTTTCATACAACCTTACTGCACCATTACACTCCAAAGCCATGCGTTATGTTCTTAACAAAATGAACCTTATAACTCGTGTTTGTACTCAGAGCTGTCATTCAATGAATCTCATTTTCTAATTTGGTTATTAGCACTAACTTGGCTAATTTTGGTTGACTTGGTTACACAGTTACTAGTTATATTCTCGTTGGGAAACTCCGTAATCTCACAGTGTAGTGAAATTCAGGCGATTGTTTGCGGTCTGTTTTTGTAAACAGCTCAGCCCATATCAGATTTCGGCAGTGATGTTTACTTTTTAATTCTCATCTTTCTGGCTTGTTTATGAAGGAGGCTGAAAGAACAAACCAGTTGCTTTTGACAACCTTTTCTTCTGTAGAGAGTGGGGATATTAGGAATTTTACAAGCTATTAAATAGCGGTGATAGATAATAAACAATGTCGAATAGTTTAATGTTTGTACTGCTTTAACCAGGCATATTTTTGCATTACTTTAATATCCGGTGCACACCACATGTGTACTGTCAGTTGTTTGTAAGTAAGAAATAACTTTGAAATATATTAAGTTTCTTAATTTGCTACTTTAGCGTCAAAGCTCTGATTGGCAAACACTTTCTACTGAATTAAAACAGGGGCTAACCTATACAGAAATTTTTATCGATAAGCACTTTAAAACTATTCTTTAAGTTAAGACGGTCTCATAGGAATATCAAGTTTTAAATATAAATTTTGTAAGCTTAGCTAATTACTGTAATGATAAGATGCTAATCAAAGCCTTGGGTAGTATGTAGTATTAGAAATTATCCCAGTTCGTAAATATTTTATAAAAATAAATTTAACTACCCTTTGTACTTACTTTGGCTTTATTTTTAATGAAAATAACCTGAGTACAAACGACTGGTATTGTTTTGCTTGTAGTCGAAAGTAGTGATAATATTTTAAAATCCATTTTAATATGAAAAGCAAAGTGAAATATGAAATCTTAAATCTTTTATCAACCTTTTAAGTAATTTCCAGCTTACTGCTTCCTACTGCAGCTAATTATTAAATAACACGAACTTGGAAAAAGTAAATATCAATCCGTTTAAAAAAATATTTTGTTTTTAATATAAATGGACCATTTTGACTCTATCTGGCCGTTTCATGAAGGTTAAGTAAGTTTTTCTCACAAAGCCGGGATAGCTCAATGAGCAAAACGTACATCTATAATTAGAAGATGTGTGTTCGATGTACAATGTAGCATAAATATGTTTAACCCCTTAAAAGACCTTTTAAAGCAATGTAATTGACTAACCACACAACAAACTCTGCGAAAACCGAGAATAGAAACCGGATTTCTAACCTCATGCCGTCTTTCTACCAAATGAGTTATGCCAAAGGTATAATGAAGTGTTCTAGTGAGTTTCTTCTAAACTAAACAATAAATATTTTCTGCAACATTTTAATTTTTGGTATAAATAAGCCAATTTGACTTTAACTTTTCATCTAATCAAAAACGCAAATATTGAGTTTTAGATATTGGCCTCAGATATTGGTCTGAGTGCCTGGATATAATTGCTAAATGATTATAAAAGGAAAAATTAAAAATTAAATGAATAAATTGACTGTATAAGGTATCTAATATATACTGTCATATGCTTATTTACTTAAGGATATTTTCATATGTAAAAATTCTTTTTACACATGAAAAATATACATTCAATGAAATTTTAATACATAAATTCTTTGTTAGCTTGCAGAATACATGTATCTCGGTATAAGTTGCTTCAGATATTTAAAGACAAGAAAGATAAACAAATCTAAGCAAGTTTGCAACTTTTACATATGTTTATTCTTATGAAATAGTTTAAAATTGAACTTTGTGTAGTGAAAAATGTGTCTCCCATTTGAATTGAATTTCATTATTTATGTTGCATCGTTCACGCTTCAACTCTCAGCAACACGAAGTAGCTTTCAGAAAATCTAAAAAGAAAAAAAATTACTTTTTTGTTCGAAACTTTAAATGCTTCGGGGAGAATCGGAAAAAATACAAATTTCTAAGAAATTCTCCGGCTTTTCAAAATGGAACAAGATTTGGTCTCCCGTATTTGATAAAGTGTGGATGGAATAGTCCACAAGTATTCGCAGCGTACATTCTGTCACAAATCAATCCGATGATACGTCTTCATTCAATGATTCTCGCTTTCATCAATCTCTGTTTCTCGAATCTCTTCCACCTATTTGTTGCAGCTAGGTTTCAGGGTTATTCAAAATCCAGATACTTTTTCCCGGAAGAAACAAGAACTAACATCTCATATATATAGCGCTAAGGATATATGCTCGTTTATAAATATATGTATGTATGTAAATATATATATACTATCTGAGTACAATTTAACTAAATTTTCTCCTCGTAAAAACAGGTTATATTATTAATGAGGGCTCAAGGTGGCATTGTAGTAGTGCGCTGGCTTTCGGTGCTGAAGGTGCTCGGATCGAAACCCGACGAGCGCCATTAAAATACCTCCACGTCTAGGCAGGATATGGGCACGTTAAATCCATAGACCGAAAAGTCCCCCTATGAGGTTAGTGAGGTTAGGAGAAGGTACGATCCCTTTCAGATGTCGCCCCTGGGGGGCTGCGAGGTCAAAATTGAGGTGGCAGACAGGTTCCAACATTTGTGGTGCTATATAAACCGGAGCTGCACACTTTAGCCCGAAGCTTGTATGGCCTGGAATGGAACTTACAGCCAGGAGGCATTAGAAACAACAACAACAACAATGTATAATGAATATTTTACAAAGTCCTTCAACATCCTCATTAACTCAATGTTTAAAGGTATGCATTCCCACACGTATTTTTATTGCATAAAATAAGTTTAATGTAATATAAATCATACAAAATGTACCAAAGCGTGTCCTTAATTATCTATATTGTTCTTTTCTTATTCAACGTCATAGAAGTAAGTATCTATAAGCAGAACTGGAAATGAACAATCCTCCACTTTTTTCGATAATGGTACACTGTAGAAGTTTCCCAACACTATTCAAATAATTAACTAGACTATAGAAGTTTCCCAACAATATTAAAATGATTAACGTAGAAATGACTTACTATAAATTCCCTGTACTTCATATTTCACTTAAGGATTTTATTAGAAAAAAATGTGTTTTCTAGATTTAGATATGTTTATTTAAGTTTATTTTATCTTTTTTGAAAACGGGTTTGTTCGGATAAATTATTGACCTTTTTTATACATTTTACATGTACTTGACATTGTTGATGCTATTAAGGATTTAAAAAAATGTACTGAGACATTTCGAATTTGTTAAAACAATTCTGTGTTCTGTAGAGCACACGGTGACTTTAGCTGTTACTGATACTGAGATGTATCATATTACACGAGGATATGTTAGGATAGATCTGAAATATCTAAAGGAAACTCAAGATGCTTTCTAATTTTTAATCATGTTTGATTTATAAAAATAATTGCTTTATTCTTTAATATTACGTTACAGTATTATTTCTTTTCTTTTTTAGCAAGTTCCACGAGCGCTTCCCCTATTATGCAAAGGAAATATTGCAAAGGTGAGCAGAGCTACATTTTTGTGCGAGAGAGCAAAATGAAATAGCGACATCAAGTCAATCCCTGTCTGAAGATGATTGTTCTAGCAACTCTTTTTTCATGTGGTTCGTTAATACGCAAAGTAAAGCTAAGCCAGTTTAACCCCGAATTCTGTGATAAGCATTTTAATTTAAGGTTAAAGAAGAGAGCAGTTTCAGTAAAGTATAAATTTGTCTTCAAGTTAAAAATACATTTTTGTATTTACATAAAAAGCTACACTATTTTTCATAAAAATTCCGGTATGTCTAATTTTGGAAACTCTTCTTTATTTCTAAAGATATCAAATAATGGAAGCTCTGTACTGTATTGCCTTTCGAAAACTTAGAGAATTTCCGGTTGTTTTTAAGATCAGAGATTCACCCAAACAGATGCAGTTTTGAATGTGAACTATTAAAAATTTTTTGAACTAAGAAATATTAAACATATTTTTTTAAGAGGTGATGAAATGTAATTCGTCCTCACAATAAATAATATATTAGAACTAAGAGAGTGAAAACACGCAATCTCTTCCTGATTTAAAAGAAAACTATTTACTGATGATGTACGTATTAGGTCGGCCAAAAAGTTCATTCTGTTTATAAGGGAAAATATATGACATTTTTTTTACACCAGCAATTTTATGGAACAACGTGTTCAACGTTTTATTCCACTACCTTCTGCCATCTTTCAGGTAACTTCATAGTTCCCTCCTCCCAAAATTTTTTATCATTTTGAGCAAAGAAATGTTCCAGGTGTGTTTTGCAGTCTTCCAGGCAATTGAAAATTTTTCCTGTAAGATAATTTTGTAACGACCGAAATAAATAGAAATCCAAACGTGTAATGATTGCTGAAGGCTGCGGATGAATCAGAACTTCCCAGCCAAGCTTTAACAGTTTTTGGCCTGGTCTTCAAAGACACACGCGGTCTTGCGTTACTCTGATGGAAGGTTGTGCATTTTCTTTTCATACGTTCATTGAATTCGACGATTTCATTGAGTTCTGCTTTCAGTTGGTCTAAATGGGAGAAGTACTTGTTAGAATTAACCATTTGGTTTCCAGAAGGAGCTCAAAATAGAGGATTCGCTTCCAGTCCCACCCTTTACACAACACCTTATTTGGATGAAGACCGGGCATTGGTGTGGTTCCAGGTGGTTCATTTTACTTTCCCATGATCTTTTTCGTTCTACATTATTATACGGTATCCACCTTTCAGTGCCCGTCATAAGACACACGCGGTCTTGCGTTACCCTGATGGAAGGTGGTTCATTTTCTTTTCATACGTTCCGGATGATTTCATTGAGTTCTGCTTTCAGTCGGTCTAAATGGGAGAAGTACTTGTTAGAATTAACCATTTGGTTTCCAGAAGGAGCTCAAACTAGAGAATTCGCTTCCAGTCCCACCCTTTACACAACACCTTATTTGGATGAAAACCGGGCATTGGTGTGGTTCCAGGTGGTTCATTTTACTTTCCCATTATCTTTTCCGTTCTACATTATTATACGGTATCCACCTTTCATTGCCCGTCATAATTTGTTTTAAAAACGGAACGTTTTCGTTACGTAGAGAATCGCATACGAAGGTACCGTCAAAAATGTTTTTTTCCCGCTTAACTTATGTGTAACCCAAACAGCAAAGTGATTTACATAACTAAGCAGGTGCAAATGATTTTTAACGCTTTATTTGGATATTTCGAGTAGTTCGGCTATCTCCCGCGTGGTATAACGTTGATTGTTCTCAATTAATGTCTCGATTTGGTCGTTTTTAACTTCACCTGGTTTTCTCGATGTTAGAGCATTGTCCAGCGAGAAATCTCCAACACGAAATTCGCAAACGACTTTTCACACACTCTATCAGTTATAGCACCTTCTCCATACATTGCACAAGTCCTTTTTAGGGTTTTAGTTACGTTTTTACGTTTCTTTAAACTATAAAGCATAATTTACCGAATATGTTGCTTATTTTCTTCCATCTTCAATAGGAAAATAACTACAAAAAAAATTCACTGGTTTTGATAAGTTTTTTAAAAAATGAACTCTGATATGGCAGCTGTCACAACACCATCTAATAAAATCGTTTCGAATGACCTTGAAGACAACAAAGCGCTAATAGAGCCATCTCACAGTAAAACCAAATAACATTTTGGCTAATCCAATATGTATTCTAATATTAAAAAAAAACATAGTTTTGCAGCCGTGTCTTATTTTCAAATAATTAATTTAAAGTATTAAAAAGTATTAAAATTTTAAATATTAATGCTGGAAATATAATCGAATATTCTTACTAAAAATTGTCTTGCTGCAAAAATACTAATAATTAACCTGAAAAAGAAATGAACGCAATGATTTAGAAATAATTGTTTTCTGACGCAGAGTAATTATGTCAGATAGCTGGAACACCATGCTTTATTATTATTAAAGTATGCATGCTACGTTTTCAAAGTGTAAATATAAAATTTCTTCGCTTTATAACGATTGTCACTTGTGCTAACAACAATATAAAATATTTAAAATTTTAAAACAATACGCCATTTAGTATTGCCAAGAAAAACACTATTTTAAAGCTCAAAGCAGAAGTGTTAAAGACGAATTATCAATCGCTATTGAAGTTTTGTGAATAATTTAATGGAGTAAAAAAAAATCTTCAAAAAGCAGAAATGTAGATAAAAATATATTCCTTTATAATCCAGAAAAAAATATTAACATTTTTGAAATCGAGAACTTATTTTCTAATAACCTTACACTTTATACGCATTTTATCCACAAAAGCTCAAAGCGACTAGATATAATTTATTTCATTATATGATTAATTGTGATTACTAGCTAAGGAAGCACTCTCGCAGTTAACCACACAAACACATAAAATTCCTAGCTGCAGTTTAGGTAGCCAGGGAACGCCTACAACATTGCACTCTATAAATAGTGCAACGTAATGAATGATATTGCTCCCTATAAGTGAGTTGGCCTGACCTGCAACAATCAATCTTACTGTAGCAATCCGTTTTTATGATCAAACTTTGTATTGAGTCATAATTTTCTTGACAGCGATGTAATAATCTCTCGATAAATCGATGCTTTTAATTGATCGAAAGAATTGTCCCACTTTTAAACGATTGAACAATAGATAATATGAGAAACTATAGTTGTTTAAAATTAATGGAGATTAACGAACATACATAAAATGTGTTTCTGGTTCAAAAAAGAGTAAACCTATATAAATATTAGCAGATATTTTATTAAAATTAATGTTCTAATACAAAGAGGAGAACATTTTAATATTCGTACTCAATTAGTTTCCTAATGAAGTCGTTAAATAACAATATATTTTAAGTTCAGAGCGGATACAAGATTTAGGGGTAAATAAAGATATGAAGGAGGCAATATATCATAAAGGAATCATCTTTATGATTATTTAAAAAAAATCTGCATTGCAATAAATACATTTTTGAAGCTTAAAACTTGTTTAAACCACTACAAAGTTAATTGTTTTTTAGCTATTTAACAAGCCTTTATCAAAACATCGAGATATTTTTAATTTGATAACTAAATGCTATACTAATTAGCCATATACTATGATATTTTAACATCTAAATTTAGACTACCTACCTACGAAAATATTTAATAAATGCACTCACAGACAAAACTTTTAAGAGAAAACTATGAAAAAAATATGTCAAAAATCTGTATAAATAAATCAGGAATCAAATAATTTGCTTAATTTATAATGTATGGTCCATTGCATAAAACATAATTTCGTTCCCCTTTTGGCATACCTCTCTACTCATCAATATAATGTATAGTCAGAAATATTAATCATCTTAATTTATTTTCAACGCGTATTAATCCTTTATTTAAGATCTTTATAACCAATAAAACAGAATTACAAACGAAATAAAATGGCTGAATATTTTTTCTGTTACTAATTTTCATTTTTTTAATATCACGATTCTACGTAACGTTAAGAAGAGGATGTTAGATAAGACCATAATCCTGTATTTGAATTTTGTATAGCAGTATAAAAAATAATAGAAAGGAATCTTTCATCTGAAATAGCTTAAAATTAAGGTTTCTTGGTCGTTGTCTCTCTATAAAGAAATTAATCGAAGGAATCTTTATTTCAATGAAAAAATTTTGTGCTTAATATTTTTTAATTTAAGCAGTTGAAATGTATAAAATGATTAGAGATAATATTATAAGATTGAAGTAATATTATTGTTCAATTGACTTTTGACGTTTAAAACAGTTTCTTTCATCCTAAACTAAGAAATAATTTTAAATCCATTTCTATATACCCTTACTCGTTCGTCTTTTAAAGATCATTAAGCAAACTAGATATTAATGATTAGTAGAATAATTTTCGAACTAATCAGTGTTTAAAAGAGGTTGACTTTTGTCATACTACTTCGAATATACACTATGTGTTCGAAGGTTTTGGACATTGAAGTATCTTGTTTATTTGTAAAACAGAAAAGAAATTAATAGTTCATAGGTCCACCCTAGGCTTTGTTTTCTGACACAGTCTCCGCTCCTCTGAGAAGAAAATCTGCAGACTGAGGAACTATTCGTCATTCTCCAAATAGATCATTGTCTAGTTCATTCACTGATGTTAGGCGGTGTCGCTTAGTTTCAAATCACCAACCAGTTCATCTGATTGTTGTTCCATCAGATTGAGATAACTGCTCTGAAAAAGTCAGTCAATTGAAGGAACATTACTGACCTTAAACCAACACTGCACTACCGACGATTAATAGACGTGAGTTTTTATAATGCTCAAATAATAAACGATTGGTTCCAACACCAAAAACTTTTCCAGAATGTTGGAAGTGAAGAATAATCTAAAGTGTCAAAATATTGTCTCAGTATTGAGTTTTTTCAGTGTTTTAAAGGATTCAACCAGGTAAAATATCCTCAAACTTGAATGCCCCGTCAACAAACTTGAAAGTAGCGCCTCAACTGTCGATGTTCACCTGTCTGGCTATTCAGGCGGGTGATGAACATAAATCTACCTCTCTCCACACTCGACCTCGTCCATCAGATTACTATACGATATATTCATTATTCGTCTCCCCATAATAATCATTGCGCAGGTATCCATTATCTATCATACTCTCTGTAGTCGACGCTTCGCCATGCGCGTGCTAATGTTCAATAGATATAAATAACATCGTAAAGTATTTAGGTGCTTATGAATTAATACTAACAAATTAGGAAAAGTTTGTTTGGATTATCTCCAAGAATCTTTAATGATTTTTTGTACGATACTTTTCATCCCTTGGTGAACCCAATCTGTCAGTATGAGCAGTCTACCAGTTTACGATTGTATGGGCCTAGCTCCTAAACATTTTTAATACAATATCATTTACAGATAATCACGTATTGATAGAAATCTCATAAATAAGTTTGTTGCGAAGTTAGCATAATATCACTTGCCTTTGTTTGAAGTCAGTACTCTTTTCTCCATGAGTTATTCTACTAATATTACTTTGGCATTAAGTTCAGTAACTTATCTGCTCAGTTTTATATCGCTCTTATCATTTGACATGGCGTATACTCAATTATTTCAATAGCTTTCCTGATTATATAAATCATAGAGTAAATGTATTTAATTGTACGAAAATTTTGAAACCCAGAAAATTAATACGGTATAATATCCTTAGAATATTTTTCGTCTAGAAAGGTATTACCTTATTTCTAATACTAAAAGATATGTAAAAAAAGGCAGAAAAATTCAAATAGACTATTGTACACAAGCAATGAAATTTTAAGACATCATCGAGATCTATTTTTTTACAAAAAATGTTATAAAACTTAATAAAACTTTGGTCTTAATAAAACTGGGCAGAAATTTTATTTTCAATTCATTTTTTTCCAGTTATGCACTTTTCGTTTTTTTTTAAACTGGTATTTTGCTGTACTGTGTCTTTTATTTGTATATTAACTATTTGAAAAAAAATTCAGATATCTAATATAGGATTCAGAATTTTAAAAAAAAATTATTTTATATTTAAAAAATATTTTGACCTAGATCAAGCAGTAAAGAGTAATTTTTAATTATTTGAGCAAAGAGTTGTATTACCACATTCAGCAAGGTTTATAAAACCTTAGTTAGATATTTGAAGTTATTGCCTAAACGCAAACTAAATATTAATACTTCTTTAGCAAATTAGGTTAGTTCTTGTAAACATGCTTTGAATGCTTGTGGTTTTTCAAAATTATCTTTAACAGGTACCACGTAACCCATGTGGCCATTCATTGGAAATTTGCATGAGCATAGCTCTCTTCTTGGCATCCTACAGTCATGGAAACAGCTGCGAGCTGTTTCAATTCATTTTGTGGTTATTACCTATGGAAATTATAAAAAAATTTAGGTAGAGTATTATTTTGGGTGTAAATTTACTCCTCGAAAGGCAGATATAAAACTTGAGAGGATAGAAACATTTATTATGTTTTATAAACCTCGCAATTATTTATTTTGGCTACAGAAAACTGGAGTTTGTAGGTGGACGTGTAATATTTGCGAATTCCTGAAAATATTCGAAAAAATCGAGTCAAAATTAAATATTATTCTCAGATCTTCTGCTATACCGGATATCAATTTATATACTATTATAGTTTCTATTAATGTTGACAATAACTCTTGCTTACTTACTTACACACACACACACACACATATATATATATATATATATATATATATATATATATATATATATATATATATATATATATATATTAATATTTTAGGTGTGTGTATATGTACATGAACTTGAAATGGAAAAAAACGTAACCTTTGACGTTATCCATTGTTGTTCCTAGATATTCTTCATTAGACCTTAGACGTAAATGCTGTTTATACACATATTGTAAATCTTGACTTGTAAATAAAAATATTGTATAAAATTGTTATAAAGCATTTTTTCTACATTTTCCCCCGTAATATTTTCATACAGTTTCCTGTTGCTTGCTATGCATGCGCGGATATGTTTAAGAATTACCATATTTAAAAGTACGTTTTTAGAGTTAATTGCCTGTATCAGCAGTTACAACATCATAAAAGTTTTATCGGGATGTCTATATCATTTTAAAATAAATTTGGTATATCCAGAAGTACTTATTTTGTAACACATAGAGTATTTTCAGACCTATACTAGCTCACGTATAATCAAACTACAACTCCACTTTAAAAACAGTCTCTAAGTATCCACTATCTTATTCATGGTCTCCCTGTTATACCGTACTCTGTTTGATTAGCTTGCATCTGAAGTAAACAGCGCAATGCAAGACGATTATATGAAATTTATGACTAGAATCTGATCGCAGACTCTTATTCTAGAAAACGAAAATAACGAGATTATACTCTTGGAAATGTGCAGCCGTAACCGAAGCAAGAATATCAATATTCAAGATTACTTAATTGTTTATCTTCCTCTACCTTTTCAATGGTATGAAATCCCAAGCATATATGAATATAAAATCATTTTCTTAAAAGATATCTATCATTATCTGGATTCTTCGGAAATCCCCAGATAGTGTTTAAACTTAAATATATTTCCCCATAGTGAAATTATTATGCGTAGAAAAGCATTTCATCTGATTATCTGAAACCCAGGTGTAGATTAAGAATCTCTTTTTACTATAAGTTTCATTAAACTAGTTTTCGCATTTTTATACGTCTGTTACTTAAACTAGAATTTTTTAATATTAGATGACCACACACAAACTCTGTGTGTGTGTGTGTGTGTGTGTGGGTGTGTGTGTGTGTGTGTGTGTGTGTGTGCGTGCGTGTGTGTGTGTGTGAGTGTTTCAAGACTTAATTTATAAAAACGAGCAACAAATAATTAACAAAAAATAAGCAGATGGCAGCACCAGTCAGACCACTGTAATTGATCATGTAATGTTAGCCTGTTCGCACCTGCTCCAGCATTGCTGTGCTCAGGAGATTAAAAAGTAAAACGCAGAGCCTGAGAAATTACGTTGCCCAAAAGATGCATGTTACAGGGTGGTAAGTTGAGCAAAATGGCGATATAGCCGTTAATTGAGCTGGAGTTCTTTAGAACTTGAAGTTAATAAAATCTTTAATTATGAACTTATCAACCAAAGTGTTATCATTCCTAGCCTCCAGTCACGACTGCATCATGAAGAAGTAAAATATATTTATTTTAAGGAGGATATATATATATATATATATATATATATATATATATATATATATATATATATATATATATATATATATATATATATATATATATATATATATATATATATATATTTTCTCCTTCTTTTTAACCCACCTTTCTTTTTTGTAGACTCGACTGAGGACAGCCGGAGTCGAAGGATGGCCGAATTTGTGGGAGTTTTAATTACCCATGGTTTACCACAGAACCTCGTACGTGGTCAGAAGAAGCTCCCGCATCCTCAACACGCGTCTACAGCAGCGCTACATGCCCGTTTTTGTTTTTAAAACGTAAAATCAAACGGAGTAAGAAGTATTCCTGAGTGGATATCGTCCTGTGTGGACGTTACAATTGTTCATGTGAGACGGATGGTTTCAATCTATTGTATAAATGATAATATTTGTACTTAGTGGAATATAGAGTTTTGTTTCATCTGTGTGATGTTATTTTCGACCAAGTGACCACACCCTAGACACCAGGATTTCTATAGATATTTAGGGGCTCGGCTGGAATCAAGTTGAATCCTGAAGCGAAAGAGTGAACAATGTTTTGACTGATTTATTTATATTATCTGTGATTATCACTGTCAAGCATGGCGTATTTGGTGAGAATAAGAAAAAACGATTTATTAATTCTAGTTGATGAACTTGGGCTGATAGCCCCACAAAATCCGAAAGTAGCTAATTTGATTAAATTAATGAGTGATAATAAGGTATATGATGAAGACGTCACTAAAGCTATCATAGATAGAATTGAAGAGGAAAAAGAAGAAAAGTCGAAAGCAAGACTCGCTAATAGATAGTTTCGAATAAAGAAATTAGAATTGGAATCTAAAATCAGATCCAAGAGTGTAGACTAACACTGTATCTGCTCCGTCGGCAGGGAAACATGACTTAATTAAGTTAATGACAAAATATGATGTTAATACCGATGTTAGTGTTTACTTAGCATTGTTTGAGCGACAGATTGGTCACCTTGAAGTCCTAAAGAACTTTGGGTCACATACTTGTTTGGACTAGTACCGTTGGATATTGTTAATATCATAGCGAGAGAGCCTGACCCACTCGTGAATGATTATGAGCACGTCAAGTTGTTGCGGATGAAACGTTTCAAATTGAGCCCTGAACAGTTCAGGCAGAAGTTTATCTCATATAAAAGAGAAGCGTCAGCTTCTTGGCACGATTTTGGATTTGATTTAAGAAATTTCTCTGAGGAGTGGTTAAAGGGAGTCAAATTTTCCGATTTTTATGGGTTAAAGGAACTCATTGTGACTGATCAATCAAAACGTAGAGTCCCGACTGAAATGCAGGAACACTTCATTGATAAGTTAGGCAGAATTAAGAAATAAGAGGAATTTCTTACTTAATTAGAAGATTACGAGGCTGTGAGCGCAATTTTCGGAAGCAAACCAAGGAAGCTGAGAAAACGAAATTTTCGTTTCGCGCCCAGGTAAATGGCGTTAGACCGCAAAAAGCTTTCGACAAAATGACTAAAATGGAGATAGAAAATCTATTAGATGTTGCAGATGTAATGATTGGGGCCACAAATCTTTTGAGTGCGAGAATAAAAATGAAGGCCCTAGGTGACTAAAATGCAAGTCTTTCGGCCATAGAATGAGAGCATGCACGTCGGGGGTCTGACTACGCAAAAGATTCTCTGGTCACCCACTCAACAAATAGAAGAAAATCGGAAGTGAATGTTCGAATAAACGAAAATGGAACATTTGATTTGCTGGACAGTGGAAGTGAAATTTCTTTGTTGTCGTATGTTTTTTATATAAAAATAGGATCACCCAAACTTTCTTTTGATGCGACGAAAATAAGAGGTGTTAGTGGGGAAAGTATATCTCCTGTAGGCTATTTTAATTCTAGCTTAAATATAGAGAATTATGTAGTTTCTAGATATTTATGTTCTGCCCAATTTGTGTAACAATTTGATCATTGTGCTGATTTACATGAACAGTTAAACGTTAAAATAGAGGAAAACGAAATCGAAATACTGGGAAAAAGAAATAAATATTCTGTCAGCTATGCTCGTGTTTTTCGAAACGATGTTGAAAGCCGTAAGCCGGAAAGGAAAGACAAACAGAATTTCTCCCACTTAGACTCGTTGGCAGGACATAAGTCTGAGAACAAAATGAGGTTATTTGAGGAAAGCGATAGCTTGGTCATTCCAATTGACGAACGCATAAACGATACTGAAGCTCAAACTTATTCTATAAACAGTTTTTTAATTAGCTTAGAAAATGCGGTAAATGAGAATGAACATGACCTTAGCCATATTTCACAACGAGAGATTCGTGATGAGGTATGAAATTTAATAGCTAATTACAAACCATGCAAAACAAAAACCACTGACTTAAAAATGCACACCATATTATAGACGACATTCCCATCTGCAAGAAAGCTCGACGTATGTCATTTGCTGAACCAAAAATCGCAGAACAGCAAATATCCGAATACTTAGAGGAAGGGGTTATTAAAAACAGTTCGTCAAATTATTCACCCCGAAATTTTTTGTGTAAGAAAAAAGATGGATCTCATCGCCTGTGTATTGATTATAGAAAATTAAATAAAAATACCATTAAAGACATTTTTCCATTGCCACTTATCGAGGATGTCTTAGACCATCTCAGTGGCGCAGAAGTTTTCACAGAACTCGATTCAAAGAGTGGATTTTTCCATGTCGACATAGATGAGAAAAGTACGAAATACACGTCCTTTGTTGTTCACAATGGACAGCACGAATTTTGCAAAGTTGCATTCGGATTATCGAATTCTCCGAGTGTTTTCCATAGATACATTTATCAAGTTTTTAGAGAAATGCTAAACGACAACACATTGGTCATTTATATAGATGATAGTATCATACCTTCACGTGACGAGAGAGAAGGCTAGGCAAACTGAAAAAAGTCTTTAAGATAGCATCCGAATACGGGCTGAAGTTCAGTTTTAACGAATGTCAGTTTCTTAAAAGACAGGTCGAATTTTTGGGATATCCGATTGGGAACGGTAGGGTCCAACCCTCCAGCAGTAAAACTTACGCTGTAGACGCATTTCCAAAACCGAAACGAATGAACAAGTCCAAAGCTTTCTTGGATTGGCTGGATACTTTAAGAAGTTTATTCTTCAGTATGCGTTAGTAGCCAAGTCTTTAAGCGATTTATTACCAAAGTATTCTGAGTTTGCATTTGGTCCTAAACAGAATGAAGCATGCAAAAAATTGAAGAGCATCTTATCTGAAAAGCCAGTATTGCATATATTTAAACAAGGACAGGCATTCGTGTTACACGGAGGCGAGCAGCCATGGGCTTGGTGCGATACTTTTGATGAAGGCGGACGATGGTTATTTCCATCCGATCCATTATTTCAGTAAAAAATATAACACTGCAGCAAGAAAAGTATTGCAGTTACGAATTAGAGGCATTGACAATGGTGGAAGCTTTGAGGAAATTTAGAAATTACCTCTTAGGCTAAAATTAAAAGTGTGACCGATTGTGCAGCATTTCAGAAAACCCTTTAGAGGAAAGAACCAACACCCAAAATTGCCAGGTGGGATTTATTTATGGAAAAATTTGAGTACGAAATCTTATATAGATGAGGAACCGGAAAGAGGCATGTCGACGCGTTGAGTCGCAACGTTCGTGTAGTTTTCCAGGCGGATGACCTTACCACCAGAATCGCCTGCTGCCCAAGAGAAAGACGACTATGTTCAGGTGATAAAGTGCTTAATTGAAAATGGCCAGGGAAAGATTTCATTATAAGAAAAGATGTGGTGTACAAGATTGAAAATGGGCGTCATCTAATTGTAGTGCCAGAAGAGATGATGTCAGAAATAGTTCACCGAGTACACAATAAAGGTCATTTAAGTAGTGTTAAGACTGAGGAAGTTCTGAAACAGTATTTCTACATCCCAAAGCTGAGAAAATCAGTTGTAAAAGCAGTAGCTAATTGTGTGCCATGCATACTCTACAACAAGAAACGTGGGAAGTTTGAGGGCTTTTTAAATCCTATTCCAAAGGAAAACGTCCCATTGACCACCTATCATTTGGATCATATAGGGCCTTTGCTATCGACGAATAAAACTTACCAACATATACCCACGGTTGTCGATTCCTTTACTAAGTTTTGCTGGTTTTACCCTGTGAAAACCACAACGGCCAAAGACGTTATAGAAAAATTGCAGATCCAATGGAATATTTTCGGAAATACGATAAGAATAATCACGGTCAGGGGTCTATCTTTTCCTTTAAAGATTTCGAAGATTATTACACCAACGAAGGGATTGAGCACATGAAAATCGCAACCGGCATACCCAGAGGTAGCAGTCAGATGGAACGGATACACAGTATCCTGATGCCAGTTCTGTCAAATTTTGTCAGCGATGATCCTTCCAAGTGGTACAAGTTTGTGACAGACGTTCAGCGCGTCATCAACAGTACTACGTCGCGGAGCACAAATATACTCCATTCGACCTTTTCACCGGGACGAAGATGAAGGACAAGGGTGATCTGAGGGTGAATTTTAAAAGACGGATATTTGCAGAGTGTCATGAAAAACAGAGATGCGGGAAGAGACTAGAAAAAATATTATATATATATATATATATATATATGTTAATAATTAATTAGAGAAAGGGGAATAATTGAGATAATTTACAGGGGGCTTCAGAATAGTTTATTTCTAGCATTTAAACGTCACCCTTTTTCAGTGAGTTCGAGACGCGCGGCGAATTAAAATGGGAATCCCCGTTTTTAGAGTTGGACTTGATTCACAAAAGTTGAAGAAGGAACAGAGGGAAAATCTATTAATAGCATCAATTTCGACTCCGCCCAAGCCTCATGTTCGGTGCAGGCGTCATGAGCGCATGCGCAATGGCATTAGAAGCTTTGAAACAAAAGAGTTTTAATTAGAGAGGGATTGATTTTGATCTTAGATGGTTGCACATCGCGAGGTGTGGGATGAAAACTTGGCACGGATTGCTTTGAGGTAATTAAGTTTAAGAACAAAACTCTTGGATATAAATTAATTGTTATTTTTTACCACAGGCCTACGTTCACTGACTGCATATTAATAAATATTAGGGAAAAGTTAAGCGGCAGCCACGTGTTTATAAGACCCACGTCATATATATATATATATATATATATATATATATATATATATATATATATACTAACCTCCTGTCGGCGTTCACTCCCTCTCCTATCTATTCCTTATTTTGCATATCAAAGAAATTATGAAAGGTTAGAGAATAAATTAAGTGGTATTTCAATACGCAACACAAAAATGTTACATATTTGAGCTAATTATAATATTATATTCTTAATCCTCAAACCGGCCCATGACTTTGTTGCCACTATCAGGACTATCGGTCAAATTGACCCCCAAGCCTAAAAATCTGTTATTTTTGCGATATTACGATGCAACTGCATGTTGATATTGCATGTGCACAGGGTTGTTTGATTTATATTAGTGATGAATAGTGAGGGAAAAATCATCTACACTTATTTATTCAATTTATTAAATTTATTTTGATCTGGTATCTACATCATCAAATCGTAGGGCTCTTAAAAGAATTGCACAATGTTTCTCAGACATAATTGCTTGAAAAATTAGCCTGCCAGTGATTGAGGTAGAGAAGAGGCTTCACAGGATACTTTAAAAATCACACAGAACACTGAAATTCCTATCAGGACCATCACTATCAGGACCGGTAGGCCTGTTATTGCTCTGTGGCAATAACAGGCTACCGGTCAATTTGACAGCCATACTTTTACAAAATTGTCACTTTCTGGCAAATGGCGACCATTCGTGAAACCCCGATGTGCTCTCCCTGATGTCCAGGAACAGACTGAGGATGTGAGAGCCAGCCAAGCGTTCACGCCTCTCCCCACTCCTGCCCCACCCCTTAGTTCCACCACTCCCGGTCATAATGCCGGCGGGCCGGTTTTAGGGTTAATAATAAATTGTATTTCATTATTTGTAATTGCCTTTTGAATTAAAATCTTTGAAAATTAAAATCACAGGTTTCCCTTAAAGAATATTTTAATATCAGTTAATACTCAGGGAAAAATTCCTAAATTTTTTAACCTTGAACTTGAAATTGTCTTATAAAAGAAAAACAACTCTAATTAAAGGGTTTTTTTAATCTTTATAGTAGGGGTAAAATATCTGTCTTAAAGTGCGCGTCATCGTAAATAATTCTCAGTTCCTTATGGATTCCTAAGTGCATGTTTTTACCAAAACCTTCCAAGGATTTTACCAAAACCTTCCAAAATCTTTTATTTTTCCTAGATTTGGTTAAAAATGTCAAAAATTAGAACTTTTGCTTGCATGGATAGTAGGCATTTAACATTGTGAAAAAAATTTCTAAAATGAATCTATACATATTTGCATGTATGCGAGTAAAATTTTATACATAAATTTTAAAATGTTTCAGGTGACATATTCATGGCATTTCTTTTTTTTACTTTTAGTTCTTTGATACATAGTTATTTTATATAAACTGCATGTTTAGTATCCCATATATGACAATTTTACGCTTCTGTTATAGTCATGGTGTCATTCTCCTACTATTCGTCTAGCCATAAATGTTATGATTCATTCAATTAAGTTATTTGAGAACAAAAATTCATGTTTATCTTAATCTGTTTGACAAGACTTTTTGATTTAAATGTATGTTTACAATTTAATCCTTTTCGTTTAATAATAGATATTTTATATCAAAGATTCCTAATAATGGGGAATCCTATGTGATATGGTAACTAACACACTAACACACACACACACACATATATACATATATATATATATATATATATATAGATAGATAGATAGATAGATAGATTATATAGATATATATATACTTCTCAAGTAGCTTTATGAATAGATTCAAGAAGATCCCCAATCTACCAAATGGGAGAATATTTGTTTTACTTAAGTTTCTGAAAAAGATGTGTATTTCTTAAAAAAATTCTTTTATAAAGAGATGAAATAATTAAATGCAGTGTTTTTTGTTTTAAAATATTTCATAAGAAACAATATAATCCCCACACAAAATACAAAGATAAAGGGATAACAGTGAACATCACGAGTTGAGTGCTGACTTTGCCAGCATCAACTCGTGCAAAGCATCAACGGCAACGCACGTAGATGGTTGCAAAGCATCAACGGCGTGAAACCCGAGAACTACAGATGGTATGCAGAAGTACTAAAAGCCCATTTGAGGAAGCATCTATAAAACGGAACAGAGGCCTACCACCGTGTATTGATTGTTGGGATGCAGTCAATAAAGGATCTTACTGAATTCGAAAGATCCATCATTGGCATCGAGAATCCGCAAGTCGCATATTTGTTCAAAACAGCTTTTGGCCCCAAAAGTTCCTTTGATGAAAGACATGTGTCTTATATGCTCTAAAAAGCGGGCATACAAGACCAATGAATTTGGTGTGAGGAGTTCATATATTTTCTAATTGCCTATGTTCCTAAACTCTGGCAAACTTTCCCACATTATTGAATTGGTGTCTCTGTGGACCACTTTCTGGATGAATAGGAGTTAATCGTTGAGCGACTTTTAAGCGTGGTCTATAGATTTTGGTTTGGGTTATACCTAGACCAAGGATATTAGTCGCAATAACCACAGTTGTTGGCGAATGTCGATAAATAAATATTTACTATCATGGTGCACAAGTTGTTGTCAATTCAACATCATTGAACAATCCCAACTTTCTATCACTTTCAAGTAAGAGATGCTCCTCAACCAAATAAATAGCACTGTTTCCACAGAAGCCACTGAAACAAACTCATTTTCCCTGAGCATGGATATGTAATACTCTACGATATCACATAAGAGGCTTTCAGTTGACATCTGTAGACAACGGGTCATCGTGGTAAGAAAGATTGGATGATTTTTCAGACATTTTCCTTATGATAATTAGAGAGATGTGAGTGTCACATATTTTTGTCCCTAGTGAGTCCAGGAAGGTTCATAGACACACGAATAAGTCTGTAGAAAGTTTACGAAATGAGATTACAAGTGAAAAGAGCTATAGTGCGAACAACAATAACAGCATCAACAAATTTATGTAGTGCAGTGATTTCTTTCTACACAAAGTGTTCCTCCACCAAATCTGTCCTGGATCTTAGTTAAGCTCAAAGAATCGGATACTAACAGGTGGCCCTTAGTATGATTAACGGTAATGTAATGTCATTTGATGTAAATTACCAAAGAAATAACGTTCCAAATTTATCACTTCTATAATCAATTATTACACCCATATATATATATATATATATATATATATATCCTTGTAATCTTATTAAATATGCTTGGAGAATATTTTAATAATTTTTATGCTAATTACATAGAAAGTTGGGGGAGATTGAAAACCTAAACGAGCACATTTTTTAACCCTTTGAGCTAAAATCCTCACTTATGAAATATTTGTAGATCTTCTTTGATCCGATAGAATAATTAGTTAAATGCTAATTAGACACTTCAAAGAAACATACAAAAGATCTCGATAAAGTGCATCTTAAGAATATGATACATTGGGCTTAATTTAGCTGAGAGGAAATCTTTTATTTACAAATGATACTCTCTTTTATTGCAGTTGTTCCTAGAGGGATGTTTGGATTCCAAGTGCCCTTTCCATGGTGATGCTACAGTTGCTTGAAAGGGAGAGGACCGCAGGGCATAATTATTGGGTCATTATTCCGCGGGTAAAGAAAAGCGAGAGTTTATTTCGAAAAATTACCCCACTCCCCCCTCTCGATATTTTGAAGCAGCGCTTGGTAATCGAAACTTTCGTGCAGACTTGCTGCATGCGAAACTGGCGCAGTTCGTAGCATTGTGGTAAAATATTAGGGGATTTCATTTCGAAAATGATATGCAATTGCTACTTAATCTTTTGCCTTGCGTCGCTAGAAGTGCAATGCGAAATCAGGGTATATTACTTTTTTACGTGTTGGGAAAGTCTCTGACAAGCATTGTACGGAATAATTCTCAAAATTAAGGCCTGCAGAAGGATAGGCTGCTGTGAAAGGCAGCTTAAAGCAATGTGTCATCAATTATTTGTTTTTCCTGCAGAAAATGTGTTCCTTCTGCAGTTCCTTGAATTATTTGTCCTTTCTGTAATATTTGCCTACATAAAATGAAAAACGTAAGACTGAATGAAGATTGTACATTTGTATCATGATTTACTAAAGTAGACAAAATTGAAACTTCAGAATGGTTCTATTCATTTTTACAATATCGAGGATTAGATTTCTGTTTTCTGCTTTAAACTAATCATATTGAAGGGCTTATTTTATGTTCAAATTTAAGACGCAATGAGTAATGTTTAGATTTTACTGAATCAAATAATTACTAATCAAATAATGTTAAATTGCTCATAAAATCTCAGAGCAGTTATATCCATGAGTGTTGTTTGGATAAAATATTTTCTAGACTGCAATGATAATCATATTTTCTTGATATACCATTATTTATCCCGGCAGTTTTCAAAAACGTGTCCTAGTTATATAATTACTCTCCCTGTTTCTTCGACAAAAGTGGTTATGAGGAAATCGTGGAGAATATAACATCCTCATTTAGACATGATTTTTCGGGTTCTATAATACCGACCTCGGGGTCAAGAAACCCATGATTTTGACCAGGGAAAGGCAAATGGTCATTCAAGTTTTCATAACATAAATATTTTCTCCTTTAGGCCAATCAAAAGCTACGGATTCCGTTAACATTCAGCTAATGGCAAAATATAAAATAGTTTAAGTTGTCTGAAGCATTTTATTTAGTTTTTTCCTCAGAATTAGTTACGTCTTAAAATTATTTAATTATTTTTTCTTTTGTTTAAAATATATTTTACTCTTGGATGAAAATATGCTGTAGTAATACAATGGCTTTGACCTCGAGATAAGTCAATTTGTTTGGATCTGCAAGTGGAGTAATTTGATGTGAGAGACCCTTTTCAGCAAAAATACAAGTATTCTGACAGATTTCGCTTTCTAATTTTGGAACTTAAGGCAGATTGTCTTTTTGTTGTTGTTGTTCAAGGAAATGCTTTCTTTTTAAGAGAGAAGTTTTCTTCATCTTTGATAAAGGCGTAACTGTTAGATAAAGCAACTCGAATACAACTCTACATGTTCCGCCTGATTCTTTTCCAACTACTTGACTTGAAACTTGCTTAAGATGGAAGAAAATTCTTTGACCTTCCTTTACAATGAATTTCAAATGAACACCAAAAACATAGCTGCTCTTACGTTCATTTGCAGCGAAAGAAGATTCGAAAACACCAAAGAATGCGATAATATGTTATACAAAGCACTTGAGTATACATAAATTTAATTAAAAGCTTCATTTGAAAGTGCTTTACAAATATAGAAATTTTTGTAATCACCGCGATTGGTTCCATATTTTTGCTTGCTTCTGAACTTTATATGTTAATGATTAAATGTTAAGTTCCATTGCAAAATGTACCATGCCCTTTTATATATTAAAGAGGAATCAAATGTTGACCATGTAATGCCATTGCGTAGTCAGTATCAAATAGTAGACCGTAGTGGGCTCTTGGAGAATCCCGCCTTTCCTTGCTTACTGAACTGTGTAAACAGCAAAGCATCGAGAAAAAAATGCTCGTTATTCCAGTCGCCTCATGTGACTAAAGCATAAAATAATCCCCCACGTTAGCAACGGATGTCGATTCACGGCTGTTGTTTTTGTTTCTGTAATTTGGAATCTACCATTCATGTTCACAAACAACGAAGTTTTTCGTTTAAATTTCCGGCTCCTCCGGAATTCTTTGGTTGGTTGATAGAGTACGCTACGGTTATCTGTTGGTATATGAGAGTTAAATAGTACCCTGAACTACAGTTTAAAGACATTCCGAATAATTACCAATATCCATGCTACCAGCGGTACTCGTACCCACAGACTGTGGGGCCGAACAGTAGAGTCCTAGTTATTCAGTTGCTATATCCGACTAAGTTCGTAATTAGGTCACGCATTCTTTTGGGGTATAGTGTGTTTTGTGCATAGTTTTGCGAGGAATTCCCCTTTTTTATGAGTTTGTAAGAAGTGTGATTAATATTTAGCGAACAGAAAATAAGTTCCACGGTTTACAGTTGTCCTTTTTAATCAGTGAATACAACCGTACATTTGACGAAGAAGCAGCATGAACTCCATATTTAAAAACATCACAGTTACTAGTATGTTCAGTTAAGCATCAACATCTTTCAATATTTCATAAAGCTAAATACTTTAAAAAAGATACTTGCAAAAGTTTATCTTACTTATGCTTACGTCTAATATAATTCCAATATGTCCCACATTACACATTGTATTTTTGCATGATATCTATATATATATAAAACAGTTTCGTAACTGACTGACTCACTGACTGACATACACCGCACAGACAAAACCGCTGGACCAAAAGGGCTGAAATTTTGCATGGCGATTCTTCTTATGATGTAGGGGTGCACTAAGAAAGGTTTTTGAAAAATTCTTCTTAGAGTTTTTAAAATTAAACTTGTAAGCTGTTTTAGTAACTTATTTTAAGTTTGCATTTAAAAAAATAATTTGAGGGTTATAAAATTTATATCATGAGAAAGATCATAAAAATTCCTTTAAAATGAAATCTTTTTCGAATCTTTGCCTCCATTTTCTGATTTTTGGTGAATTTTAAAGATTAATTTTAGAATTTAATTTATTAAGTGCTGATCATGTGATTTCTTTTTGTTGTACTTTAAATAAATTTATCGTTACGTGATAACATCGAAATAGCCCCAAAAATATTTTTTTTCGTTCTAATGCGGCAGACGATTGGACATTATCCAAAAAAATACTAAATAATATGTTCCTCAAAATGTACTATATTAACTGTACTATAATCTTTAGTATATCCTATTAGATTTCATTTGAATATTTTCTTCTACATTATTTTGTCTTTAAAAATATCCCTTACGATTTTTTTATAAATATATATATTTATATATACATTTTTACATCAATTGTATACATTGATCATCGTATTTATTATAAATATATATATTTATTTTTTTGGTATTAATTGCATACATTGACCATTGTATTTAATTTGAATGTACTCCGTAGCGAAGTGCGGGTTTTCAGTTAGTAACTTATATTATAATTACTTTTAGAATCATTTATGTAAGAACGTATATTCTGTCTGGACCGAGGGCGATTATAACTGCTCCTGAATTTAGTCAAATTTTCATTAGAAATTATTCCTTTTCATAGCACCATATACCTCTTTGAACAAGTGTATTTTGTACTTCTATAAGTACAACAAAAGTTTTACATTTTCTGTTCTAAAAGAGCGTACTTTTTAGCGAACTTCTTTTTGTATGCAATGATAAAATGATTGCGTTTGATCTAGTTATCTGAGCAATCTTCTATGATATAATTTTACGTAGTACCTTTAATTTTTACTTTATTTCTTCAAAATTTTCTTCAAAAGATCATGTTTTGCAACTTTGCAACTTCATCTTATTTATTCCATTACCATATTCCTTCAGCCCAATGAAAAAATTCACCGACTTTTGCTAGTGAGAACTGCAAAGCAAATATCTAACAGCATCTTTTTCTCACTTGATTAGTTAAAAGGTTAATCAAGGTAAAAGGAAAAGATTATTCCTTTTCTTTTTGCTTCTCAAAAAGAGAATTTGGTGATAAAAAATAAAAGAGCATATGCCAGTCAGAAATTTAAACATTTTTAACATGATTAAAATTAAATGTTATAACTTTGGTACAAAATTTGTGGTTTTTCCATATGTGGTTTATAGTTAATTTACGAATATTTGGAATTCATGGCTTAGTATAACTACAAGAAATAATTTCACTACATTTGACTATAAAGTTATTGAGAGACGGAATTTTGTGGTATATTAGCAAGGTCATAAATAATTGCATTTAATGCATCTTTGCTAACTATTTAAAAATGTCTCCTATTTTATCGTAATGATTCTAATAATGATCCTGCCTGTTTCCTAGAGTCTATCTATGTAAAAACATTACATTAAGTATGCATCTTATGCCTATGTTTATTAAATTTCTGCATTATGATAAAATCATATTATGTATTTTATATTACACTAGTGTAAGAAATTAAGAGAATTTGCAGACTTTGTCGATTATCTCTAGAACTACTATACCGATTTTAATGAAATTTGATATGTCTATACATTGATACAATACAAAAGAAATAATCATTCAATAATTGTAATACACACACATGATCGTGCGTAACACTCGTTGGAGTCGGAAGGTATGAAACAGCGGTTGCAGAATAAACAAAAAAATGGTTAATAGATGGGTTAATAGGGGGTTTGGTCCCGTCTTACAGATATACAGGTCTCGCAGCGTGATTTCATACTTGAAATAAGGCAGTTTATCATTTCCTATGGCAATTGGTTCCACTCGTTCAGTAACGCTGTTTTCCTTCCATGGATGGTTCTCGGAGGGGGGTCATTGAGAGTTGGGGAGGGCAATTGCGAGTTGCAATTGCCCTCCCCAGAGCGTCCCAGACATGCTCTATAGGGTTAAGGTCTGGAGATCTGACTGGCCAATCCATCCGGCGAATATCCTCCCTCTCTAGAAATTCGTCGACCAGAAGAGCTCTATGTGGCCTCTCGTTATCGTCCATTAAAATGAACTCAGGGCCAACTACGCCCCTGAAAAGGCGAACATAGGGCTCCAAGGCCTCATCCTTATACCTCACACCAGTCAAAGTGCCTCTTTCAAAGACATGGAGAGGTGTGCGGCCATCCAACATGATGCCTGCCCAGACCATTAAACCTCCTCCTCCATAATGGTCAATTTCGCGGACATTGGAGGGTAGGTAGCGGGTCTCTGGTTCTCTCCATATGAACGTACGGCGAGAATCGGTGTTTAGGCTGAACCGGGACTCATCAGTGAAGAGAACGGTCGCCTATTGATCCATACTCCAATCTCTATGCTCTCTACACCACGATAAGCGGATTGTCCTGTTCGTAGAAGTGAGCCGGACGCAAACAGCAGGTCTTCTTGAAAACAACCCTCTCTCATGAAGTCTTTTGGAAACAGTCACCCTTGATACACGGGTTCCTGTGGCTGCATACAAGTCATGGGAGAGCTGAGAAGCTGTAGCACTCCTGTTACGCCTCGCTATAATCAACAAATGACGATCTTCTCTGGCCGCCGTGGCTCTTGGACGACCTTGCCCAGGCTTTCTCTCGATGGATCCGGTATCCTGGAACTGTTTCCATAAGTTACACATGATGCTGGGCGTTAAAATGTAATCTCTACAAATTTGGACTTGAGATGGGCCTGCTTCTAGCCTCCCTACAATTCGCCACCTCATTCCATCATCTAAACGTTGGTGGTTACTCATTTTTACTGTTACAATTTTAAATTAACCGATTGCTGCAAAATAACACGAAGAATTAACCCATTTTTTTGTTTATTCTGCAAACGCTGTTTCGCACCTTCCGGCTCCAACGAGTGTTACGCACGATCATGCGTGTGTATTACAATTATTGAATGGTTATTTGTTTTGTATTTTATCAATGTATGTACAATATCAAATTTCATTAAAATCGGTACAGTAGTTCTAGAGATAATCGACGAAGTCTGCAAATTCTCTTAATTTCTTACACCAGTGTACGTTAAATGTTTGCTGTTATCTGTTTTCTGCTCTTTCTTCAGGATTATTTAGGAAGAAATTTGAGGTAATATATTTTTTTAAAAAATGAAAAGTTTTTCTTCTTCCGAGAGCAGTTTTTATTTGTTTTCTCCTTGAAATTTTGTTGGATGCAATTAAAAAGAATTTTTTAGATTAATTGTTCAAATATTTAAAATTTAAGTGGTTTTTTAGCCCATGTTTTAAGAATATTAAAACCATTGAAAACAACTGCAAAAATTATATTTAAATGTAATAAATTTTCATTGTAGATTGTAAAAAATTGCTTGTGTGAATATGGAAACGGAATTCATTTGAACTAGCGGATAAGTTATTAGGAAGCCGCATTTTACTTTTGATGTATTAGTCTAACGCTGCAAAATTTTATACGACGCTTTTCTTTTAAATCATTAGCTGTGGTTGCTGTAACTCACAATTTCGGATCGGTATTAAACATTGTTGCCGCTATAAAACAGTTTATGATCTCATTAGGATTTTGTCACTCGTTTTATGATCTTTCGAATGATTCGCTTCTTCTGTAATTAGATTCAATCAACGGTGGACGTATAAAGTCTAAAATAAGCCGTGTGAAAGTAATTTGTTTACTTTTTATAAATCGATTACAGGAAAGATCAAAAGTTCACGGACTGTTTGCTTTTCGTGTAATTATGCATATATAGTGGAACTTATTCCTCGAGAATTCTGATAAGAAGTAATCGATATCAATATAGGTTTTTAACATAAGATCGTTTTATAACTTTCAAGAAATATATTTCAACTTAAAAAAGTTTTTCCAAGTGACTTTTCTCCCATTATTCACGTTGTATTTAGGCATAATAAGTCCGAGAGAAATTTAAATTAAAGTTCTGAAGGATATATATAAATTTTATGGTAAATTTCACAAACGGTGGTGGACTTATTTCACTCTTTATATATTTTATCTACTGATGACTGTTTTGTTCTTGTAGCAACAAACATACAATTAAAAAATATGTTTCTGATTCCCGGAATTATTTTACTTTAGTATATTAACAGTAGTTATTGAAAAATTCAAATACAATAAAAAAATTAGACGATATGCCTGGAGCCATTATCCTTTAGTAACAAATATTCTTTTTTTAAAAATTACTGCAGAAAAGTAATGTGTGAGGAGGTCTCAACGTCGTCTTTGTTTTCTTAACTAGGAAAAACAAAAATGGCATGTAAAACAATACAAAAATCTGATATAAGCGATGAATTTACAAATAGAAAATTATGCTAGCTTTTTTCATCTCACATGAAATTTATTGTAACGCGTTAAACTTCACCGATAGAGTGAAGTAGAAGATCCGCTAAAATGTCAATGTCAAGATACAATTTATTATTTGTATAAATAAGTTAAACTTATTTAAGTGAATTTAAAGTTGAATTCTTATATTTTTTTTCTATGATTTCACTATCGTAAATTACAAATATTTATGCCCGTGTAATGAAATATTTCACTACACAAATAAAGACAATAAATAAGATATTTAGTTACTACATAAAAACAGAAGTTTAATATATCTTATTTGAAACATTTTTTGACATTTAGAAATATAGTGTTGAATTAAAACAAAATTAATGTAAATGTTAATGATATAGACATGGTGTGTTTCCTATATACTGTTGTTAAGCTTGTTCCTTTAAAGAAAGTATTATAATACTTTTTTAAAATATTCCGAGTTTTGCAGAAGATAACAAGTTTTTAAAATTAAAGAAGGAAGTTTTTTAAAAGATAGAATACTTCTTATATAAATAATACATACCATATAAACAATATCTTAAGTAGGATAATTTATAGGAATTACCATGGTTTTTTTCTAAAAAAAATTGAAAACCAAAACAGGGTTTGATTCAGAAACCTTTCACGGGATGCTTTTACCAACAACGTAAGCTTCCTAACACAAGGTAAGTCTTATTTTGAAGTATTCCTTATATGTATCATTTTCTTTTCAGTACAATGGACACAAAAACACACGTTCTTATTTATTTTTTTTCGATTATTCTGAATTATTTATTGTAGACATATCATGTACATTTGAAGAATGGTCAATTATGGTTCATTTTCCAAAGTTCAGACGTCAGGCTAATCTTGTCTGTCAGTTTGAGTACTCGAAATTGAACCTACGGAACATGAGATGGATGCTTTTACCAATTAAACTACTTTATGAATGAGCTGGGGTATCGTTACCAGTCGATTTCCTCACAACGTTATAAAACAAGCTTTCATAGACATATCTGAATGGGTATATTTTAGTAAAATCAGCATTACCAAATGGCTTGTTCGTAGTAGTTCATTCTTTAAAAAAAATCATTTCCAATTCTACCCCTTTTAACGTTGTCCTGCGTAGAGTATTTTGAATAAAAATAATAAATCGCTAAGAACATTTTAGTTCAGAACACGTTAATGTAAATTTGCATAAATTGACAGATAAAATGTACTTTGTTTGTAAATAATACTTATTTTGTATTTTCTAAGCAAAAATTAATTTCAATCTGACCTCTATTACTTCAAAGCTTTAATTTGACCATTTGGAGTACTACAGTTTAATCTCCCCCTCACCTCTGAGGGACGTTTATTTATTTAAGTGATTTAAATTGCATTTCACGTATTAACCTTTTACATGCCAATGTTCCTTTTATGGAACATCATGTTTAATATTTTTAAAAAAATAAACTGTGATATCTGTCAGTTTGAAAAAATTACCGTTTATTATAGAAGGTATGATTGATTTTTTAACATAAAATTTATTTTTCAAATATGAATATTTCAGCGTAGAAAAATTTCTAAAAATTGGCTTCTTTTACAATTTTTACAGTACGTAAGAAAAAAAATTCTATAAAATTCCTAAAAATTCAAATCCACCCAAAAATTTCCCCATCGTATTTGCAAAGGACAAGTTTAATGAGTTAATAAAAGAAATTAAAATAATAACAAGAAATAGTTCCTTAACATTGCTTAAAAATTCAATGTTCCAAAAAAGGAACATTGGCATGTAACGATATACAAAATCAGTGATATCACACGTCTGATTTTGCTGTCTGCTTACTTACAAAGCTGTATGCCCTACAAAAAGGAGACTGTTTGGACGTCGACGCAAATGACATTCGGCAGTTTCTTGAATTGTTGTTATTTAGTGGCTATCACTCAGTACCTGATGAAAATTCATATTGGAGCTCTCAGGAAGATTTGAATTTCCCATTTGTTAGCAATACAATGCCCAGAAATAAATTTCGGATGTTTAAAAAGTATTTCCATATTGTTAATAATAGTAAATTGGAACCAGGTGATAAATTCGGGATAATCTCTCCCTTTTATGAAGAGATTGGAAAAAATTTTCGTCAATTTGTATTTTTTCATGAAAATATTAGTATCGAAGGATTCATGGTTCCGTATTATGGACATCATTCGGCTAAGATGTTCATACGTGGAAAACCCTTTAGCTTTGGTTTCAAAGTTTGGATGCTCTGCTCAGCAAATGGTTATCCTTATGCAATGTCTATCATTGGTGGAAAAAGTTCGAAAAAGGAAAATTTCCTGCTTGGATTCTATTGACAATCCAGAGAAACACAATATATTTTTCGATAACTTTTTTACATCGCACAGTCTGCTGACAGATTTATCTAACAAAGGCTTTAAGGCAATCGGTACAGTACGAGATTCTAGAACGCGACAATGTACTCTTAAAACAGCAAAAGAAATGTCGAAATTTCAACGTGGAGAATTTGATTACCGATGCGATGGAGAATTTTATATGTGCTGTTGGAACGATAGTTCTGTTGTAACTATTGCATCAAATTTTATCACTCTCGAACCATTAGGAAGAGCAAAAAGATGTCCGAGCTTAAAAAATAATGTTGATGTTCCCCAAGCTTACATTATAAAATTATATAATGAAGGAATTTGTGGAGTACACCTGTTGGACCGACTTCTTGGAAGTTATCGACCAAAATTACGCAGCAAAATATGGTACTGGAACTTATTTACCAACGCACTGAATATTGTTGGGACTGCTGGGTGGATGTTACACACTGATTTACACAAAAACACCACATTAGAAATGACTCATCTGAATTTTAGAAGAGAAATTACTTGGAATTTGCTTCGAGCGAAACCTAAAATTCACGTCATACCTGGACTCCGTGCCCATCAGTCGACGTCTGCAAGAAAATCAGATGCACATTATATAGTTACATCATCACAAGGGTGCTGTGTAGTGGGCCAAAAAACCCACTAAAAACATGTGTTTTGAATGCAAGAAAAGTCTCCATGTACACTGCTTCCCACAATATCATGGACACTGAGAAACTGCTAAAAAGGATTACAAAAAATTAGTGTTTTAGAATGTTTTAAATTTTTTGTGCTACTGGTTAAAATCCCACGTGCCTTCTTAAGGATAAAATTTTTTTTTATTGGTAAGGTATTTTACATTTTTAAAATCGTATTTATTCATATTAAGTATATTTTTAGTCAAGTTTATGTAAGTGCAAAATGTGTTTTTATTGTTTCTTTATACTTTTTTCATTGCAATTCTTATAAAATATTACGCTAATTAAAAATTATGTAAGTTTTTTAATGAGTTTTACTTAAATTATAATAATTTCACATCAAATTGTTCAGTAAACCATTATTACAGCATAAAATTTTAAAGGATTCATCATACAACGCTTTGTTTTCATGAAGCGAAAAAAAAGAGAAAAGATAGCGTTACATGCCAATGTTCCAAAAATGGAACATCCGGGAAATCATAGAAAGAAATTCTTTTACGTCAATTTTTTTTTGTTTTATAGTCTTTGGGTGTATTCTAATGTGCATTTGATGAATTAGTTGTGTCTTTTATTCCTGGATCATGTGCGACATGTAAAAGGTTAATGTATATGTATTAGACCTGTAGCAATAAAACACGGTAGTTTTTGTTTTAACAAAGCAATTTTTAACCAACTTCATATAATTCCTGTAAAATAGCAAAATTTTTCGATAGACTTCGTAAATTTTCAATGAAGGGCTTTTTCATTATGTATTTACTCAATACTTCGGTAAAATTACAGATAGACATAGATTGGTAAACTGAACCATTATTTAGAGGAGTCAACATTTACATAATACTTATGGGCATCTCAAATAGTATATACCAAGATTTCATATCACTTTTGCAGGCAGTTTAACACAACCCAAATGAACTATACTAAATAATTCCTCCAAATCTTAGCTACTAGATATTCAACTTAATACTCACAGGATGAAAATCTTAAATTCAGAAACGTACTATTGAAGGAAACTAATGATTGTAAGGTGCCAGATAGAGTGAACAATAAAGGTCTGTTCTAGTTGTAGATGGAAGACCCGAAAATTAGTGATATATTCTTGGAAACTTTGATCAATCATAGGTATTCAGTCACCATTCAGGTATTATGATTGAAGAAAAGCTTCTGGATGGGGTAATCTCGATTTTTTTCAGATTCCGTATTGCTTAATGGTGGTAGTTCGTATAGAGGAGTCTAAAATATAATAACAGAGCAAAAATATAATAACAGTGCTTTTGCTGAACAATATGAAAATCAAATTGTCAAAAAGAAATAAGGACCTGAGATTCCACGTCTCCCAATTTGGTAATAGGAAAGCCCCACATTACGGAAGAAAAGACTTCTAACCAATGGGCCCAACAGCACGCCTGTGCAATATTACTGAAGATCTCCGAGTATCCAGGACAACTTGAAAGTACCTGACGCATCCCCAGAAGATTAGTACGCTAATCAACAGAGCCTAGAATTAACTTGGACTGAAAATTCGATAACACGTAAATGATAAATCAAAATTACTCAAAAAGAAATATCAAATACTCCAAAATATTCAGTAAAAAATAAAAATAAACATAATGATGTGTGAAGAGAAATTAATGAAAAAAGTATTAAAATACCAACAAAGTAGAGGAAATTTACATTTAGGGTCACGCAGACTCTTTGAAATACTTATGAAACAAAACTTTTTAATTCAATAGAACGGAAAATATCATTTTTCAAGATGAGAAAAAACACTGCCACTGAACAACCCGTCATAACGCGCGAGACCTCAGCGGATCTCTATCGTTGAAAGATTCGCCTATCTGAAGAAAATCTCTGGACTACCGCGTGAGCAGAGTATGGTGGTTTTTGTTGACTTAATCTGAGTTGACTTGATCTAAGAGACATTCCTATTTTAAGGTGGATTTTTATTCGTTTGAAACTAATATTTCAAATAATTCTTAAATACCATCATTAATATTTTAAAATGGATCTTTTAAATTGTTGCTAAACTGTAAAAACAAATATTTGAACTTTTTCCCCTAAAGTAAATATTCTACTAAACCATATTTTAAAATCCGTTCACCGACTGCTAATATAAAACACTCTCAAGTATAATGCAACTTTTTGAAGAGAAGTGGGGTGGGGTGGGGACAATGAAGATGGTATCGCCTACTCGTATATCCCCGAAAGAATTTTGATAAATTTACGTACCAATCTGTTTCTACAACAGAGGATCTTTGACCAATCAGAGTAACTTTTAAGAGGTTCTACATCCCCAGGAAAGGCTTTCAGGAGAGCTGTTGGCCCATAAGTTCTTCTAATGGAGGGTTATGCTCGACCCCATATAGTCTATGTGGTGAATGAATATCTATAAATTGAAGATATCAATCGAAAGTACCTACCGGCAAATTTTCCAGATCACAATACCTTTGAACAAGAGTGGGATTTGAAGGAAGCCGAAATGCAGCTTGAATGTCCCATTGCCTGAAGCCTGCAGGAATTTAGATTTTCCCTTCTAAAGAATGGGTGTTAAATCTTCAGTCTAATTAATTTAATGGACAGGCGATACAATGCTTGATATCGGCTTGGTGTGATCAAACATATCATACTGACTTTCATAACAGAGATAATTATATTCTATTTTGTCCCTTCTATGTTTTTTTAGGTATTTAAAAATGTTTTGTGCTGTTCTGGATCATGTAAATAGCCACTATTAAAGTCATTGTAAAATTTAAGAAAGTACTCTGTAATACATCCTAATCAATACTGATTTTTTATAATAAATTTTAATTTCGAACTCTACTGTAGTATACTCTTCCCTGTTTTACCCACTCAATATAATAAGCACTGTACAATTATAATCTTTATATAAATGCATTCATTTAACTAAGTGATTAGTTCTCCGAGGCTTTAAAGAGGAGGTAATAATGAACACAAGACTGAAGATGTAGAAAATATTGAAATTTCTTTACGCTTTCGCAATTGTGTCTCCGAACATCTTTATATGCAACAATTGAACAAAATGTAAAGTCCTTTTTATAACTTCTATTTCAAAACAAGATATTTAGGAAGTAGTAAATTATGCCAATTTTTCTGGCCCTTTTTGTTTCATAGGTGTTGACACATATTTTATGCGCGTCCATTCAAAGCAGCCATTATAATCCAATTGAAAAGTTCCTCTCTGATCGAGGGCTGAGTATCCCACTATTTAGACACGTGACATTCAATCAGAAGAATCTCCCCTCACCTGCGGCCTTGTTTCTGCCTCCCAAGTGCTATCGAAAGCAACGCTTAAAATACGTGCTCTTAATATTCCTCTGTAATCACAACCCTGCAACTCCCCACAGACGCACGTACTTGTAGGCCCTCCAGTCTCAGGTAAGTCTCGCAGTCCTGCGCAGTCACGAGACTGTAATTGGAGGAAACTACCACTGCTAAAGGAACTTGCGGCTGGGGAGTGAAGTTATTAGATGGTGACAGGATCCTTGTGCTGCCAATAACCTCCGAAAAGATAGATCTAATGGCGGCGAAAGACTCTCCGGTTTACAACCTACACTCTCCTGATTGGAAACGCGGGTTTTCCGGTGGGTTATTTACTGGCACCAAAAAGGACTTTATCACCGTTGCGTGCCGCCCGCCCTGATTACAGTGAGCCTTTCTCCGATTTGTCATAATACAACAATGCCGAGTTTTATTCCCTTCCTCTTCTTTTGTTTAAACTGCTCCTGTGGATATAATTCTGGTTATTCGATTCGGAGTCTCCTGGAAAAACGACAGTGATCGACAGAGGGAGAGAAAAGAGGGTGGAGAGGATTCTCTCCTTGTCTTTCACATGAAAAAGGAGAGGTTTTTGTTTATTTAGAAATAAATTATTCCCTAGTCTCTTCCATCTCGGTATAAAAAATTAAATTAGGTTAAAAAATTTAAGATCATGCATTTATTTGTATCGGGATTTAACAAAAGAAATGGGGTTTTCTCTGAAACGACTTTTAGGTAGTCCCAATTTTTAATACTGTATTGTTTTACAGATAGTGTTTTATCTTGTATCATAAAAGCTTTGATAAATATATTAAGAGACAAACAACAAAAAACAAAGAACTAGTTTTGACCATAAGTTAAATTTCAAGTATATCATTTAGAGGAGTAAATTTTTTTGACATTCTATAGAGAAATTAGCTCACTTCTACCCAGACTTGGGTGAATATAATTTGAAGTGGCACTCTATTTGAATTTGATACAAACACAGTTTATAGATGAAACAATGTTTATTGAATATTCTTGCACATGTAGGCTTTGCTTTTAACAACAAGATTCATACGTACTACTTGTACAGATATATAAATACAGCTTTCAAGAACAATATATTTTTCAATACTCACGAACAGTAAGTCAGCCAGCAATTCTGCCACGTAAACTTTGGGCCCCCTAAGCACTAGCGCAGGATAACACCTGGAGCTACTTACCCCGTAGCTCCCTCTCACTTATCTATCAACCATAACAACCTTTTTCAACCCTAACCACCTTTTTTATTAATGACGCTGCATGGTATTTATACTAAGCGCGTATGCCGAAATTAGCATATCTCAAGCAGCTTCTTTAATTCATTCACTCAAAAGTTCGATTCTTGTGAATCGAATCTTGTGTATACCTTACACTTCTTTCTAGTTTTAAGTACTAACAAAATTTTAACATATTTGCTTCTCGTTTACTTTTCGCTGACGAGCTTAAAATACTACATTCACCGTATCCGCACCCATGTTTAGAGAAAATGGTAAGAATTTATACAAAAATTATGATAAGTCATTTAAATTTCACAAAAATATCCCTTCATTTCAAATTTATTTGTCAGGAGGAATTATTCAGTTCTATCCATAAGAGAAAAAAAAACCTATACTCCATATAATAAATTAAAACGTTCCCTGTAACCCCGTAATACACCAGTTGGTAATAAAAATACTTGTTTTTGACTTTTTAAGTAAATTATCCTTTGATTCATCTGAGAAGGCAAAGTAAAAACTGATTTCCATGCTATTTCTTATAGTAACTTATTGGTTGTAATGATAGTAATGTTACTTATCTCAGTGTTGAGATGGTGATGTTATTTGTCTCAGTAATATAATTCGGGTTGTCATTTATGTTGAAAGTGATAAACACATTTATATTCAAAACAAATAAAAACTGATGTTTACTTAAGTTCCCTTTTTTATATTCGTTTGGAAAGTTCGTTATATAACGTAAGGATATAATGATAAAATACGCCTGCACGGATGACAGGAGGTCTTTATATATATTTCGAAATGAAAAATAAAATGTGGGGTGGGGAAGGTCATTATAATGGCCCCCGAACTAATAAAACGACATCACTCAGGTTCGGGAACCCCCTACGTGCTCTATCAGGCAGTGATATGAATAAGGTTTGCGATAGTATAATTATAAAACAAATCTCAAAAAGAGGGAGGTAGGATGTTTGATTCCCTACCCATCCAATGCCGTTTTAAGATGAAGAGAAAAAGGTGTTCTACATGACTTAAACATGTGATTTAGGGCTTTTTAACTAAATACTCATACACCAAAATTTAACTACAGATGTAATGGAAACACCCAAACACGGTTTAAAATGATAGGGGTATCAAAGGACTTACACTTTTTTATGCAATGTAGAGTAATTTAATATACTTTCAAATAAAATAAACAGTAATTAGATGAGTCTGTATTTTAAATGGAGTAGATATTAAGTTGTTTTTTGTTTTTTTTTTTTTGGGGGGGGGGGATAATATTCAAGAGCAGCAAAATACCTGTTCCCTCATTGATGAGTATTTTTATTATTGCTTAAAAAGGCGGAAAAATATATATTAATAGCTATTTTTAAATTAATTAAACATTGAAATTTCCTTAGTGATTCCATAGAGACCAATATCTGAGCAGTTAGAATAATCCTAGACTAAAATGATTCAAAATGCAATAAATTTCCCAGTTTGTAATAAAACTATCAAACTTATTAATTTCCGCACAAATTAAAGTCACACGTTTTAAGCGAGATAAGTAAAAATACTTTAAATGCTTTTGCTTGGCATTCAAATACGACCGAAATTAATTCTCTCTGTCATTTTCCAACAAGCTAACATTCAAAATCTCAGCTGCAGAATCTAATACTGAAAAGTTTAAATGCTCAAATTATCTCAAATTAATCAATAGATCAAATTAGCGTGCTAACCCATTCATAATAAATGCTGAAGAGACTCTCGAAACAATGTTAACTCTTCACTAATGAAATTAAACCATACGCCTGTTAAATTGGGGATGATAATCGAAACACACACAACAAATATGCTAAGCCATTGATGTTTCAATGCCAATTAAGTATCCTCAAAGAGAAAAATTTAATGTGTTTGTATGACTGTGAATTGTTTGACTACATCAAATTTTCACTTTTCCCTTTATTTGACATGATGTGATAATGAGTACGATTCAAATACAGACTGGCGTTTTCAGGCTCAGATAAATATTCTGTAATTATAATGATTATAAAAAGAAAAGAAATTCCAAGTCAGACTTACAGTATGAGAGTAAACAAACTTACTACTGATTGCTAAATTAGAAATGAATTACTTATTCGTGTAACTTAACGTTTTGCAGATGGGGAATTGCCAGCGAAACTGCATTTTGAAACCTAACTAAGGTTTGTGTCGGTAATGTATTCTTAAACATACATACATGAATATATATATATGTGTGTGTGTGTGTGTGTGTGTGTTCGTTCGAGCGTAAGCCTAAATAAAGTCACGTCTGTATACGAAAGGCTTGTAGAATTGAGTAGATACGATAATTCAAGGATCTAATTCATTATTTATTGACTACTAACATTTCATTAAAAAATTTACAGATAATAATGCTCTGATTTTATGATATAAATGTTTGTCCACAAATTCTCTACTTCACATTTTTGACCCAGAAACAATGGGAAACACTAACGATTTGGACATGTTGAGAGGGGATATAAATAATGAATTGTGGATTAACAAAGACCGGGATTCAGTGTAACAAATACATAACTCAGTATATTTGTTAGAATCAAAGAGGCTTTCTCTCATCTATATTTTTAAGATCATAATTTTACACACATCTTTTGTTTGTGGTGAGTTTCTTTTAGTTATTTCTAAGTACCATTAATGAAGACTTAACTACTTAATTGTCTTGGCCTATAATTGTTTATACTAAACTCCTTATTATTTGTAAACGAACAATCCATTTTGTTGATTATTTACAAATAGGGAAAGAAAAATATTCAGAAATAAAATACAAAATTTGTAAATTGGTCCCATAAAACAAGAGTACACACATATACCGGGTGTCCCAAAAATGACCGACGATTTGAAAAATCAATTAAAGAAAAACGGATGGTGATAGAAATGTATGGTTTGCTGCTTAGGTAACCAGAGAATTTATTCTCACCAATTATCAAAATTAGTTACAAATTTCGTCAACAGATGGCGCTGTTGACTGGGAAAAAGTATAAAACAATGTTTTTAAAGCAAGAAGCAAACGCAAAGTGGCATGGATTGGCCTCCCAATTCGCCAGATTTGACGCCATGCGATTTTTTCTTTGGGGTACTTGAAAGACCAGGTGTATCGTCACAATCCACAAACTATAGATGAACTGGAACAATACATCTCTGTTGCTTGTCAGAACATTCAAACTGAAATGTTTGCACGGGCGTCTGCGAATTTTGACCTCAGACTGTGCCACATTGTTGCTACAAACGGTGGTTATTTTTAAAACATTGTTTTATAGTTTTTCCTAGTCAGCAGCGCCATCTGTTGACGAACTTCGGTCACCCGGTGAACCCGGATTCAAAGCAGAATGCAGCAAACCGTACATTTCTATCGCCTTTCGTTTTTCTTTAATTGATTTTTCAAATCGTCGGTTATTTTTGGGACACCCGATATATATATATATATATATATATATATATATATATATATATATATATATATATATATATATATATATATATATATATATATATATATATATATATATATATATATATATATACAGGGATTTTTTCTGGGGATACGCAGGGGGATACGGCGTATTCCCACGTTTTTTAAATATTATTTTGGCTTTTCTTAACCAAAATTTTAAGAAATTTACGAATCAATTATTAATATACAACTAAAAGTATTTTTTCTTACATTGTGATTTTTTAGTTCCCCTGGTTTCAATATCTGTTTCATGAAGATAAAAATTTCCCTCGAGAAGAAACAAGGCAAAGGTGCAACGGCGTATGACCTAGATAAGCGTAGATGTTATCGGGGTCTCCTGGATGGCAATATGGTTCCAAGGGCATTGACCCTTAGGAATCCTTGCAAAGGGACGTGCAGGGTAACGGGGAAAATTCAGCAGAATGCAGTGAGCGAGAGAGAATCATGTGCTTGTATTTGTGTTCTGATTGTATGTGAATACTGGGGCAATATCTTCTATACGATGCATTCTGTTAGCTGTCTTCACTCGAAGTGCAAAGGGTGAAATAGACTTTCTACATTCGCGTCCCGGATTCACAGCTTGCGCTTAAAAAGTGTAAAACCGTTTTCGGCTGTTAGTTCAGTATTACTGTGAAAGAAATTGTGATATCTTGACTTTTTTGGGGCACTTTATCTCCATAAAATGAATAAAATAATGGACCTTTTTATCGCCCATGTCAAAAAGAAAGAAAAGTTCCGATGCAGAAGATACTTCTGAATCTATTAAAGTTTCAACACCACCATTTGCCACAAAGGCAAATGAACAATTGGACAATATGTAGCCTTCATGTTTGTCTTTAGAACAAAACAATGATATCTATGAAAAAAAGTTTGGTTATGAACAAAAAGAAAAAAATTATCTGCAGTTCTTGTCATAAAGTTCAAACGCTTGGAACTGAGGCAAAAATGGGTATGAAAGGATATCATAGGAGTGAGCTAATAATGAAGTCGGTCATTTTGGCTCAGATCGAAAACACCAGCTAACATCTCTACAGACCAAAATATTGAAATAGAAAGAAAGTGCTGGGCATAAAACTACCCTAAAAATATTGAAAGAGGCAAAGTAAGAAACGCTAGAGAAGGGTTTGCCTGAAGTCCCTTTTACGTCAAAAAGAGGTAACTGCCAAAATATTTGCACGGCCTACAAAGTTGCAAAATGTAATCAATCATTCAATAATTTTGAAATGGAAATTGACTTGCAAGAACTTAATGATGTTGATATGGGAGGAATACTTCACTCTGCAAATGCTTGCATCAGCATTATCAATCACATTAGCAAGGGAATGAGAACAAACTTGGTTCCCAAAATCATAACTTCCAAATCAAATATACCGTTAATTCTCGATGAAGTAACATCCCTTAATCAAAATTCTACTTTAAACTTCTATTTCCGAGTAATGTTTCCTGGTTTTGAAAGGATTGCTTCAGTGAATTTATTTATTGACTTGATTGAGTTAGATAATGTAACAGCAAAAAGGATTTTCTCCACTTTGATTTGTCGTCTACAATCTATTGGATTAACGGAAGAAAACCTGAATGATTATCTATTTTCTGTTGTTTGTTATGGCGCAGCATTAATGCTTGGATCTCATGGTGGATTTAAGAAATTACTGAAAGAAAACGTTCCATCTGTAATTGTATGGCACTATGTTAATCATAGATTGGAATTAGCTGTCCATGATGTTGTCAAGAGAATTTCTAGAATCAACAGGTTTGAGAAATTTATTGACAAGTTATATGTTATGTACCATGCATCACCAAAAAATAGTTGCAAGCCTGTGCTAATTCACTGGAAACACAACTTTTAAAAATTGGATGAATACTAAGTAGTCGTTCGGTAGCATTCAGTTTTCGTTCATTTTCTGCTGTTTGGCAGGATTACAAAGCATTGTTGCATCATTTTACTATTGCTAAGGATGAATCTTCAAATACAAAAAAGACAGATATAGGTATAAAGGTTTGTTGAAGAAAATTACTTCAGTGGAGTTTATTTTAGATCTAGGGTTGATGTTTAATGCTGTTCAAGAGCTTTCTGAGCTAAGTTTGAAATTACAAGAACGCAACATAAATTTGTATTGTGGGAATAAAATGATTAAACGTCTTGCTCAAACATTTGAAGAGAGACAAATATATCCCGGACCATATTATGAAAAAGCCAACACCTCAGCCAAATGTTTCATCTTCCAGGAGGTTCCCATATACAAGAAAGATAGAAAAAAGGACCCACCAATATGTCCTATTTCATTTTATGAAAATCTGAAAATATCTATAGAAAAGAGCTTACTAGATGATAAAAAAGCTTATTTACCTAAATGAGCCAGAGTGCTAGATCCAAAACAATGACCAGAGGTAGTTGAAAATCATTTGACGTTTGGGGAGGCAGAAATAAGGAATTGATCAAGTAGACTTCGTTTGAATGAAAGGGCGATGATACAGAGTTTCCGAGAATACATGGAGGAAAAATTTCCAGAAGGATTATTTCAATTAATACATCATCTCGATGTGATTCCGATATCTTCAAGTGAATGTAAAGGTATTTTTTACAGATGAGCCTTATTGTAACTCCTTCAAGAACTTCATTGCTTACTGAACTTCATTGTTCATCAAAATTGATGGGCCCCCTCTAGCTCTGTCAGACCAACTGGATCATCCAACCAGTTTGATGGTCCGGTTGGATGGTCCAGTTGGATGACTGGTTGGACTGGAATCCAACCAGTTGGATTGGTTGCTTTTTGGACATCATTCAGCAATAGATGCAAATAGCAAAGAAAGAAATCGAGACATTGAACCTCCTGAAGGCATGAGTAAAATTTGAAGTTTATTATAAAACTTTTACGATTTTTCTTAATATTCACGCAATTAATTATTTCAAAAATTTATTTAGGTATCCGAATCAATAAATAGATTGAAAATTAACAGATTTATTATTTTATTTTATAAAATATCTCCAATAAGTTTCAAAATGAAAAAAAATAAATTTTACTTATCTTACTAAACCATAAATTTCTTTTGAAGTTGAAAACACGGTACTAAAAATATACAACTTTATTTGAGAAAACAGAGTCCCACCAATCTTTTTAGAAAAAAGCACTGTGCATACACACACACACACACACACACACACATATATATATATATATATATATATATATATATATATATATATATATATATATATATATATATTTATATAAGAAATGAATATTTTCTCTGATGAAACAAGAAAATTTAATCCATTCAACCGTAAGCCTCCAACAATTTTCATCTATGGCATTTTAACTCAGCACGACGACGGGTAGATGCTGAATGAAATGACCCTAACATTTCAAATAGGATAAAAATTTAATCCAGTCATTGACTAAGTGGTGTAGAAAACCTGCATTCATGGCAGTCCCCAAGTACATTTTTTAAACATTTAAATCCAATTAATTTCAACACTTTCTATCCAGTGATATCCATCATGATAAAGTTAGCGAAAACCGAATGTCTACGGTTTCCATCTCACTCCAAATTTGGGAAAACGTTTGTTTGTTTTTTGGGTCTTCATAAATCTTTGGTTTTTATATGGGTTTGATCTTACAGATTGGATGAAGTAAGTACTCATGGGGCTTTTTACTTCGTTTTACTTTAGAACCTCAGCGATCACCACTTGGCGTTCGCCATCATTCACTACTTCGAAGCTACTCAATCACGCGGTTAAATAACCTCGATACTCTTACCACAACAGAGCTGTATTTTTTTAAAATTGCATTGAGAAGCTAATTTAAAGTATTTAGAATAATAATGCAAATAAAGTAATAAATAGACATTTCTAAAACACTATATTTACGTATTATTTAAAATATAATGCAGCTGATTGGCACTTTATCATTTTCGGCGATGAAAATGCGTCTATAATAACCTCCAAATCTTTTCATATTATCGTACGTTTTAGCAGTTTTTTTTATTATATATATAATAGCCCTTGTCTCTGTATAACACTTCCGGGCTGTACTCATCTTTCAATTGAAGCCCTCAGTAAACAAAATGCCGGTTAGGCTTAATTTCAATTTCAGATGTGGTTCAGAATTTTTTCTTACCTAAAAACTAATATCTTCTACATCAAATCACGTTTGTTCAGCCTATTTTTTCCATAAAACATTCAGAACTAAAAAAAATTAGATGTTTTTAGCTGTATATTTAACAGTTTTTAAAAATCTGTTTACTTTTGCGATGAATTCTGAAAATAAACAAACTTGAATGTGAATGAATCAAGTAGCTCAAGTATTCATATCGCGTAGTGATCTGTGAAAAACTAGATGGCAGTATACTACTCCAATCGCATGAAAAACTAAATAAAAAAAAATAATGAAAGGGTTTGCTTTTACAAGGTGTGGATTAAATGCAATATTGTTAGATAATTCGGGATATTTTTTAACTTTCATATACTTTTTCCATTATGACGTCATTATAAGTATTATGACGTCAAAATGACGGGTTGGATGGCAGTCTACTACTCCAATCACATGAAAAACTAAATAAATAAAAAATAATGAAAGGGTTTGCTTTTACAAGGTGTGGATTAAATGCAATATTGTTAGATAATTCGGAATATTTTTTAACTTTCATATACTTTTTTCCATTATGACGTCATTATTAGTATTATGACGTCAAAATGACGGGTTACCTTCTAGTAATTTATAAATGTATATATATTTCAACAGTTGTAGTTGAACGGGCTAAAGAACTTTTATTAAACAGTTTAGAGTGCTTGTATAAAATATAAAGCCCATGTGAAAGTTTTCGCGTTGTATATTTCAAAGGTTTAATTTTATTTACCTACATTTTGTTTACAATGAAAATGGTCTAATTTATTGTTTTACTTAGATGTCAGAAGTTGTTAAAATACTTGTTTTAAAAATTTATTCTTGCGCAGAACCTAAACCATAGAGCCATTAAATCTGATAAAACTTTCCACCTTCTTCAATGAAGTTTTTTTGCTATAATTTTGTACAAATTCATGTTTGTTTCAAATAAGTCACAACGGTTTAAACACAGTTTATATATTATTAAAAAAGAAATTACTTCTAAAATGTTTTAGTTTTAAAATACTTTAAAATTTTCAAAGCAGTTTTTAGCTATGCTAACCAGATGAACACAATTGCATATTTGTAAAGTTAAAATTGCTTGCACTTCCTTCCACACACACACACACACACACACATATATATATATATATATACATATATATATATATATATATATATATATATATATATATATATATATATAGAGAGAGAGAGAGAGAGAGAGAGAGAATATGCAGAAAGAGAGAGAATATGCATAATTGTTTACTCTAGCTTAAATTCCATGATGTTGTCTGGGCGTTTTATATCTAGACCAGCAATATTTGTCAAAATGAAAAACAAATATCTTTTCATATTATATCATATTGATATGCTATTCCGGGATCCACTTTGTGTGTACCGTTATATAAATATACTCATAACAAGCGTGTATTATTGGATTTCTTGGGTTTCATTCTCTCTTGTTATAAACAAGATTTTTCTAGTTATCTGTAACGTTGTAATAAGTGTTTTGGCATCCCGACCCTGAAGAAAGCAACATCTAGTTTACCCTCAGAAACAAACCCATTTGGAAAACACAGGAAGAAGTTCGTAATTACTCGTTTAGAGACCAATTCTGTAAAAAGAACTTAAATGCCAAATTAGGTTTCAATGCGGAGAGCACAAAATGCCAAGGGTGTAAGTTATAGGGGGGAAGGGAGAAGGTGTTGGGGCTTTATAGTAGCCTGCATTTTCTTCAATTACTAAAGAGTATCCAGGAAAAAATCCACATAGGTAAAAGAGGCAGAGATTTATTGAGAACAAACAGATGCACAGAATTTCATTTTTATTTATGCTTGATCATTATTTTTTTTAAAGGTTGATTTCCTCAATACACTTTTATAAACCGATAGGAAAAATTCAGTTACCCAGTGTTCCTCAATGACAAAGATATACATTAGTTCTATAAACTGACATTTGATAGCAATTTCTGTCACTTTATCACAAACTTCAGTAACTGGTTTAAATTGAATTTTATATTATTTGTCCCAAATCCTCTGATTTTAAGGAGCATGAATTCTGACAGAAAATCATAAAATTGAGTTCAATTAACAAAAAAAAAGTGATGAATGAGGAGGAATTCAACCTTGCTAACATGTTTTTTATGAATCCACAGAGAAATTCTTGAATATTAACTGAATAGTGGTTATCCTAGAGATATCGATTCCTAATTTATAGAGAACTGCTTTAAACAGAATGGAATCCGCTTTATTTAGAGCATTTTGAATGGCATGATAAATGAATGGGACTAACAAACTGGAATGCACATTGTTAGCTTCGATCATCTGGGGTTTCCGAGTTATGTATGCTAGTACTCTAGACGCAGGATACATTTTATCGATAGTTTTTGATGTTTGGAAAATAATGCATAAAGAGTTTTTCTAAGCTAAAAGGCAGTCGCATATATTCCGTTTTTCAGTTGTGGTTAAGTGCTTAAATGGCAATGAATGTTATGAAAGCTGTAACAAAAATGTTTTTCATAAAGATACTTTTGTGAAACTTACTACACATTTTTGTATAGTTTAATTCAATTATTTCGTGGTCATACTGTATAGACGCTTGATATAGAAATGATTAAAAAGAAGAACTTGATAAGATGGGGATTTTCCTTGATAGGAAGATTATCAAGTATTTGCATAAGTATTTCACTTTGCATTTTAAGAACTGGTTTCATATGAGTTTGTCCATGATTTATATTTCGAATTATTTGGTACTTATGTAATAAGAAACTCTTTTTCGTAAACACTTCAGTTTCAAAACCTTTTCTTATTTTAAATTGATTTTTTGGGTAATTGTAAATGATTCATGGTTTTAAAAATTAATCACGGTGAATAGAAAAAATACACTTTTTTAAATACTCATCGCAAAATATTGCATCTTAATCCACTGCTGTTGATGAATAAATAGGGCTCTAATTGACACAAAAATTAGTTATATATTTAATATATAGATATATTAGAACTATATATCTATATATTAAATATATAGATATATAGTTCTAGGAATTCTTTGAATCTGTTTTTTTTTGTCTGGAATCTAAGAAGGGCTTATATCTATAAATTTTAATATCACATTTAACCACAATTTTTCCTTCAAACTCAGTATATATTCAGTATATTATATTCAGTACCGCAAGCATTATTTTCCATAAATTTCATTTAATAATTGTCTCTTTCTGAATTATAAGTTTCAAAACCATGGAAATAAGTTACCCTGATAACAATTTAAAATTTTCGACTTTCTGTGTTTTAAAAATAGCATTCTTATTGCAAGATTATTTTTAGAAACATCTCTTTTTAGAAGCATTATCTTTAGAAACACACTACATCTAATATGGATATTTTAATGTAAGAGCAAAAAAACTGTACCTTCAATTCAACAAAATCATCTGTATTCATCAAATGTTTTCTTAGTTAAAGCATCATTTTTATTATATTTTTATTCTAGTTTTAAACTAATAAAACTTCTTACAAAAACTTGAATTTAAATATTACTACATACGGATATTTTATGCAAAAAAATTCTTATTCCCGAAGTAAGAATAATGTAATCTGAATTTTGCAATTTAAACTTCTTTATTCATTCTGAAAATATTCTTCGCGAACAATAAAACATTAGTAATAAATTAACAATATTGCATTTAAATTATCGTCCTTTATTGCAGGTACAAATTTGAATTGCTCTTCAGCTTATGGTGGCTAATAAGAAGAGTCATTTTTACGCAGTTAAAGCTTTTAAAACCATTTACTCACAATTTAGTGAACCGAAAGTGGAAAGAAGTGGAAAGAGAGAAAATTTTTAGTAGAAACTTCCTATCTAATTTGCTTCGGGCATTTTCCAAGACGTGGTTTTCATCTTCACTCCATGAAGTGCGTTCTTATTTACCGTGATGTAAACATAGAAAAAAAAAGCTGTACACTTCTTTTGTTTCCGATATATACTTGGCATAAATTTCTCTTCCTACTTAAATAATACGTTTACTTTCCTGCCAGAAAACCTCTTTACGAGTCCTGACTAGTGCGGAATGTCCGATGCCTAAAAGCCAGGCCGGCAAATAGCTCCAGGAACACGACGGTAAGTGATAGCAAAACAGTCGTCAACATTGTTTGTTCTTTTCAAAAGCTGCGATTTTCGTGTTACAAATGCGTTAGGGGAGAAGTGCGTTTTATCACTTTTTTCAGGTAAGCTCGCTTTGCTTTTGAGATATAATTTATGTATTATTAGGAAATTTCTTTACGAAGTAGTTTTTTCCCGAAAAAAGGTCAAATGTTAAAAGGAATACTGTTTTATTCAATAATGGGCTTATTTTCTGTTCTATTGCTTCTGGAACTGTATTTTATGCATGCAGTTTTATCAGTTACTTTTAAAAAGCATGGTATCTGTAGCAAGAATATTTGCTTTTTAATGTACGGAAAATTTTTTAAAATGAACTTGCATTAATATGAAGTCTGAATTTCGAAAACAATGATTTACTAAAATTACTAACATTATAAGTAATCTTCATGTTATCCTTTCAATCACATATCTTTAATAAGTTACGTTTTTATTACAGTTGCATATACTTCTAATCTAAATTAAGAACTGATGTTGCTAACGCGTTAGGCCTATTATCTATTACTACATTCGCTCCTCCATACTGCGAATTTGTTGGTTTCTTTATAATGGGAGTGCACTATAGGAAAACCAACAAAACTCTCTAGTGTTAGTCCCTAACTTGCCCTCGAACAAGTAGGACTCGAACCCACAACCAGTAGGCTGAACATTCAGAAAATGCAACTGGGCCAACCAAAACGCCTCTCGGCCGGTGCTAAATTAAGAATTTAATGCAATGTTTAACACCGACTATCGGACTCGGTTGCATTTTTTAATCTTTACCTTACGGGGCCAATTTTACCGATTTCCTCTTTAGAACTGAAAATTTCATACCCCTTTTGTAAGAACAGCCATACACACACACACACACACACACATATATATATATATATATATATATATATATATATATATATATATATATATATATGTATATACATATATATATATATATATATATATATATATATATACATATATACATATATACATATATATGTATGTATGTATATGTATATATTTATATATATATATATATATATACATATATACATATATATGTATGTATGTATATGTATATATTTATATATATATATATATATATATATATATATATATATATATATATATATATATATATATATATATATATATATATATATATATATACATATAATATATATGTATGTATATATATATATGTATGTATGTATGTATGTATGTATGTATGTATGTATATATATATTTATTCATTCTTGGGCTCGTATTCTTGGGATACATGCTATCCCACACCCTAGGGAAAGGGTTAATCATTCTTTCGATATCTTTGTCTTCAACCTGTCTGTCGTTCTCACACTTTCATGGATGCGTACACATTCATGATTTTTTTAGTGTGTGTCGGAGGGGGGGAGTCAGGATAGTGGTCTTGCTGTAACTGCTTACAGTCCTCATTGTGCCTTCCCCCCCCCCCCCCATAATACACAGGAAAATTGCAAATGGAAAAATGATGACACTGAATTCCCTTTATCTTGCTAAGTATCAAAAGTAGCAACTTATAGCTGATGTGTAAATTTTACTTATATTTTATAACTTATGTGTGAAAGTGACAGTAGACTACTATATATAAACTTAGGTTTTGTATTTTTTAGGTATAAACAAAATTCTATGGATTTGTTCTGGTTTTCGGAAAATGTCATGCAGACGAATTCTCCGACTTTGGACGAATGTAACGTACAGATGCTTTCAAACCCTCTAGGTAATATCCAGATTATGGTGCAAAGGTCTCTAGGTGTCTCTAGGAGTGTTAAAACACCTAGAGATTCACGCTTAAGAAATAGACAAAAATATGACATTTAAAACCATAAGATTTTTCATATTTGTGTATAATATATTAACGTTTCGACCCCCAACTTTTGAAATTCATAACGTAACCTTTACAAGCATTTAATTTCTTCATTTGTGTAATATGGTATGAGTATCTTCATTTATCGTATTATTTTATGTTTTCTTTATAGTACAATTTGTATCGGCTGACAATAAGAGATTCAGAATTTCTATTCTGCTATAGTAATTTTATTTTAAAAATGAGTCCTTATTTCAAAAATCCTGCTATATGCAGGATTTTGGAGGATACATTATATATAATACGTTTTTTATTTTAATGTTTAAAAGAAATGTATCATTGAAAGTTATTTTTTGAAGGCGAGTGATGGCGAAAATGTTGGTGAATATAATGTAGTGGCCGTAGGATATGGCCTTCCATTTTTATGATTCTTTTCTGTCAAAATACAAAATAAGTTTTATAAATAATGTAAATATCTAACTTTCAATGAATCGAACTATTTTGGAAATTCCTTTTTTTATTTTTAAGCCCAAACATCGCGTTCGATACTTCAGAGAGGGAAGTAGCTCTTGTTTAGTTGTTGTAGATGGTTAGATAGATTGATCGTCTGAAATAATGGCCCAAGAGACATCTTGTTTTCCAGAGATATCGGAACCTTCTTCCAAAGCCCACAGGACAAAAAGGCTTTTTTGTCTACTTGATTAGACTGTTAGGACTGCAACCTTAAGACTTTTATAGATGTATATGGTACACCTGCAGCTATATCTTTCAACAATGCTAAACGTTTTCAACTTTTTTTCAAAAATACTGTTGAACTCGGAAGCACATATTTCGTTAAAGCGACTTATAATATTTATTTAAACCGCTATTATACCTTGTAGAAGACTATGCAAGATATTATCTGGCCCTTATTTTTAACTAGAAAAGTAAACGTGTTGTAAAGGAATATGTCCTGCGGCAGTTCAGATTGTAGTTTATTTTTTTAGGAAATCAGAGATAGAAGTTATTTAGAAACGGAAGTTTTGTTTATTATTATTAATGGAATATTCACCCATTTCAATCTACATACCGTTATTTCATGCGTACGCATACATGTTTAATGTTTCTTAACACTATTATTCATAATTCTTACGTATGCTAGAATATAATTTTTTGTATGGGTTAAAATAAATCTTTAGATATTACTTTGATTGATTGGTTGGAGATAACTTAATGTGATACATTTTTTCATATGAATGCTGTTTAATTTGTTAATACTTTACATTCACGTTCTTTAGTAGTCATGTATAATATTTAACTCAAACATATAAGCAATATACTGTAGAGGGATAAAGACCAATCATATTAACAAGCAAAGAACTTTAGTTAACAGATTTGAAACGGAGATAGAAGTCAACCAAGGAGAACATTAAGTTTAGGAGTTTAATTTATTTGTAAATAAATTATCTAATAAATGAACCAAAACGTAATTCAACTGTAACAGTTTTCTTTCGTGATAGGTAATTCTCAAATCGCTAATTGGAATGTTTTTTCAAAATTATTGTAAAGTAAAATCCGATGGTTAATGGATTTAGCTCTTTAAAAGATAGTTAAATCACATCTTAAAAATATACTTAGGTACAATACCTGAAAAATCTCGGCATGCTGTGGTTGAGACTTGAAAACGTGGCTTAAAAATTGAGTTATTACTTCAAAAAAGTATGAATACTATAAATTCTAATAAGATAATTTTTTATGATTGTTCAAATTATATAATTGGGAGCGTTCAAGGTAATGCGACCACCCCAACGATAAGTAATTTGGATATCTTCAGTGGTAAGACCTGATATGGTTGAGTCTTAAAGTACACACATAGTCCTGACATAGTTGAGTGATCGAAACCAGAACCCACATATATCTGCATCTGTGATACATCGAAGTTCCCATAAAGGGAGAACGGTAATCTTTTTAATTAAGAAAAGAAACCTGGTTTCAGGTGCTAGTACTGCTGACTTTTCATTTTCAAAAACTACGCAACTAGATAACTAATCTAGTTTAAATCTAGTGACGGTGTTCGGAGAATGATCGGAGAATGATCGATTGAGATTCCGCTGTATATATATATATATATATATATATATATATATATATATATATATATATATATATATATATATATATATACTAGCTGAGTGGCAACCCGATATGTTGCTTTTTCGATTTAAAATGAAATAGTTTCATTTCTTACAGATTAAAAACTGTTTAATCACTTTTACAAATATATTAGAATTTTTAAAAATCGAAATAATAATTTAAAATTTTCTTTCTCAAATTTCGGTTTTTGGCTTTTGAAATAATTCTTTCAAATCTCCGTTTTCAAATTTTGCTTTTTAGACAAAAAAGAAATTCATTCAATTAGAAAAAATTCAAAAGATTTTAACTTCTCATTTCCTAAAACTAAAATTATTTCTGGTACTTTAAAATTTTTTCTGGATTTCAATTATTAAATGACTTTTTCTCAACTAATAATTTTTCCTTTTGGCAACTAAGCAGAATTTCTTTTGAAGAGTAGAGTTCCTGGGTCTATTGACTTTAACTCCTGTGGCAAGATGCTTATTATCAATGTATATGTGCTGAATAGAAAAAAATTATTAAGTTAAATTAAATTTAAAGTTACCAGTTACATTAATATAAAAATTAAGTTTAAAACCTTCAAAAAGTAGAGGGGTAAGATAAATTTAAAAATTAGAAATATATTAAGATTAAATAAATTAAGATTAAAATGAAGAATTAAAAAATTTAAAGAAAATAAGTTGATATTAATTATAAAGTTACGGATAAAATGGCCCTCAGCAAGCAAGATGGAAAGTTAATAAAAGAAAATAAAAAGGCCTTGTGCAGGGTCAAACAATTCGTAATAAGATGATTGCAGAGTTCCGCGGGGAGAAAACAAAAAACACCAAGAATGCAGCACCACCTAGGACCGAACCCGTAACGCAGGGTTTACCAGGTCAACGCGATGCCACTGCGCCACGACAACACATGGGAAGTTGAAAAAGATGGCAGGTGTAACGCAGTAAGGCCGAATGTAAATATTAATCTCGGGTGGAAAAAGTGCTTAAAAAAAATAGAAAGACAGTTCTGACAAATTCAAAATTGGTGGTGGAAGAATCCTATCAGTTGCTCATTAATTAGAAACAAATTTCACGAACTTGCTGGAATTATTAGTGAGTAAAATAATAAGTCGAAAAATTACGAACTCGGCATTCAGTTAAAAGTGAGCTTTGAAAGTACGCTCTTTTAGAATGAAATTTTTTTTATTCAATGTATTTGGTATATTTTGGAAGCTGAACATCTAGCAAATGGAAAAATCTAATAAATCGTAAAGTTGACATTAATAGGTGCAGAAAACCGAAATATTTGTCCATCAAAATTGTCGATTTCGTGAAATTCGGAAAACTGCTTTGGGGAAAAAGCTTCGTTTGCAATGAAAAAGATTTTTAAATTTATAAAAATGTGTAAACCTTAAAGATGAAGAGTTGTAAAACCCATGGAAATAAAAAATTTGTCGATTGGAGGACGGAAAAATTGAATTTTGCATGCATGAAAATAGTGGAAATTTGCGAAACGGAAAGGAGCTGGCCCACCCGGAATGTCAGCTGTTTCTGCTCTCCTCTTCTATTGAGTTCGGCGATTTAAATTCAATAATTAAAAAAGTTTAAAGTTTTGAAAGTCGAGAATAGCATCAGTGCACGCGTCTTGGCCGTCCTCGTATATCGGTACCAGTCTTGATATCCTGCTATGCTCGGTTCACGAGATTAGCCCGTGCCCGTGTCTGCTGACTCACAAACTAGCATTTGTTTACCTTCAGCTGTTAATAGTAAGATATATATATATATATATATATATATATATATATATATATATATACCCTGGATATCAAAATTAAGGAAAAGTCACAAAAATAGCGATTACTCAAAAGGTTACGCGTAGAATTTAATGAAACTTATCGCATTATACAACACATAGGTAGGTATAAAATAGCATAAAAAGAAATCACCAGACAATTATGGTGTTATAGAAACTAGCATATGTGTACAATGAATAAATCGGATGTGTCAGCTTGGTATAGGAAAAGTACCGTCAATATGGCGTATGATCCCCCCGAGAAGCAATACAGCACATGCAGCGATGAGTGATGCTGTCAATTATGCGGTCTATGAGTTCGGCAGGAAGTGAGAGCCCTTGCTCTTGGAAAGCAGTTGAAAGCGTAGTTAGGGTCCTAGGAGGAGGATTGAGAGCAGCTATACGTCGTCCTAAAGCATGCTAGATAGGATTCAGGTCCGGTGATCGAGTTGGCCACTCCATGCGATGAATTGTTTCCTGCTCAAGATAAGCATCCGCGATGCGAGCCCTGTGCGTTCTCGCGTTATCGTCCTGTAGCTCGAAAGCATCACCTATTGCCCCGGCAGAAAGACACACATAAGCATCAAGGATACCATCTCTACAGGTGTGAGAATTCACATTTCCACGGGGAAAAACATGGAGGTCTGTGCGTCCGCCCAAAGAGATACCACCCCAAACACAGACACTTCCTGATCCATATGCATCTCTTTCAAGGATGTGTGATGAATAAAAACGAGTTCCAGGTTCTCTCCAAATCAAAATACGCCTACTATCGGTTTGGAGGCTAAACCTGGACTCATCCGTAAAGAGAACAGCCCTCCATTGGTCACGGGTCCAGTGGACATGTTGACGTGCCCACTGCAAACGTTCCTGCCTATGGCGTGACTTGAGTTTGATGCAAATGGCTGGTCTCTCACAAAAAGACCACCTTCGTGAAGCCTTCTACTCACGGTTGATGTTGATACCAACCTTCCGCAGCTTGACGGGAGGGAGGATCTGAGTTCAGACGGAGTTGCGGTTCTATTCCTTCGTACGCATATATCGGTGATCGCCACTCGTCGTAGCGTATGGCCGTCCTTGGCTGAATCTCCTGGATGCCGAATCCTTGGTTAGAAATAGTTGCCTAAGTCTATGAACCACAGACGGACTCACATTTAGCCATCTGTCCACTTCTGTCTGACTTTGTCCTGCCTCTAGTCTCCCAATAACTCGCCATCGCAGTTCTTCGGTCAAATGATGCCTAGAGGTCATTGTTACAATTTGGCTATGCCAGATGTCTAATCTCAGTCTCGTAAATACAATTGCCACCTTGGTCTGAGACATGCACATTTATGCTCCTCGCTAATGATGTATTCCGACTGCAGCGCCACTATTTTGCATAATGTAGTATTGTTCAGCACCTTTTACTTAACAACATATTCGAATTTTAAACAGATTGTCCTAGTTTTGAACATGTATATTATCCCTCTTTTTGTGATTTTCCCTTAAATTTTTGATAACTAGCATATATATATATATATATATATATATATATATATATATATGTGAGTGTGTGTGTGTGTGTGTGTGTGTGTGTGTGTGTGTGTGTGTGTGTGTGTATGTGTTAAGCTTTATCTGAGATTTCACAGGGGGCTTCGAAATAACGAAATTCTAACGTTAAAAGCCATGATATTTCAGAGTCAATCAGATTACACGCGTCTACGAATGCATAGACTATAGGAGTTATTAATAGAGTGGGATGGCCTTTTGGAGAATCAAGGAAGAGAATGAATCACAGACATTCATTGCATGGGCAGTTTTTTTTTATTTCAGACTAGGTGTCGCACGAATATTATTTATAAAGTCAGGAAAAGATGTCTTCTCGAATATTCGGCAGTCGTCAATGAGCATGCGCGATAAATTTAGACGCCTTGGGGAACAATTGAATTTCTGCAGAAGGGGATTAGTATTTGGATTGAACGGTCACGCGTCGTGAGGTTGAGATGATTACTTGGAAAACTAAATTATGTACGGATTGAAGTCGAGGATATTTAAATTAATTGTTGGAATAAACTTGTTGGATGTAATTAATTTGTAATCATTTACCACGGCCTATGTTTACTGACTGCAATAGTATTAATAAGTATTAGGGAGTTTAAGAGGGATTTACGATATAACAGCAGCTTCGGGCCGCCATAATACTGGCTCGTCATATATATATATATATATATATATATATATATATATATATATATATATATATATATATATATATAAATGCACTAACTACCAATAAGTGTTAGGACACCTGTGATAGAAAAGAAAAACAAAATTTATTCATATTCAATAGTTGGTAGAGTCTCCACAACAGGCAATTACAGCTTCGACCCTCCAGGTCATACTTTCATCAAGTCCTTGTATGACGGCTAGTGGTATTTTCTTCCACTCAGCTTGGAGAAGATATGTAAGTTCCTTCAACGATTTTGGACGGTTGTTGCACCCCTTAATTCGGCGATCCAACTAATTCCAGAGGTTCTCGATTGGGTTCAGGTCTGGGCTCTGGGCAGTCCATTTGACCACTCCATTTTCATCATACCAATATATGATGGACCTCGCAACATGATAGCTGGCGTTGTCTTCCAGGACGTTACATGGGTCAAACCCGTAAAACTGCCACAAAGTAGGAAGCACATTGCCATCCAAAATAATGTGTCCAAAATAGGCGTTGGCATTGAGCTTACCATGAATTGGGACCAACTACCCCCAGGATACTAGGAGAAATACCCCCGAGACAACAATTCTACGTCCGCCGAACTTTACTGTGGGCACAATGCATTGTGGCAGGAGGCGTTCTCCAGGCAGACACCAGACCCAAACCCTGCCATTCGAACGGTAGAGCGCGAACGTTTATTCGTCACTCTAGAGAACCCGTTTCCACTGATTTACCGTCCACTTTCGACGTGCTTTGCATCACATTAACCGAACAGTGCGGTTGGACTTTGTGATCAAAGGCTTATGCGCGGCAGCACGACCATGAAAACCAAACAGATGTGCTTCCTTACGGATGGTATTCATGGAAACAATGCTCACGGATGCCTGTTGAAACTCTTGAAGTATGTGGGCCATCGGTTGAGTGCGGTTCTTTCGAATTTCTCTGAAAAGCAGCCGTCGGTCCCTATCTCCCAGTTTCGTGGGTCTGCCGACTCGGGGCACATTCCGATAATTTCCGCTCACCTTCCACTTCTGAATCACCTAGGCCACTGTCGATTTTAGGTAATTCAGGTTGCTAGATATATACATTATGGATCGGCTATTTCGAAATCAGATAACTCTGCCCTTCGTGGCCTCTTGCATGCGAGTTATGCCAATACTGTTTCCTACACGATGTTTAACGGCAGAGGGCGTGACATATATCAGGACCACAGATATCGTCAATTGCATGGGCGTTCAAATACTTATTGGTAGATAGTGTATATATAAACATATGTTACGGTTAATATCCGAAGTATGGCCATTTATATAATAGGGAATTGACGGCCACAAAATCTGGCCACGAAATAATTGGGAATTGACAAATACTTAGGGGTTTCGATGACCATCGTGATGTGTCCGACAGTATATGGCCTGTTTGCGAATTGTCCAAGTAAAATTGTCCTTTTTTCTGATTTTGAAACAGTCTTCGTACAGTCATGTTTCATTTTCCTTACCTCAAACCGATCGCAGCTCCTCATTTGCACCTAGCGGTCTTTGTTGGAACAAACTGTTTCTTTTCCACCAATCAATTCCCCATGGCCTGATATGTATACCCTACAAATATGATGACGTTACGTTCACTGCTTTTCTCGCCAGGGCGTCCCAAACAGGGATACTTTAATTTGAACCACCTTGTATATATATATATATATATATATATATAACGTTAATCAAGATAAGATTTTTATAGAAAAAATAAGAATTAATATAAATGTGATAAGTGATTAAATAAGATTTTTAACACCAAGAGATAACATGTTAATAAATCAAATTAACATGTTATTTCTTTGTGCATAAAATAAAATAAATTAATTAAAGAATATCCAATTGGAAAAACTTTAAGATTGAGGAAATATCGTACAAACAATGAAAAAATTTAAAAAGATCACAGACTGACCAATAAAATAGGAATTTTACTGTTATGTTATCGTTTTGGCTATTCATTTTAAATTAAATAACACAGAATGTTATAATTCTGCATAGACTAATATTTATTTTCTGACTTTTATTTTTGCTCCTTTTGTTCCTCTTATATTTTCATTAAAATTTATTAGTTTCATCCATGGAATTTATTTTCTATAATATGCTATCACTAATCTAATTATTAGGTTTAGCTGTTATATTGATTTTGAATTCCTATGTATATTCATACCTGAGTGAATGTCTACTTATTTTTAGTATTCTATTAAATAACAAGTGTTTTAAGACGAGGCATTGCTTCTCCTTTCTCTGCTAATAAATATACGTAGTCTAAACAGTCCAATGATAGCAGTTTAAAGGAAACTACAATTGCTCCCACACACATATTTACGAGACACACACCCCTGGGCCACCTACAAGCCAGTGCCCTTCCTTTCGTATATTGTCCAGCTGTACAGTCTGGAAATTATTAAAATGGATTTAAGATCGTTCCATGATATTATAGGATACTTGTTTTACAATTGTTACAAACTTTAAGTTCTATCGATTTTAAGTTCAATAGATATTTTTAAGGGGAGAAGGGACTTTTAAACTCTAATTTTTTAATTTTCAATTTTTTAACTCTATATACAAAATGAGAATAATTAATTTTCTTTTTTTACTACACTGAAAACTCCTAGAATTCAAAATAAGGAATTTTTTGTGGAATAATGACTGTTTTTCAAATTTTTTTCAAAAATGCTAACGTTTTTCAAAAGGCTCTATGCGCACTCTATATTGATTAAGGTCTTTAAGTTTTTTACTATAAGTTTACCATATGTATATAAATATAAATGTGCATTTAATTTTTTTTTCAGGAATCTAAAATCTCAAATATTTTTTTTTCTATTCTGCCTGTTATTTTTTTTATGTTTTTACTTTATTTTATGGTCTATAAATTTTAAAATTGTATGTTTTCAAAGAATTATGCACAGTTTTATGACAAACACTTCAATTAACAATTCTGAGAAGTTTGGAAGACATCAGAAGAATATGAATACGCATGGAGCCTTTGAAAAATTCTAGCATTTTTGAAGAATTTTTTGATAAACAGGTCTGATTTCTCCATAAAATACTTATTTGGGAATTCACGAATTCACTAAAGTATCTTCAATGTAGTAGAAAAGAATATTAATTATACTGTTATGGTATATAGTGTAAATTATTGAAAATTAAAGAAGAACGAGATTGAAGGTCCCTTGTTCCCTTAAAGTCAGCTAGGCAAGCGTTGCCAACGATGTAAAGTGCAAATCAGGAAGCTAAGTGCAACGAATTTTACACTTAAAAAATATTATATTAAAGAAACTATCCTTCCAACTACAACCCTTATTTATAGGTAATTAAAATTTTATAGTATTCTATTCACTAGTGACAGACAGAAGTCTATGATTTATTGTAGAATTTTTGATTTAATAAGTATCTTAAAATTTCCAACATTCAATTGAATTATTTAAATTTGAGTCCCCAATTTATTTTAAAACTACAAATGCACCTAAGACACCTTTGCATCACCACTATCATTAAATAGGGAATTCGAAAATAGTCTATGAGTGCGTTAAAAGAATTTCAAAACTTATTAAAACTGAAATGTATGAATTGCTTTATAAAGAACTTCATACATTGCAATCAACATGCAACTGTGATGCTGTAGCTTAAATCTTAATGGAGTTAAGATTTATATCTTCATAGATAAGGATCTTTTATACTAGATAAATAATGATTATTTTTACAATGTTTCCTGTGTGTTTCGATGTTGATTTCGGAAAAATTTGATTTTCTTATGAATAAGAACTGTTAAAAAACAAAATTCCGGGTAAAATTCTAATTTTCTCTCCTTTGATAATCTAAAATTATTAAGGTAAAAAGGATTCATATATTTTAAGATATTTTGTATGATTTTTCCATTTTGTGTGTATATAAATTCATCAACAATTCCATGCATCACTGAAGCCCATACGCTTGCAGTCTAATACTACAATGTATCCAATCATTTGAGCCGTATTTAAAATGAATCTTATAATAAATTACGATATAGCTTTACATGGTTCAAATTATTCTTCGTGTAAACCTTAATTGTTTAACTTTATTTCAAAGATCTTCATTTATTTAAAGGGTAATCTTATTTTGTTCCAATGTTGCCGTGCCTTTTAACGATTTTAGTTGATTACGGGACCTAATTAGGAAGTTCACGTGTCTAGTGCAATTATTAAATTAATGTAATTAGAATTGATTGTTTTTTGGACTTTTCCCCTAGTTCTGCTGTGTTAAAGGGAAAATAAATATTTGTAGAATTCAGTTAGATTTTTTTCCTGTGAAATGGAGAAAAAATAGATTACTTTTTCTGCAAAATCTTGAAAAGAATTATGCAATAATATGTAAAAGAAAATTTTTCCAAAATATATCATTTGATTAAAAAAATTTCCTTAAATAAATGTATTGCATTGCATAAGAAATTCTGAAAACATTTCTAAAGATAGCAAGTATATTTTACGTTTCAAAATTGCTTTTAACAATTAAATCCCTTTTGCGAGAGAACCGTGACGACAGATTAAAATTAGCTGTATGAAATATGAAACATGAGAAACGTGTTTCACAATTCTTAAAGCTATAATTTCACTATCACATCTACGATGGGACGGGATGTCAGAAAAATATGACTTATAAATCATTATAGAACTGTTTTTTGTCTTTAACAATTGGAAATTATTCCCAGTGACAACAATATCTGTTTGAAACAAAATTTCAAATTTTTGTATGTGATAAGCTAAATGTAAAGCAAAAGGAAATACGTTATACATGAAACCATATATTGGAAAGTTCTCTTTGGCCAAGTGGTGACACTCTATGTACCGGCTTATTAAAAAACATAAAAAATAAGATCTGCTTCCAAAACTCTATATAATCTTTTCTAAGGTATCCTCAATTAATATATAGTTTTAAAAAAATAAGTATACCAAAATTTATGAATTAAGGTGAGTTGCCTACTAGATATTCCAAATCTTTTTCGCTATAGTTCATGTACAGCCTATATCATTGTTTCACTATAATTTAATATATAAGGGTAACAAAACAGAAAAAAATATCTCCGTTAAGGATATTTGTGTATAATAAGGAATAAATAAGAGATTTTTATTAAAAGTCGTTTTGAATAGATGTTTGTGGCTTATAGTATTAAGTTTAAACTATGTGCGCAAGACGGTACCTCTTAATCTTTTTTCCATGGTTCTAGAATTTTTTTTTTAATGTTTTGTCTCCTTTTTCCTACTTCTTCAATTGTTATTCTATGTTCATAGAATCTTTGTGTTTTGGGAATGACAACATTTGCACTGTTCACTATTAGTTTTTTATTGATTTTTTTATGAATCACCTCTCCTGATGAACAGGACTTTGATATTTAAATTGAATGTCTATTTCAAGATTCGTATGGTGATGTTTGCATTATTTTGGATTTTGCGCATGAAATTCTGCTAGCAATTTCATATAGGAAAATATTCTAAAATTTTTAAATTAGTGAGAAATACACTTCATTGATTAAGCACGGTTAATTTCTAAATATTTAAATGATCGCATATAATTTTCTAGTGTAACCTTACATTTTTAGAAAAGAATTATCAAAAGTATCATTTAAGAAGTAACAATATTTTTTAATGATAAAATGTAAACTTGGCCCTTTGTTCATATCTTCTCTAATATAACGTTTTAGATATTTCAGTAAAATTAATTACTGATTACCATTTAGAAATCTCCATTAAGCAGTCTAGAGAATTAAATTTTTTAAGAGTTATTTTCAAACATATCATCGCCATTAATTGCAATAAGCATTTTTTTTTATTATTATAGTGATTTACCAACAAATATTTTTTCCTAAAACTATAAAACTTATTTTAAGTTATTTGAATAACGTTTCTTTAAATATTCTTTCTGTTTTGTAGAATAAATTTTTAACAGAATTTTTTTTTCCAAAATGCTTAAAATTGTCAGACTTTCCTTTCAGAACAACATCATTTGCCTAGAAAAAAATTATTCACAACAAAAAATTCAGATAGAAATTACAAAGAAATTTTTCAAAGTTATTTTTAAACAAAAATAAATATTTCTGACATAAAAAGCATGGATTGCTCGGAAAACCTATTGTTTTCAAGCGTCAAAAAAAAACATTTCTGCTGCTCATCGATAAGTGGCATTAATATTGATATCTTTTTTCGTTTTAATTGGTCAAAATTAGTTTAAGGAACAAAAAAAAATACGACTCATACATATGAATGATTTCATAGTTGTGTTTATAAAAAAGCTCTTAAACTTTTTGCATTTTGCAGTTCACAACTTAACATTCTGAATCTAATTAGTCCTTATAAATATATATTTAAAAAACTTTTTCTTAAAACATTTCACATCGTTTTCAATTAAAATTCTTTTAAGTTAATAAAGGGTTGATGCACTTCGTTTTTCTTTGCATAAATGTTCCCAGTTATTTTTTCTTTATCTTTTGACTCATCAGGTGTTTAGGTACATGCATAATATAGCCATGATGTTAGTGAAAATAAATTTCGAATTTTTTTTAAGATTTATTTTCTCAATTGCTTAATACAAACTTAATGTTGATCAATCAATAAGGGGATTTGAACAAATGTTTCATGTTTATAAATATTATAATTTCATAAAATATTTCATAAATAAGATGTTAAAACAATTTTGAATTAAAATGTAACGATTCTCAATATTATTAACTTTTAATCACTCAAAGTTAAGTCCGACTCCGTGAAAACACCTCATGTGTCACAGATTTTATTTTCTTTCACTTATATGAATGATACAGACTCATAAATGCTCGTAGGATAGCTAGAAAGGAGCAGAAATCATTTCAGAATAAGTTAAATGTAAGATTGTACAATCCTATGGAAAATACATTGGAAATATTTGTTCATATGTGTCAAAATCTTTACAATATGCTTATCTTCCCCATTGATTAGTTCTAAATTTTTCATAATTAATATCCAACACTCCTAAAGATGTTATTATGTAACTTACTGAACATTAAGGATTCATGATGACTTAAACTCAATACCCCCTTGTAAACTACGAATGGTAATAATGAAATACTTGCATGCTTTGTCTGAGGATACATCGACTAAAGATCTATGTACAATAATTTTATAAAGAATAAAAATATTAAGTAGTTTGGTCTTATCTAACCTATACAACTATTTAGACGTGTAATTTTCGCTGCAATTCGCTTTTAGTTTGCTATTATTATTTTGGACCATATTTTAAAACACTTGTTTAAAATAATTTTACACGTTCGCTAAAAATTATTGTTCATTTTCAAAAGAATGAGAGACTGTAAAACAATGTAAGGATGTAATGTCTGAGTACAATGTGAAGAACAAAATTCCTCACGTCCCTTGTACAATTCAGTTGGCAAATCAATTGCCTCAAGTTTAAAAGTTCCCTAGTCGTAATGACGACTAGGAACATCAAAAATTCACGCAAAATAAATTCATAGAATCGTCGAAAAATCGGATATAAATCAAATGCGTAATTCCATCAACCCGTGGCATTATACCTTAAATGGATTTAGCAATAAATGTCACTGGCGCATTTAACAATATTCATGCCGAATGTGTGTAAATTGCTTTCCTTTAAAAAAACTGTGAACCGACATAAAATGGCAAATTACAGAGGGAAAGTGAAGTCCAACATGTGTCAGCTATGCATTGTTAAGGAGCGATAACGTGCGTAAAGTATATGAATCGACAAATGCACAACAGTTGTTCTCACTTTTGAATTAAATTTTCTAATATTCCTATAAAATTAAAAGTACAATACTTTCGTTAAGCGTTTTTAAAAAATCATTCTCTTCTTAATATTTTAAATCGATAAAACAGGTTCAAACTCTTTGACATAAAAATGCAAATTTTTCTCCAGCTAAACAATATAAAATGCATCGTAAAGTTTTTACCAAATGAAGCGAATATTCTTGTCAAGATAGATATGTGTTAGTTTACCAACGAAGTGCGATAGCGGCAGATGCTAAAGTCTTAACTCCATCAATGATAAAAGATGTGGAATGAATTTTGCAATGAAAAACTAATTACTAATAAATTGGAGGCCAAATCAGAGCAGAAAAGAGGATATATGTGTCAAGTTCGCTTCGCGGGCTAATATTATGGAATGAAATAAAACCTATTGATTGCTTCTCGCTACATAAAAGATGGCGAATGGGTTTTTGCGAACGACTCTCTAGGGAATACCCAAGGGCGGTTTTATTGCTCTTAACTGACTCCACTGCCGAAACAAACCTAGTGCTAACCCCGCCTCGCGGAATTTATATGTTGATAATAAACATGGATTTATGCGCTCTGCTGGAGAAATATTTCGTTAAATCAAAAACAAGCAGGCCAAATAATTTCGAATTTTCTGGCTAGTGTGTTCCTTAGTGACGTCGTTTGATGCAAGGATTCAACATTGAAATATCCAGGTGTAAGTTTTATGCGTCTGCTCCCACGATGTGAACTGAGGAGCAAAACAAGATCTTTTTACATGGTAACAGCTTTATTGATCAGTGTCTCAGTGTTTAAGATCACAAATGGTCTCTAAGGCCTTTATTAGACTGAAATTGTGGGAAAATTAGTTTGTTAGTATAAATAAATATAGCAACTTAAAAAACGCTTACAAGAAATCGTTCAAAAAGAAAGTCAGTACTTAAATGTTACTTAATAATTGTACCTACTGTTGTAAATCGTGCAGGAATTAGTATATTAATTCGTATTAAATGGATTAAATTAACATTGTAGCAGTGTTTTATTATAAAAACACTTTACACTTCAAATTCTAAAATCCTTTAAAGGTTTAACAGAAAAATGATTTTTTAATAATTCACATTGTCTGCACTTTTTTATAAACCTTAATATTTACGGAGAGTTTTACTGTAAAATTAAATTGCGATTGTCTATTTTTCAATTAATGTAAAATAGAAAATTACGAAATAGTGTTAGAAATATTATTAGATGCAAAATATTTTTTTAAATATAATACAAAAGTAGTGAAAAATTAGTTCAATGCCGTCTATTTATACGTTAAAGGAAAATACATTGATAAATCTTAATCAAAAGTTTAAATGTTTTCATCAATAGATAGTAATATTTTGACAATTTTCATCAAAAATTTAAATTTAATAAAATTTTAACCATCTTAAGAGAATTCTCAGTCCTGAATACTCTTACTAAAACCCTTAACAAAGTATTTGACAAATGAATTACTAATATATATATTTATACAGGGTAGTCCAGAAGTCACAGAAAAAGTAAAAATTCAATGATTCGAGAAGTATAGACTGTAGCACTATGCGATTTTTGCAGAAATGCACAGAAAGACTTGCATTAGACCGAGATTTTGTTTTAACAACGAAAAGCTTTAATCCCAGACTAGTTTCATTTGTCATCGACAGGGGGCGCTTCACTTGCGTCAGCAGTTTGTAAATTGGCCTAGCATAGTTCGCAACACATCTAGAATTTAAAATGTTCAACGTGACGGCCGTCATTCATGAGAATGGCCTTCAGTCGTGGTACGACACTCTGCACAGCATCGAAGAGAGTTTCGGCTGTAATTCCTGTAACATGATTGTAATGAAGCGCCTTCGATTTAAAAGAAAAAAATTAATTTAAATTTTAAGAGAGCTAAAGTGATCGAAGGTCGTTTTCATTACATTTTGTAAAAAGGTTAGGAAGCCGCCTTTGATTATAGGACGGGACCGACGTCTTTGTGGGTAGCCAATTTAAAATCGGCTGAGCGCGGTTGGGGATCGGTTGATCGCAGGCACAGATAGTGTTTGGCACCAAGTTTGACTTTAAACTACAAAGCCTATTGTGAAAAAATTTATGAGAGTTAGTGTGTGGGATCTACCGCAGAACACGTGGAGTGGACTTTGGGTGGTCTTGAGGGACAAAATGATGAGCGTGCATGTTTGGAGAGTTTATCCAATCAAAGAAAGGAAATTGGAAGCTAAGTGGTGGGTTTATGAAAGCTTTCCTGGATGGATATAGGATTTTATGAGAGGCGTGGACTACGATATGAAAAAAATGAAATAAATAAGAGACTTATAAGTTTTTTTGAGGATTCACTTCTGCATGCGGGCCCGGGTTCCCTTTTCCCCGGTGCTTAGCATCGCAGGTGTTGAGAGATTGTCTATTTAACTGTCGGAAACCGGTTGAGCCTTCCCGGGAGTTTGCCGACAGCAGTTTCGTTTTTGCGGTGTGGAGATCCGGTTGATCCTTCCCGGTATGCTCGCATCATGATCCCCTTTTCGAGAAAAGTTATTGGTTGCTGAGAAAAATCTGGTTGCTGCCTTCACCGATAAATAATTTGAGAATAGAGGTGGAGAGAATTGCGACTTCACGATGGAGTGACGACATACGGAGTGACGACCGAGAGATCCGGTTGATCCTTCCCGGTATGCTCGCATCATGATCCCGTTTTCGAGAGAAGTTATTGGCTGCTGCGAAAAATCTGGTTGCTGCCTTCACTGATAAATAATTTGAGAATAGAGGTGGAGAGAATTGCGACTTCACGATGGAGTGACGACATAGGGAGTGACGACCGGGAGATCCGGTTGATCCTTCCCGGTATGCTCGCATCATGATCCCGTTTTCGAGAGAAGTTATTGGCTGCTGAGAAAAATCTGGTTGCTGCCTTCACTGATAAATAATTTGAGAATAGAGGTGGAGAGAATTGCGACTTCACGATGGAGTGCCAATTTGAGTCGTCACGGAAATGAAAGGAGCGGAAGAAGCAAACGATAGACGCCTACGACAGTATAAAGATTGGAGTGACTGCTACCCGAGAAAGAAGAAAGGAGATCCCATGCCCGAAGATGAGATCGTCACTTGTGTTCCAGTGCGGTTAGCATCCAATCGAGAGAGTGCCAAATCATTTTGTCTTGTTCAGACCCAACTTCGAAATTTTAAATGATTAAGTGAGGGATCAATGTTTGTTTTTAGAATATAGATTTTTGAGAAATAGTAAGTCTTTGGCTTAGGTAGAATAAATAAATTTATGCTCCCTGAATCCAAAAGGTGTAGGATTAATTATATGCATTTCATTGAATGTGAATTGAGGAGAAATGCTAAAAGTTTAGAAAAATGAGTAAACTGCATACTAAGTTTTGTTGATATTGTTTTGAGTTAAATTGTAAATAGATAGTGTTATAAATAAATTAGTTTATTTTTGTAAATATAAAAAGGGAGTCACTCATCTTTATTTTCGCAGTTGATTTTAAGAAAAGTTTTCTCCTAGTTTTTAGAAGCAAAGTTATTTGACCTGTTCGTTTGCCAATAATGTCTAGAACTTTGGGTTGTATTCAACAAAAGAAATAATTAACACAACGCACCCAAATACCTATTTCTTGTAAATAATTTGTACTAACCAAAATAAAGTACGTATCACGCCCAAAATAAATAAATTAAGACAGGCAATACGACAATGATAGCAATCCACTTCTTTCAACATGGCCAACGACGTTAACCGACGTCCCTATACCTGTGACTTCAAGTTGGCCCATAACCAAAAGTCACAAGGTGCAAGGTTTAGAGACTTTGATGGCGTTTCATGCGGGAAAGATTGATTGAGGACATAGTCATCGCTAAATACCGATCGCAGCATGTCCAGGACAGGATGTGGGATGTGCGGAGGCGCTGCACCGTGCATGACCTTATATACCGCCGTAGTAACACGCCGTAGTATACTACGGCGTGTTTGTCTCTCTTGCAAGGTGCAAATGGTGCTGTCTCTTAAAAACACTGCATATACTCGCCTGTGACAGAAATATTTCAGAGTGTACTGGCTGGCGGATCTGTTTAAATAGCAACAGCGCGTGAACCAACTGTCGAGAGTGTCAATATGCCGTTGGATCTAATTTATTTTAGAGCATAAAATCTGACTTGAAAGATTATTGTTTTCATTTATTATTCTGATTTAAAATAGGACTTGAAACTTTTTGATTTTATTTATTTTATATAATTTTCGCTCGCTTTTAATCAACCCTAACGTAGCTGTTAGTTGGTAGAAAGTTGGGCTGTGAATCCAGAGGGGTGAATCCAGAAAATGTATGAGCATGAGGCTCTTACATTTTCTGGATTCACCCTTCAAAAATTGTTTTTTTTAGAAAAAATTAGAACAACACGAGTAGGCGATATTAGGCACAGGGGTGATATTTGGGACACCCATCTTATATATATATATATATATATATATATATATATATATATATATATATATATATATATATGCAGTTCCAAATAATATCCTCGGAATTTAGAGGGTGTGACTATGTTTAAATAAGTATGTTTATGACGGAATTGAATTCTCTGTTATGACATTTTACATTTCTTCGGTGGTATTGAGAAACGTTTTGTCGAAATTCTGATATCGTATCGTTCTCTTCTTCCTTTTGATAAATTCAATCAGATCAGTGAAACCCAATGTTAGAAGACTTGATTTTTTTTCTTGAATGGAAAATAAACAATTGATATCATTATCTGCAAAGTTTTGGCTCATCCATTTAAACTGGAGTAATATACCCCACATCTGTTTAAATTCTTCTTAATTGAGGCTGTTTTTTATGAACTATTATTGATGCCTTAACTAATGGTGATTCTGACAAACTTAGTTAAAAAGCTTTAAAAATAAATAATAAAAATCTTTGAAGTCGCAAAATCCTTTTGAAACATTATGCTCTTGTGCTATTTGTTCTTGTACTGCGTTATTAAACTCATATGTTCTAGAAATCGGTTTCATGTAGATAATAATAACTATTTTATGTGATAAACATTTTCCTCTGACTCAAAATTTTTAAAATTTTGCAAACTAAAATTTTAACTCTTCAAGTTCATTCTGAACAAGTCAATGGTCTCCAGAAGAAAATCAATATTGTAAAAGTTTTCTACTACCTTACTTCGTAGCCGTTAATTCATTATCAAGTGAAGTGGAAAATTAGTTTCACTACAAAATGGGAATTAAACACCATCGCTTCTTTTGCGAAACGGCTTGCTGACTTCACAGATACAAACTAAGGGAGGGTGCAGTCTTATGGGAGTGATAAATGTTCTTCGAAGCGGTCCAATACCCAAGATTGGAACCTTCAAACTATCCAATGGGACACGCATATTTTTCGAACCATTTCATGTGATTCAGTGTCCAGAAAAGGCGTGGCAAATTTAATTGCACATTAAGTTGATTTCTAATTATATACAAAAGGCAATAGGGATACTTAGCTGAAATTTAAAAATCTTGAGACAGTTAAAAGGTTGTTTTTTTTTACTCTTTAACAACTAGAGTCTTAAGAATTTAAACTTTAAAATTATAAAGAAAGACCAAAGTATAGTGACTTGTTTCAGAACTAATCAACTTTGTTTTCGTTTCCTACAACCAATTCCTATATTTAAAATTAATTTTCTACCAACCTAGACTTTTAACTTGAATTTTTAAATGTAGAAATTTTCTCATCTGTGCGTATTTATCCCATGTATGTAAGCGTTTTCCTAAGAAATATACTTATTTTTATGTCTACTGATTAATGGCGAAAGTACTTGTATATTTTATGACATTGGTTTCTGCAAGGGACGATCCATATTATAAATTTCATCGATAGGAGGAAATGAATGAATTTTTTATTCAATGTACAAATATGCCAATAAATATTTTCTTTGTATTGTCCGTTTGGGTTTCAAATATATCGTAATCAGTGGTACTGCATAACGAAATGGCGTAGACAGCAAATAAAAGTATTGTATTTTTCTCATACATTCATATTCTATACCAGTATGCTCTTAAATTAATGCCAGTATGTTTCATGTATACATACATTTAAATTTTTTTCATTTAAAACTAAGATATCTTACTTTATATTTTCCTCTATTTTGCGTTGTTAGGACGTATATATATATATATATATATATATTATATATATATATATATATATATATATATATATATATATATATATATATATATATATATATATATGTGTGTGTGTGTGTATACGCGTGTACGTATGTATATGAAGAGAGAGAGAAAGAGAATCTACTTACGATAGTCATGGTCCATGGTAAGGAATTTAAGCTTTAAAATGAATGTAGCAAACCAAAATTTTTTTAAACTTAATTGCAGCGTTCAAATATGGATGAATGAAGAAAAATCTATTAAATGTATTTGAACTACACAATACTTCTTTCTGGCACTAACACGATAAACAACCTAACAATAAACTCTGCAATCTATCATCCCCGTCATAACTTCTGTTAATTGCTACCTCATGGAAATATACTAGCATTGGACTCCGATGAGCTTACGTGGTACTTAGGGACAATTCTGTTTAGTGAGGTACTTTAACCCGGCTTAGGTCAGCAATGCTCTATAACTGAGTGAAATTATTGTGTAAACTCCTCTTTTCATTACTACACAATACTTTAAAGACATATCTGGTTGATATCTTTTCCGAATAAAAAGGTGTGCATTCTTCAAAGCATATTTAACTATGAGAGAATAGGCAGTAAGAAATTGAAAGTAACTATAAACATTTCGCTGTAGGATAAGTAATGTAATATCTTACAAGTGGCAGAAAATGTTTAGAAAATCTCTTACCCAATATGAGTTGATATACAAGTGCTAATTTCCATATGTTCCCCTTTTATGAATATATTACCTTGAATGCAAATGTGTTAGTGTATATACCTAACTAAGTGTATTAAAGAGAATCCGGGAAGCTGTCTTTTACTTTATCTTCTTACTTATATCATTCATTTATTTTATACTTTTCTGTATCAAAATTCATCTGAATCATTCTTTAAGGTTTTATCACGTTGTAAAAATATGATTGTAAAATCTTTGTCTGAAAACCACCAGTTTAAAAAATACTAGAGATACACATCAATTAGAATAACACTTCATTTATTACTAGTAAGTTAAAAGTGCCCATAAATTTATTTTCGCAACTAACATAATTAATTTTTTACTCTCATACAATACTGATAACAATCACATAATGTAAAAAAATCATAATTTTTGCTCATTCATTTTTTTATGCAATGTATGCAATATGTTCGCTCATTCATTTTTTTATGCAATGTATGCAATGTATGCATTTATTTTATGCAATGTATGCAATGTATGCATTTTTTATGCAATGTATGCAATGTATGCAATTAATTTGTATGTTTAATATCCATAAATATACTATTTTGAATTAAATTCTTAAAAAACTTCTATATCAATTAGTCTAGGGGTTGAATTTTATCTTTTATCGTATTTTAACCTTTTTTTGTCAATTTGTTTCGTTGTTTTGCACGTGACGCAAAATTAATTTAAAGTATTACAAAAAGAAAAGAAACCACGTGATCAGCATTTAATGAATTAAATTCTAAAAATTAATCTTTAAAATTTCATCCAAAATCAAATAATGGAGGTAAAGATTCAAAAAAGATTTCATTTTAAAGGAATTTTTATGATCTTTCTCATGTTACAAATTATATTACCCTCAGATTATTATTTCAAATGCAAACTTTTATAATAAAACTTAGAATTGTGTATGTTTGTGGTTATTATACATACGTTAATATGCCTATGTTTGAATAAAGAGAAAAAAAAGACAAAGAGAAATGTGTGCTTTGCAGCGTTACTTCTTTCAATGAGTCATAAATATTTACTTAGCTTGTAAGAGAGCAGATGAAATTTACCTATTTAATAACCTTTGGCGTGCACACATTTCCCCTTAAATTTATTATGAAAATGCCATACAGCATACTAAAATAGTTGAGTTCGCGAATGTGGGAAAAATCTGACCGAGTGACCGTGTTCTTCCTCGAAAAACTCCCACATTTAGGTGAAACAGGCGTCAGGCAGTATTAACGGTCATGAAGATAGGTGGTTCTTGGGGGACGTAAGAAAATGGGATTCTCGTGTACTTTCAAGGTATGAGACGTCTTTTGATGATTCGGGAGGAAGAGGCCGTTCCCATGTGGTGTCTAGCCTCCTACATACGGAATCCTGTCTAATTAGGACGACCCTGGAATCAAAAATCTTGAATGACATTCACATGTTACACAGCAATCGAAAATTGAAACAGCCGTCAAAAGCATTTTGCCGTTTTACGAACGCCATATAAAATCTGATATACTCGAGGTATCCCTGGAGTTGGCTGGAATAAAGAATGGAAATATTTTACTATCCCTCGGTGATCCTGCATCTTGCTTATGCAACAGGAAAGCAACGTGAATTATTATATAGTGTAAATAAAAGAAGAGAGCTAAAATGTTTTGTGGTATTTTGTAAAGCCACTCTAAAGTATTTTTTCTTACTATTTTTTTAAACAGGTACAGTAAATTTTTTTGAATGATTTCTAATGCGTCCAACCCCACACACACACACACACATAGTGTGTCAGCTTATATTTATTTTAGCACTAGCTGAATACCCTTGCTTCGCCACGCAGTACATTCAAATTAAACACAACGGTCATTGTATGCAATCAATGCCAATTTATATATATATATATATATATATATTTATATTAAAAAAATCTTAAGGGATATTTTTATAGAAAAAATAATATAGAAGAAAATATTCAAATTAAATACAATGGTCAGTGTATGCAATTAATTTGTATGTTTAATATACATAAAACATACTAATTTGAATTAAATTTTTAAAAACCTTCCATATCAATTTGTCTAGTGGTTAAATTTTATCTTTTACCGTATTTTAATATTTTTTTGGCAATTTATTTCGCTGTTATGCACATGACGCAAAATTTATTTAAATTATTTCAAAAACAAAAGAAACCACGTGATCATCATTTAATTAATTCAATTCTAAAAATTAATCTTTAAAAATTCCCCAAAAACTAGAAAATAGAGGTAAAGATTCAAAAAAGATTTCATTTTAAAGGAATTTTTATGATCTTTCTCGTGTTATAAATTATGTAACCCTCAGATTATTACTTTAAATGCAAACTTTAAATAATGTTAAAAAACAGCTTAAAATGTAATTTTGAAATTCTAAGAATTTTCAAAAATCTTTCTTAGTGCACCCCTACGAAGAATCGCATTGCCAAATTTCAGCCCTTTAGGTCCAGCGGTTTGGTATGTGCGTTATCTGCCAGTTAGTCAGTCAGTTACGGAACTGTTTTATATATATAGATTATGCTATATTTATTATTTAATTTCAAAAGTGATTTTTGTGAAGATTTATTAATAGTATTCAAAGGTATATTAAAAAATCGGCGTGAATTTTTAAAGATAAATGTGAGTTGACAGCAAAATATGTATTTTTCACTATTAAATCCATAAACGTTACGTGTATAACGTTTATTTCTTTAAGCATCTGTCCAGTGTGATTTTCTGAAGCTTCAGGTTTTTAGTTGACATATTAGGAGCTTAATAAAAAGAAAAAAATAGACAACTAATCGAATAGAGTATGCAAAATGTTCAACACTTCGGAAGTTCATATTATCAGGATACACGGAAAAGAACTAAACGTAACACATTGACTAAATTCAATTATCCTCTTGATTTTTACACTTTACCTGATGTTATCTATATTTCTTTTCATGAAAAACGCAGAAGATCTCTTAAACTGCAATAATCGTAAGTTTCTCATTAACAATAAAGTACGGTATATAATTCTATTTGTGAAATTCTTTTTTCCAGTACTTTTATATATAGCATATAAAAAATTTTGCAGACATCATTGTAGACATCTCTAAATGGATATAAAAATTTCTGAAATCTAAAATTTAAATAATAAAATTCAATATTTCATTGCTATAACAAACATTATTATTATAAATAAATATTAAAATGCATTAGTGTTTTTTAACTTTAAAAAATCCAGTTTACTATCATTTTGAAGAAATGAAATGCTCAAAAGCTTATTAAAACATAAACTGATATGGAATAAAAGTGTTTTATTTTCAAAATTAAGATAATTGAAAAAATGTCTTATCTTCAGTAGAAAGATTTTTTTGAAGAAAAACTGAATTTAGATAAAATACTCTTAGTTAAGATTTTCTTTACATTTTTAAAAGTTTCGAAATTGAGATAAATGACTTGCAAATCGACTCGTCCTAAAACAACTAAAAAGTACTTTTGAAACTGATTTTTCTGCCTGAGAGTAAGTCTTCTCAAGTTTTATTCATAAGAAGAAGTATTTATTTACACAGTAAAATCATTCCTGATATTATCTTGTTCTAGTAAAGTGAAAGGTTGACATTTTGTTCCTTTCATCAAAACGAACGCAGGTATTTTATTTTACGAACAACATGAACTGATTCTTGAATGAAAGTTTGGCTCTACAATATCTAAAACATCTTTTATTCCTGCAGCATTAATGGGAATTCAACTGGTGATTAAAACATAAAAATGGCATTCTTGTCACTACTTTTTACGCAAGTTTCTCGCATGATAATCTAAGTACGAAATATTTTAAAATAGTGTACAGCATTTTTTTAAAGAGTGAAAAATCTTAATCCTTCAATAATAAAATAATTCCTACAAGTTATTCAGAGTGTATGCAGATTAGTACATTTTTAGGGATTCACACGACCCGATACTTAATTGCTTGTGGGTTTGGTGGAAAGTATCTTGAAAATACACCAAAAAGTGAATTTAGGCTGTTGCGTACTAACTCTACTGGATTCACTTACCTCAATGTTAACATATGGAGAAAATTTGTCTACTATGTACAATAATGTAAATGGTATTTTCAGATAGCCTGAACTTTTCTACACCTTACAGCAGCATTCATTTTATAAATTCCGTCCACCTAAGGAATTTATGAGCTTTTAAAACACACTGAATACCAGAGTTTTACCCCATTAATTTGAAATTTAAAATGCTATTTCAATTATTTTAAACAAAAAATGCCCCATAGTATAAAATTTGTTTCTCTATTACTGAGTACAATTTTAAAACAATCTTTAAATACAGGTCACAATCTTTGGACAAATTATCTCCATAGGTTAATATTGAGGTGAGCGAATTTAATAGGGTTAGTACACAACAGTCGTAAAATGAGTATGCTCTAAAATGTGAAAGGATTGTAACTGACATGAATGACTAAAATTGTGGGATTTTTTCCTGTTTCAAGGGATAGTTTGTTGTGTATGGTTAGTCATTCTTTGTTTTGAACAGAATATTTATTAGATTACAGAATGACGACGTTTTTAAAATGTATAGTATGTTAAAGAAACGGATGTATTACTTTATATAGATGTAGAGACGCCCACATGGAATACTGGCTAACTTCGTTAGCTTCCATGCAGTAGTCTTGGGTTCAAATTCCAATTAAGAATTGGTCGTTACCGTGTTGTCCCCTCATAGGGAACAATGCTAGCTCGCCTAAATGGTGCTCTCATAATAAAGTAGCCATCTAAACTTCGCGGTGAATAACAAAAGGAGAATATTTCAAGACAAGTGTCTCCGCATTTAAAATACACACACACACACACATATATATATATATATATATATATATATATATATATATATATATATATATATATACACTGCTCAAAACAATTAGGGGAGCACATGGTTTTAACGAAATTACGCAAATACTTACACCGATAAGTAACATAAAATAAATCATCCATAATTTAAAGCCTAGCAGGAAACAGAAGAGGAAAACTTCATATGCAAATCAAAGTTCATGACGTCAAAAACCAGAAAAAGAACATAAGGGCGGAAATCGGGATGTTGCAAAAACTTCTGTTTCACTGCCTTAACTGTGAAATTCGATTGCTCAGTTATTCTTTTTGAGAAAAAGTGACTTAAAAATGTCTCATCCACGTGATTTACCGGAATCCATGGCATGGCGTATTATAGGCAGACTTGAATCCGGGCAAACACAACGTAGTGTCGCGGACGCTGTTGGAGTTGCCAGAAGTGCCGTTGCAAGGCTGTGGAATCGATTCCAAGAAACAGGGAATGTTAGACGTCGACCAGGACAAGGTCGGCCACGCGCCACTACAGCAACTGATAACCGGTATATACTGTTAACAGTTCGTCGAAATAGAACAGACAATGCTACTCAGCTGCAAAGACAGTTGCTCTTGGCAACAGGACAAAGGGTGTCCTGCCAAACAGTACGTAATAGGCTTCATCAGGGAGGTCTCTATGCACGTAGGCAAATGGTCTGCATTCCGTTGACCTCACGCCACCGTGCCGCCCGAAGAAGATGGGCTGCTGAACATCGAGATTGGGAGCAACATAATTGGAGCCAAGTGCTGCTTACAGACGAGTCCCGATTCTGTCTGGAGTGTGACACCCGACGTGTTTTGGTATGAAGGGAAAGGGGCACTCGAAATAACCCCACATTCGTTCGTGATACAGACGAGCACAATACAGACGAGCTGGTTTTATGGTATGGGGTGGAATCAGCATAGGTGGACGTACGGACCTGCATATCAGTCGGAACGGTACTTTGACAGCCCGAAGGTATGCAGACGAGATACTGACACCTCATGTCATACCTTACGATGCAGCCATTGGAGATTCCTTTGTTTTCTAGCATGATAATGCCAGACCACATACAGCTCGTCTTGTGGAGAACATGCTTGAAACTGAAATAATACAGCATATGGAATGGCCAGCGTACTCTCCTGACCTGAATCCAATCGAGCATGTTTGGGACATGCTCGGACGACGCATTGCTACGAGACCAAGGCCTAATTTTACTCTCCGAGAATTGGAGATTGCACTGGAACAGTATTTCCCAAAGTCTTCTCGATAACATCATCGCATCCATGGAAAACAGGTGTACAGCAGTCTTAGCTGTTCGAGGAGACCACACGCCATATTAAAATATTGTATCATTTCTAAACAATACTTTTTTTTATCGTTTACATGTAATCAAATTGTTGCCCGAAATCATCTTTTTATGTTTTTTCTATATTTTAAAAGAATTAAAGCTTAATTATAATTTTTTTTACGTCTTCCTTTCTGTATTGCGCATTGATACGCGTGTACTATCCATTTTATGTTCCGCACGGTTTTCTTAACTTCTTTGCTTGCTCCCCTAATTTTTTTGAGCAGTGTATATATATATATATATATATATATATATATATATATATATATATATATATATATATGTATGTATATGTATATATATATATATATATATATATATATATATATATATGTATGTATATATATATATGTATGTATATATATGTATATATATATATATATATATATATATATATATATATATATATATATGTATATATATGTATGTATATATATATATGTATATATATATATATACTAGCGGACCCGACAGACGTTGTCCTGTTCAAACGTTGTAATTCTAGCTGAAGTACCCGGTGATGCCCGGGATTTTAAGAATGTTTGTTAACCAAAATCAATTTAAAAATTAACACAGTATAAATAACATACAAAAAAAAGCATACGAAATGTTATACATATTAATAATATGAAAACCCAATTAAAAATGTATAAATGTATAATAAACTCCTCAGATTTCAGCTATATTCGGTATTTCATCATAAAAAAACTGAAAAAAATAAAAATAAATAAAAATAATAATTTTAAAAAATATTAATTTAAAAAAATATTAATTTAAAAAAATTAAAATTAAAAAATAATAAAATAAAATAAAATAATAATTAAATAATTAAAAAATAATAAAATAAAAGCTGAAATAAAAAAGCCTTAAAAAAAAGCTGAAATAACAGGTCTAGCAAAATTTACACAACTCTGGATTCGAACCCGGGTCGAGAGCATGGTACTTTCCAAATTGGCGACCTTCCGAATACGCCACGATGACACGGTGTTCTAGTGGGTAAAATAAAACATATTCGCTATTAGAAAGTTGTTGAGGGCTGGTGATTATACATGTCAGAGGAGTTTTTAGTCAGAAATAAGTTAGCAGGATAGAAGCTTAGTCTTTAGCTCTTCAATAGACACAAAGATATAGGCGAGGAGGATTGCAGTAGCGATTAAAAAAAATCTCGTGTCACTTAACGTGGTTGATTCGAATTTTCCATCGCGTGTCGAGAGTATCAATATGCCGTTAGATCTGATCCATTTTAGAGTATAAAATCTGACTTGAAAGATTATTATTTTCATTTATTATTCTGGTCTAATATATGACTTGAAACTTTTTGATTTTATTTATTTTTATTTTTTCGCTCGCTTTTTGCTAACTAAACCTAACGTGGACGCCATTATCTAGAGGGGGGATTTCACAAACTGTAACAGCTTCCATTTACCGGACGCACCCCCTTATAAATTGTTGGTTTTTTATTAATTAATTAAAAGTATAAAAACATATTCTATCGGATCAAATTGTGAATCTAAACCATTCTCGAATCAACTAAATTGCACACACAAAATTTCATAAAAATCAGTCCAGTCGTTTAGGAGGAGTTCAGTTACATACACACGGACAGAAGAAATATCTCGCTTTTTGCTAACTAAACCTAACGTGGACGCCATTATCTAGAGGGGTGATTTCACAAACTGTAACAGCTTCCATTTACCGGACGCACCCCCTTATAAATTGTTGGTTTTTTATTAATTAATTAAAAATATAAAAACATATTCTATCGGATCAAATTGTGAATCTAAACCATTCTCGAATCAACTAAATTGCACACACAAAATTTCATAAAAATCAGTCCAGTCGTTTAGGAGGAGTTCAGTTACATACACACGGACAGAAGAAATATATATATAAGATATACATATATATATATATATATATATATATATATATATATATATATATATATATATATATATATATATATATATATATATATATATATATATATATATATACATTTTGATGTTGCTTTGAGAAACAATTATCTATATGATTCCCAAAAGGTTGAGAAGTTACACGTATTGAGATTTGACTTAAGGGGGTCCAAGACACAAAATTGTGTTCAAATTTTCGAAAAAAAAATTATTGCATTGAAAATTTTTTTATTCTTTTGCGCTTATAATGACGTTTAAATCACGTTTTTATCTTAATTAGAACAAGAGAAATTATTATTTTTTTTGCAACATTCTAATAGTAGCTAAGCGTTGTTTAAATCTGTAAGTGCGTTTTTCTGCATGATGGGATTTTTCCCCATTTCTCGTCTTTAAATTGTTATAAGTCAAGAACCGTAAAAGATAAATGGTTGAAACTTGTGACATGTCTTTTTCAACTATTTTACTTTAATTTTGATTCAGCAATATAATTCAGCAATATTTGATTCAGCATCTAAAATATAATGTGTTAGAAACTTTTTGAAAATACTTTATTTGTGAATGTAAAACAGCATTAAAAAATAGTGCAACTTACAAGTTTAGTGATCTATATAATAATAATTTTTTAAACAATTTTTTTTCAAAAATAAAAATATTATTGATGTAATATATTTTCACTCATGAAGTATACATCATATAAAATATTTTGACTTTGTAACTGAACTGCAAGGATGTGGAGGGGCAAAATGTTTATGATCGTGATTAGGATACAGAACCATAAGCGATGCAATGTTTATAAGCAGCGAATTTGATTTCTAATAAGGATAAACTTTTAATACATACAGATTTTATATATAGACAATGCATACTATAGAATGCATACTATAAACATGCAGAATGAAAAATTCACAATAATTTTGATTGTCATGTTTGATTTTAGATATTCCATAACACACCGAACGCTAATGTTCAAACTAGATGTATTACTTATATTCAAAATTACGGACATTTCCTGTTTGAAAAATGCATATGTTTCCCTTCCGAAAATTTTAAGAGATATTCAAAATATCTTAATTCAATTTTAACATATTCGAACCCATTTAAACAAAGTTTTTCATCAGAAAATTAAATCTTTTTTGCATTTTATAACTTAAAAAGTAAGTTTAATCTCAAAACATTTCATATCAATTCTTATAAGGTCGAAAAATTATGCATATTATTGTTGGGTAGCAAAAATATCGATCAGATACATTGTTACAGTAAAGAAATAGGCATCTTTCTAACTTTTAAAAAAGTAACTTTTTACTTAAATTATTCATTATAGTTTCTTCCATTTATGCTGAATGAAGTAATATCTTCCAAATTGTCATATATATATATACAATAGTTATCAAAAATTAAGGAAAAATCACAAAACGAGGGATAACACGTTCAAACCTAGGCCAATCTGTTTAAAATTTAAATATGTTATTAAGTAAAAGGTGCTGAACAATACTACATTATGCAAAATAGTGGCGCTGCAGTCGGAATACGTCATTTGCGAGAACATAAAAGTGTATGTCTCAGAGCAAGACGACAATTGTCGCTGTGAGGCTGAGATTAGACATCTGGCATAGCCAAATTGTAAAAATGATCTCCTGGCATCATTTGACCGAAGAACTGCGACGGCGAGCTATTGGGAGATTAGAGGCAGGACAAAGTCAGACAGAAGTGGCCAGATGGCTAAATGTGAGTCCGTCTGTGGTTCATAGACTTTGGCAACAATTTCTAACCACGGATTCGGCATCCAGGAGGTCCAGCCAAGGACGGTCATACGCTACGACGAATGCCGATGACCGATATTTTTCATTGTGCGTACGAAGGAATAGAACCGCAACTCCTTCTGAACTCAGATCCTCCCTCACTGCAAGCTCTGGAAGGTTGGTATCAACGCCAACCGTGCGTAGAAGGCTTCACGAAGGTAGTCTTTTTGTGAGGCGACCAGCCATTTGCGTCCCGCTCACGTAACGTTCTAGGTGGGAACGTTTGCAGTGGGCACGTCAACATGTCCACTGGACGCGTAATCAATAGAGGGCTGTTCTCTTTACGGATGAGTCCAGGTTTAGCCTCTAAAGTGATAGTATTTGTATTTGGAGAGACCCTGGAACTCATTTTCCTCCATCACACATCCGTGAAAGAGATGCATACGGATCAGGCAGTGTCTGTGTTTGGGGTGTTATCTCTTTGGGTGGACGCACAGATCTCCATGTCATTCCCCTTGGAAATGTAAATGCTCACACCTATAGAGATGACATCCTGGATGCTTATGTGCGCCCTTATGCCGATGCAATAGGTGATGCTTTCGTGCTACAGGACGATAAATTGAGACCGCCCAGGGCTCGCATCATGGATGCTTATCTTGAGCAGAAAACAATTCATAGCATGGAGTGGCCAGCTCGATCACCGGACCTGAATCCTATCGAGCATGTTTAGGACGCTTTAGAACGACGTATAGCTTCTCTCAATCCTCCTCCTAGGACCCTAGCCATGATTTCAACTGCTTTGCAAGAGCAATTTCTCTCACTTCCTGCTGAACTCATAGACCACATAACTGACAGCATCACACATCGCTCTATGTGCTGTATTGCTTCTCGGGCGGAGCATACGCCATATTAAAGATACTTTTCCTGTACCAAACTGACACATACGATTTGTTCATTGTATACATAACAGTTTCTATAACACCATAATTGTCTGGCAATTTATTTTTATGCTATTTCGTACCTACCTATGTATTGTATAATGTGTATAAGTTTCATTAAATTCTACGCGTAACTTTTTTAGTGATAGCTATTTTTGTGACTTTTCCTTAATTTTTTATAACCAGTGTATATAATGTGCATAATATATGGACTAATATGGCCCACAAATACATTTTTTATATTTGGTTTTCCCTTACTGCCATTAAACTCTACTATGGCTTTTGGAGCACATGATACTGAAAAAATAAATTCGTTAGCATTTGCAATAAATTTTATACCAAAAACTATTAGTCAGGAGGGATTATTTTTTCAATATTATTCATAAATTGTCAAACCAGTAAAGATTTAATGAGCTGTACTTCATTCAGTAGGGTAGATGTTTAAATGAGTGGAATGTATGATTGCTAAATAACTGTAAAATTATAGTATCTGAGGTTTAAAAAAATTTTACCTGCAGAACACTGGAGAACCGAGCAACGTTTAAAAGTTTGACAGAAAATCCCTACAGAAAAATGTTCAAAAACATCATTCTCGAACTGGACAATACTACACAGATCTATTTCTTCTCTATTCTGGAAATTAATTAAAGGACAAATATTAATAGTAGGTTTGTAAATTTGTAAAAATAGAAGGAATAAAATTTTATCATTGGTTGTAGAAAAAAATATTTTTGAGAAATTTAAATTTGAGATATAGAACCCGTGAGAGAATTTCAGTTTATTATGTGGATACAAACTTGTTAATTTGATTTCTTATTTTTAAGCGTGCAATTCACATTTTTATGACAGAAGTTCGTTCTACCTCACTTTATTTCATTTAAATCTTTTCGATTTCTGATTGATAAATATGCTACACTTTGTCTGTAATCGTCAATAACATTCATAAATGAAGCTCTTTCGTTGGGTTAGCGTGACAGATACACCCAACATTTAAGCAATAACTTCCTTTAGAGATGATCTATTGGGGTGTGGTAGTTTTTCATCACTGAGCAATGAGACATATCAGATAAAAACTCTGATAAAAATCACATCAAAGAATTCCTTAGGGAGTTTCTTTAATATCTATATTTATATTGCAATTGACTACTTGTGCCGCGCAACCTATAATAAGAAATTGCAAATCAGTCATAAAATAAGATAAAAAAAAAAGAGAACTACATTGATTTTTATTTCATGTTAAGATGTACAATAAAAAATGTGTTCAAATCAACATGGTCTTTCAGATGTTAAGAACTAAAGAATATTTTTTTACCAAAAGTTATTAATGTAAAAAATTTTACATGATAGGTAACAAATTGGCTCAGTTTAAATAAAAGGATTTTATCCCCTTTATGTAGTGTGGAATAAAGCAAATATAAAACTAGAAAAATTCTGTTAACAAAGTCTTTTCAAGTTATGCATGCATACATATATATATATATATATATATATATATATATATATATATATATATATATATATATATATATATATATATATATATATATATATATATATATATATAAATATATATATATATATATTTATTTATATATATATATATATATATATATATATATATATATATATATATATATATATGCGTGTGTGTATGTACTGATCTTCGTTGATAAAAAACTCCTATAACTTAGGTCTAGAGGGGTAAGTTATTTTGTATATATAAAAAAAACGAGATCTGAATAATATCCTTAACCTTAAATTTTAAATGTATTTTATATGTGCTTTATTATTTATTAATTTTTATAGCAATCTATAATTATTAAATGTAAGAAATTCAATAAAAATATGTTTTTGCTTCAGAAGGAAACTTAAAAATTACAAAATTAACATACCTTTATAAATATGTGAAGTATTGTGTTTTGTATTTTTAGATAGAACCTTGTGTATTCTTGCGCCATGTTTATAAGGTAATTCAAGAGATGTCTCAACTGTAGATCTTATAAATAAAGGAGCACCATCAATTTATGATTAAATTGGTAACCAATTTGTTAAAAAAACATAGCGTAAAGACCATCTGCCATGAGTGTATAGAAACTCTGACTTTTAAATCTTGAATCAAGCGTCCTAAGCACTCTACTTTGGTGATAGATAAGAACTTTATTTTCTGCATGTCATTGCTTATAGCTGAAGCGTAATCATGTTACAGACTATAGTAGAACACGATAATTTTTACTCTTTTTTTTTTACCAACAGCAACTCTTATGAGATGGTCAGCACTTTCTCTCTTCGAGATCTTCCAAGGTGTTGAAATTTTGACTGTTAATATTTTTACATAACTCAAGAACAGAGAAAGAAAAAATTTTCAACATTTTTCCAATATTTAATATTTCAACAAGCTTTTAATTTTTATTTATACCTTTGATCCAGAAGAAATATAAAAGAAATTTAAAATTTCCGAAATGTTTCATCATAGAAAATCATTTAACATATCATGGAAAAAAATCTATCATCTTTCCACTGAATATCTAATAGCACCTAAACATTTGTTTCAATTTACACACATAAGTAATCATACACAAAGATATCCCAACAGATCCATTATATGTAAAGAGCTACTCTTTGTTTATGTAATAATCAGCAGAGTTTTATGTTTTATGTTGACTGAAGGTAGATTAATGTTAAAACCATCCCATGGGATTTTTTGATGAAGAGAAGATACTAATGTCTTAAAACAAGTGTAATATAGTACTTGAAAAATAAAACCTCTGTCCGATATGCCCTCGTGTGTGTGAAATGTATATATATATATATATATATATACACTACTGGCCACTGTAAATGCAACACCCTGAAGGAAACATGCAAGTAACATGAAATTTACAACATGCATTAGCGGAGGTGAGATATGCAAATGATTAGAATTTCAGAGCAGACGCACTGATTAGAATTTCAGAGCATCACGCGCGCCTGTGGCGCCACTTCAAAGCGCTATTTAAGGCTTGGAGATTTTGACGATTTCAAGTTCGGCAATTGTGTTTTTCTTGTGGTTTTTTCAAAAAAACGATCAATTATGCCTCGTCGAAAACAGCGATCATCTTTTGATCAAGTATCCGAGTTCGACAGAGGAAGGATAGTGGCCTACCGAGATTGTGGATTATCTTTCAGGGAAATCGGTAGTCGTGTTGGACGAAACCAAACAACTGTAATGCGGATATGTGATCATTGGATGCAGGAGGGTACGACGGACCGGCGTGTTCGATCGCATCCACCTCAGCGCACCACTTCACGTGATGACAGGCAAATTGTGCGCATGGTAGTGACGGATAGCTCAGTCACATCACGAACCATAGAACAGCACATGCAGTCTGTAACGCATCATCCAGTGTCTGCGCGTACCATTCGACGCCGTTTACAGCAGAGTGGTCTGTCCGCAAGACGTCCATTGCTTTGTCTACCCTTGACGCAGAACCACAGACGTCTCCGCCGCCAATGGTGCGAAGACAGAAGGATGTGGACGGCAGAATGAAATGAAATTGTCTTTACTGACGAGTCACGCTTCTGTCTACAACACCACGATGGTCGCATTCGAGTCTGGAGACACCGTGAAGAGAGGATGCTGAACAGCTGCGTTATGCACCACCACACTGGTCCTGCACCGGTTATTATGGTATGGGGCAGTATTGGATATCACTCTCGCACACCTCTAGTACGCATTGCCGGTACTTTAAACAGCCAGCGCTACATCTCCGAGGTGTTGGAGCCAGTTGTCCTTCGTTACCTTCAGGGCTTGCCCACAGCCATATTTCAACAGGATAATGCGCGACCACACGTGGCACGCACTGTCCAACGGTTCTTCGTCAATCGCCAGATTGAATTGCTTCCCTGGCCGCCTCGCTCTCCGGATCTTTCGCCGATAGAAAACATGTGGTCCATGGTTGCTCTACGATTGACCCAGATTCCATCCCCAGCTGCCACAGCAGATCAACTTTGGCAACGTGTGGAAGCTGCTTGATCTGCTGTACCCGAAGAACTCATCCAAAGTCTCTTTGAATCAATGCCGAGGCGTGTGGCAGCGGTGATCTCCAACAATGGCCGCTACTCTGGCTACTGATTTTGGCAGGAACCACACTTCACAGAAGTCTATAAATTTAATCATTTGATACTTGGTCAACATGTTATCTACAAAATAAATTTTGTTGTGATATCTCTTGTCTTTCATGGTGTTGCAATTTCGGTGGCCAGCAGTGTATATATGGTAACTCTAGGATAGATGGCTAGTCTAAATATTTCCAAAACTTGATCATAAACGACAGTTTAAAATATTTTCGTAGGAAGTGTTCAACGAGTTCATTCATTGCGAGGTACAGCTGTGTTTTTCTTTTATAAAAAGTATGTGAAATTTTAATGTTTATTTAATTTAGTGGTTGAATATTTTTGTTGAGTTATGTATCTGAATGTTTTGCAATACGTATGTTACATTTTTTATTTACTTTACGGACTTTTAAGGCGTGTATATAATCCAACCTTTGCTTCTAAGCCTAAAACAAAGACGTACAATGGCGGAGTGATTCAGGATAGATGGCCACATAAAATCGAGGAGAGATGATCACCTTTAATCAATGTTTAAAAATTATACGGAATGAGGATTTTAACTAAATATAATTATATTAAAATAATTATATAACTTTTATGTTTATAATTATATTATATGCACCAGTTCCTAATGTAAACATGACAAAAACAGTTAGAAATTGTACCAAACAGGTAGCTATGCTTTTGACACCACCAGAAAATATTTGCAAACGTCGTAAATTTTCATCCCAGAAAGAGATAAAGTTGATAAATAAGCTTAAAACCAGTAAAAAGCCTAAAATAAATGCGATAAAGAAACAAAAACACGACGCTTCCAGTAGTGAAGAAGATGGAATACATTTAAAATTATCAGATTCTGCAGATTCCGAGGGAATAGAATTTGATGAGGTTCACTGTGTTGGTTGGGGAGAAGAATACAATACCATAACCATAAAGGATGACTGGATAAAATGTATAAGGTGCCTGAAGTGGTTCCATGAAGCATGTACAAACTTTCAAGACCTTTTCCAAAAATGTGGTAAAATTTTACGAAAAGAGAAGGGTTGAAATAATACTTCAAATGTTGTTTATTCGAATTTTATTCACTCATTTTCCGTTATATAATTGCATATTTGCAAATTGCAATAAATTTTTCATGATTAACTATATGAAATGTGTTGTTTTTTGCTATTTTAACTTTACTTTTTCTTTCTTGTATCGGATGGCCATCTCTCCTTCAAGCCGAGGTCTGCCATTTAAATTTCAACTTTTTCCCACTTTTTGTTCTCAATGTTTAATTATTTTTTGCCCAAAATATGATGAGTGTATGTATAAGAATTTTTATTTCAGTCTTTAAAAACTATGGCCATCTTTCCTAGAGTTACCCTATATATATATATATATATATATATATATATATATATATATATATATATATATATATATATATATATATATATATACATATATATATATATATATATACATATATATATATATATATATATATATATATATATATATATATATATATATATATATATATATATATATATAGATAGATAGATAGATAGATAGATAGATAGATCGATAGAGAGAGAGATAAAATACCGGATCTATAGACGACACTTAACGACGATATCCGGGAAAACAGCCGTAAGGACATTTGGATTGGTAGTCGGGCGTTGGACACATAAACTTCAAAGCAATTTATTCAATTTAACTGAATTATACTTTTATTACTCTAAATAAGGGGTGGCCAACCCGCGGCACGCGTGCCACAGTGTGGCACGGCGGCGTTTTAACAGTGGCACGCGGAGACTCATTGAAAAATTAAGCAATTTGAAAAAAATAATAATTCGTAAAAATCTGTAAAAACCCTACTCATACGCTACTGAAAATAACAGTGCAGGAAAGCGGCACTGCTTGACACCAGTTCAACGAGGTGTAGGTTTGGATCAACATATGTTTGTGAACAAATGTTTTCTATTATGAGCATAATAAAATCAAAATATTGATTAAGATTAACTGATATGCATCTAAAACACCTAATTTTTTTAGCATCTTCAAGAACTAATCCTAATATAGATGACTTGGAAAAGTTGGAAATGGCACCCATAATATTTTTTTTTTCAGATAGTGGCACTCTTCCCAAAACGGTTGGCCACCCTGCTCTAAACACTTTATGGTTATCGAACTGTTCAATATATTATACGAAATGTAAAGAAGTAGAATATATTTACATGTTTACAATTACAGAGAATGGATAATGGTGTCCACTCACTCCGTGATTCAATCTTAAAGTCCATAGAACCGATGCTCACACCAGCATATATCAAATTTATTTTCTGCTTACCACGTGACCTCCTTTGGTGCCATATGTCTAGGCTACGTCGAGGAGCTTGCAGAGAGAACACGGAATTTAGTTATAAAATGTGAAATAGAAGATTGAAATAGAGTTAAAACTGGTGTGGCGTTATTATTACTTACACATACACACACACACACACACACACACATACATATATATATATATATATATATATATATATATATATATATATATATATAAGTTTGGTACTATTTTAATTAGACCTTAAATAAATCCCTTTATGCTATTCACTCAAAACCCGTAAAAGATAATTTTTTCAAAATTATGGGATCATTTTTGGCTTAACCATATTTTCGAAAATTTTATACATGCCTTTGTATCAATTAACATTAAAACTCGTTAGTTTAGTATAATTAGTATTTACCACAGAAAAATGTACGATTAATCAAGGCACTTGACTCCGTTAGTCTTAAGGCCTTATATGACTCTAGATTACGGAGTTTACTTATTATCTCCAAAAAGGCAGTTGATTTAACACTTTAGCAGTTGCGTGATTTGAAGAAACAAGCAATATAGTCTGTATAAAAGAGACCCAATATATACTTTTGTAAAAATTGAGGGAGTAGATGTGAAGCTATTGTCACAAAATTTATAGAAAAAATTTATTGGTTTCCATCTACGCACTCAAAGATTCTACACGAAAGTAAATTTTAAAAATTTAGTAAAACTTTGTAAAACTTTAAAGAGCAAATTCTAATAGATTTATTATTATTTATGCTAGGCCAAAAACATTTTATTTCATATTTTTAGGAAAATTGCAGAGTGAAATTAGCTATAGGCTGTCTATATAAAGCATAATATCAGTTTTCGTATTTGGTCACAGCTATTGGTATGTAGAAGCAAATATTCCACTACGTATTGGTAACTTTGTATTTCCTCGATAATGCTTGAAATTTCAAAGTTTTAGTAAACATAGACTGCTTCGTATTTATTATTATCAAAGGAATTTTTTTTTGTGCATTCCAGAAAAATTTATATGTCTTAAAATTTGTTCAAAAAGAAATCATACTGAAACTTCGCGAAAGTTCTTTAACATTAAAACATTTTGAAAACAAAACAAACAAAAAAAAATTCCTGAAGGTATTACCCACAAGAGACCTCATTTTTTTCCTTACATTTTCTGTATAGCTGCATGAAACCGTATATAATTCGTACTCATCATTCATACACGTTATCGTGCTTTAAATCCCTGTCCACTCGCCCGAGATCCTTCCTGCATTGACCTTTAATTCTACAAAGTGACAACTCAAGGGCGTTTATACTAACAGGTACGACCTTTTTGCAACACTGTTATATATTTTCACCGAAAAATACAGACCGAGTTATTGATACGAGCTACATAAAACTGGAGCACTTAAGAGCAGGCCACGTCAGCCCATATTAACAGTCATGAAGATAGGTGGATCTTGGGGGACATTAGAAATGGGATTCCCGTGTACTTCAACGGTAAGGGACATACTTTAATGATTCCCGACGAAGGGATAGTTCCCAAGAGGGAGGGAGGAAGGAGCTCTCCCCTCCAATAGACTTTGACTTATTCAGCCAGTACCAAAATCAACATCCTTGAATGACACCCGAACGACACAAAAGAATTGAAATTGGCGGAACTGTCCAAATCATTCACCTGCACACTACTCTTTTATTGGCTCTTTGATTTAGATTCGATTCCCTCTGTGAAAGGGGAGGGGGGTGAGTATAAAAAATCAGATTCATACTATTCTTTACAAATTTGGTGTTTTAGAGTGTTTGTATGCGGTGAGGAGAGGAATAAAGGTTAAAAATAGCAGCCGGAGTTATTTTGGGAGAGGAAAATGTTATTCAAAAATCCAAATGTTTTTTCTCCCTCTTAATAGTCTCTCAGTTAATGCTGATTGCCATCGAAAGATAAGAGCTTACGGATTATCGGTTTCATTTAAATTTATTTTATGTGACGTTTTAGGAGGTGGAAGGGAAATTTCAATATATTCTTTTTTTTCTTTACATTATCTGATATATTGGTAAGAACTACTTCAGAATGCTACGTAACAAAATTATATGAAATGGCTGTTTGCACGAGCATTAAGATGATGTAACAATATTTACGACCTGTAAAGAATCTTATTGTATCATTTGTATATATTTAATTCAGTAGGAAATAATTGCACGTGGCCTCTCATACATACATACGTATGAGAATACGCAATGATACGTATGGACGCAAGACCACTCATACATACGTTTGAGAGGTCTTGCGTCCACCCAGACAATCGTTTGTATAGAACATTTAAAATGCAAAATATTAGTTTCAGGATAGAAATTATGTTTGAAAGAAAACGCAAAAGTTCCATTAAGGTGTTAACTATACGTATAATGAAAGACAAATAATTGTCATAAGCATTAACTTCTTTGAATCCTCTCGATCAGGATATAACGTTTCTCATGGTGGATTCTATGGAACTTGGAGTATCCATGTTTTATTTTTTATAGTAAGAAAGAAAATTGTTGTCACTTTTATATTAAAAAAAGCAAGTGCAAAAAACACTTTATGTTGTCATTGTTATTTTACACCTTGTGTCTTCCTATACAATTCCTGGAAGTTAATGCATGATGAAGAAAAATATATTTATGCGTCACATAATTTAACATACAAGATCACATAACCAATGATACTTAAATAAGGGATTTCTTAATCAAATAATCAGCAATAAGCTGATACTTGCTTTATGAAAGAATTCAAATTAATACATAATTAAACATTTAGCTAAAATTGCATGAAATTTACAAGATAATTAACCTATATGCATTTAAGGTGAAATTTCTGTTTAAATAATGTTCTTTTAACTGCATCAAAGTGTGCTCTAAAATATGAGAAGTAATTTAAAATCTTAGCATAAGTATGTATATATGAACATAACTACTTTATCTGAAGACAGAAATTTTCTATGATCGAGAAAAAATTACTTAAATTTTTTCTTTAAAAAACTCTAGTATCTAGATAACTAGTAAAAACTCTGCTATGTTTACATGGAAAAAGGAGAAAAGTGACAGGAAAAGTATAAGGTAATATAATATTTTCATCAGTAACGTGTCCTAATCGGGATCAGTCATATTGTAAAGGTCAATGAGGAAAAGATACCTAGAAAACCACCAAGCTTGTAACATTATCAAAGGCGAAAAACTCATATGTTGTAATCAAAACCCCAAGAAGTATCATCTGCAGCACACTGGGAAAACGGCCTACACATTCTAACAGAATCTTACATCAACAGAAAAGCAGAGAGGACAAAAGGGGGAAAGCTGGTATACTAGGGTGTCCCCAGTATGTAAACCGATAATTTCTTGATGAATAATATGCAAAGGATGTCTAACAATGACAACGAGACACCCTTAGTGGACCCTGAGGACATACAGAGAGGTTTTATCTAAATGGAATAATGCTATATGTGCGCAAATGAATCTACCATGTAAGTGAGAAAGTGATAGACTTTGTAATGTCCACGGTAAGAACCACAGAGCCATTTCTTGCTAAATTTTAGAAAAATGAGCCATTTCAGAATCAGAGTTTTTTTTCTGAAATTGATTAGGAATATCACACCTCACATCTATTTATTCAAGCCAAATATTTGCTGTGGCTAAGGTATTTGTATGGCGCGAGGAGTCCTGTCGGTGGCCTTCAGGATTCAATTCCTTTTTACCTGAAATTAATTCAGAATTTCCTACGTGTGTACAAAATGTTGTTATACTAAATATTTGGATTCGAGAGTCATCTAGAGTCTTATGATGAAGAGAAAAAAGGATATTAGCAGTTTGGAGAAGCTACTTTTCGAGATTCAGTCACTTCGTCTTTTTTTTGTTGAATAGCTCCCCGTCCTCACCCCCCTTCATGTATTCGCAGAGATTTACCAATGATTACATAGATTCAAAAGATGATATATGAAGGAATTGAACGGATTATTTTAATCCTCTTTAAACATATAAAGTGTATTTAAAGTAATTTTTGGGACATTACTACTTCATAAAAAAAAATCAGAGAAAATCGTCGAAAGAAAATTAAGATTTACTGAAACTAATTCTCGTGAAAAGTGCGTGTGATTTGAAAAAGTGGCATGCTGTAAATGATAGAAGAGGACTGTTAACAGATGAAAAAATCTTTGTTTTTAACACATGAAAAAAAGCTTTGTTTTTAACACATATTTTTATGTTTGACATTAGAGGGAGTTTTCCACTCGTGCTGATATATTATGATGCATGAAAAATCCTTTTAAATTTGGTTTTCTACTGAAATACAGGCATGAATTTTTCCCCAAGACAACAAGCACTAGTCCCGAAGACATTAGCTCATACACGTAATGATACCTTTCTGGGTTCTTCATTATGGGAACACCATATGGATGAAAACAAACATTACTCTCCACGAGACATGGACAGTACAAAAGCGTCCATGCCTTAGCCAGGACTCTGACTGGAGGCAACGCTGCAAAAAGACAAGGTCAGTAACCTCCAATTCTAAAGAAACATCCTTTTGAAAATATGGAGTTCATATCTTTTTCTCGATTTCACCTTTAAAGTTTTTCTCCCTATTTAGAACTATGTACATAACTGTAAATTAATGCTTAATTTAATTTTTAATAAAAGAACTGGACTACTTACTGTAAACCCCCTTTTTTAACATGTTTCTGGCACTACGGTTAGATTTTGAACAGCTGCATAGAAAGAGGAACGAAATTAAAAACGATAGTTTACATGATTTTATGATAAATGATACATATAAATTTATATATTAAGTAGCTGAAAACCCGCACTTCACTACGGATTACATTCAAATTAAATACAACGGTCGATGTATGCCATTAATGCCAAAAAAATAAATATATACATTTATAATAAATACGACGATCAATGTATACAATTGATGTAAAAATTATATATATATATATATATATATATATATATAAATAGTAAGGGATATTTATTTTTTTCGGATAATATCCAATTGTCTGCTGCATTAGAAAGAAAAAAAAATATTTTTTTTGTCTATTTAGTTGTTATGCATGTGACGATAAATTTATTTAAAGTACCAGAAAAAGAAATCACGTGATCAGCATTTAATAAATCAAATTCTAAAAATTAATCTTTAAAAATTCACCAAAAATCAGAAAATCGAGGTAAATATTCAAAAAAGATTTCATTTTAAAGGAATTTTTATGATCTTTCCCGTGATATAAATTTTATAACCCTCAAATTATTATTTTAAATGCAAACTTTTAAAAAGTTACAAAAACAACTTAAAAATTTAATTTAAAAAAATCGAAGAAGAAATTTTCAAAAATCTTTCTTAGTGCACCCCTACACCATAAGAAGAATCGCCATGCAAAATTTCAGCCCTATAGGTCCAGTGGTTTGGTCTGTGCGTTGTATGTCAGTGAGTCAGTTACGGAACTGTTTTATATATATAGATAAATATTAAATGATTCCAATATTTTCTAGGGGAAATCTAGAATGATGAAAAATATTATTGTTATACCGTTCAATGTGTAGTATAATGCTTTACTTTTAACACTTAATATTTAGCGAATGACTCTACAACTACAAATAGATTTTGAAAGTATGTAAACTGGAACAAAACTTAAAAGAAAAAAAAACAGTTTATGTCATTTATACATTGATAATACACATACAGTTTATATTTAAACAAATTTAAGAAGGTGCCTGTATTTTCCATTAAAATCCGGATAAATAATATTGATATAAAGCTTTATATAAAGAGAAAGGGATACATTAATCATTGAAATAATAATCAGATTGTTTTATTGTAAGATTGAAATTTCTAAGTAAAATTCTCCTTTTATGTGGCATAAAAATAAAAATATATAGTGAATGTCTTATTTTTCAGATCTTGGAAAATTCCATGTAATGCATTATGTAAAAGTTGACCTATAATAGCAAAAATTTAAAATTCTGTACGTCATTTCTTGAGGTATACTATTACATCTACGACATTTGAGCTCAAATAAAAATTTCTCAACTTTTTTTTCAGTCAACCTCATCTGAGTAAAGAGTTTTTAAGCATTATGAATAAAAGAACAATATATTGATCTCTGGTGAAATGCTTACTTATTTTGGGACTGAAGGATTAAATACTTCTAAATTATTCTTTCACGGATTATTAACTATGCATGGAATAACAGTATGATTGTGTACCCAGAAAAAAGTGTCACTAGTAATTTCTTTTTCGACAGTGTATTGCAAAAACCTTACAATAACTCAGGAGAACAATGTATATTCGGCCTCTTTAGTAGGAAAATAGTATGCTCCTTTCATGTTAAAACATGATATCATAGGTGAGTTCATGTTTTTCCCCACTGCACTAGTATTTTACATCGAATTATTAAAAGACAATTGCTCTATGCGATAACCAACCGTGCATTTTAATGTTTTCATTCTCACTTTCACTATATATATATATATATATATATATATATATATATATATATATATATATATATATGTATGTATGTCTGTATGTATGTATGTATGTATATATATATATGTATGTATGTATATATATATATATGTATGTATGTATATATATATATATATATATATATATATATATATATATATATATATATATATATATATATATATCCTTCCAGTTTTTATGCACGTATATGTACTCCCTTGATTTTTAACAAAAATTAAAAATGTCTCTAAAACAGAGAATTTTCGAAGTAGATTTTTTTTCGAAAAATGGTGAAGGAAGCCTCCTCTGGCAAAGATTTTCGAAGTAATAGAGCAGAAAGTTTCCGAGGCTCCACTAATCGAGCCAAATGGTCCCGGTCAGCTGGAGACGATGATTTTCACCCGCAAATGGGATCGAAGCGTCCCCTAAGTGCATTTTGACTTGTTAGTTTCTGTTAGCCGCCCAAACGGCTAAGAAATTGAGCAGATTCACTTTAGTTCGCTTACTGAACATAAATGGTTTAGTGCCGAATTCCTGGTGTATCCCTATAAAAGGGAAAAGTAAGAAACGGTAAAAGTGCTCATTCGTTATTACGTGATGTTTTCGTGGAGAGTTTCGGATGCTATAATTTACAGGGAATCTGAAATGCGAACGTACTTGAGCTCGAATATTTTATTTATTGCTTGTTTGTATTGGTAATTTTATTTCTTTGCAAGTTAAGTGGAAAGTGTCATGGACAGACTTCGGGAGATATCTAACTTAGCTCACCTATGTTTTATCTTCTTACTTATGCATTGCTTGAATTCTTTTAGGTGTAAGGTAAGAAGAAGTAGAATGTTTCTTTTTCCTTTTTTACCTCCCATTCCTATTAGCATTTATATTTGTAAGAAATATAATTATAGCAAATTTCTATCTACGCAATCTGTAGGCATTTTGCATTAATATAAATTATCCATAATTTTGATTTTGAGAGAAGCTGGCTTGTTTTAAAGGGTATAGAAATGAAGTAATTAAGCTTATACATATGTATTTTACTGAAGGAAATACTAAAAGTAGCAACTTCTGAATCACATATTGTCGTACGTCTTTGTTTTAAATTATTATTATTATTATTATTATTATTATTATTATTACAACACAAGACTGATATGCATAGAATTGTACTATTCCATTAAAATTTGAGGTATGGAGGTCAACAAATGTATTTTTAAAATACACTAGGAATCTACATGCATTTAATCAAACAAGAAATCATTTTGCGTTTTTTTTCTAATATTAATTTATTTAGTCTAGAAACTAATTCATACAAAACTGAAATGAACACATATGCATCGCATTCAAAGTTCATATTTAGAAACATACATACTTTTGTATAGTTTATTTGTTCTCTTTTGTAAAAGGTTAAACAGAGTTATTATATTTTTAAATTGAAGCAAGTTATTTGTTCGTAGCTTCTAAACCACAATTGAGAGCAATTATACTTCTAACTCTTGTAACTGCCGAATATTGAAGGAATCCATGATTCTTAAAAAATACCTCCCGTAGCAGTTTCTAAATATCGGAAAAGACTACTCATGGTTGTTCTACAATAGCGGTAATACCGTTTGAAATTTTGAAATATTTCAGCTTTTATTAAAGTGTAGTAAACTTATACGAAAAATTTATAGACACGCTATCAAAAAACTTGGTACATAAATCAAGAATAACTTGCATCTCCAAAGAGATTTCCAGCTACTTTGGATCTAAACTCCTCTTTCAATATTATGGTTATCAGCGACCGAGGCCTTGTGGTACAGCCCGCTGGTTTTCGGTGCTGAGGGTACTCGGATCGTATCCCGGCGAAGCGCGACTAAAATATCTCCATTTGTGTCGTCCCTTAATAGGGGGTAATGCTTGTCCGCCTATATGGTGCTCCCATAATAAAATGGCCAACAAAACTGCGGGGAACAACAAGTGAATGTCTAGCGACAAGTGCCTCCGTATTAGTAAAAAAAATATTATGGTTTCCTGGACAAAACATAGCCTCTGAACACTTTGAAAAGTTCATTCAAATTTTAATTACAAGTCTCTTAATTTGATATAAGTTCAAACATTACATTCTTATAGTTTTGCTCAGGGCTTTTGCTTATTGGAAATTTCTTGTAAACGGATAGATCAGTCCTCACAGTAAAGAGAATAGTTGACGTAAAGAGCCAATATATATTAAGAATGAAATGTTTTTTAACATTAAAGTTTTAGCAAAATAAGTCATCTTGTTTTAAAATTGGCTTATAATGAAAATTATAAAAAAAATTTAAAGCTAGGTTATATACATACATAATGTGTCAAAAATTGCTTACTTTTTTAAAATGCCGAATATTTATTGACACTTTTTATTTATTTATCTAAAAGCGTAAAGGATAAAATTATTTCTCAGCTAAAGATTTGAATCATATATTTATGAAATATAATTGTAAATTATATATTAACTACTATGCATGAAGACATAAAATTTTTAAGTGGTGTACTTACAGAAAAGATTAATAAAATAATGAAAATGATGAATAAATTTACACTGGGTGCCAAGTTATGTCAAGTTGAAGATGTTAGCTCTATAATAAGTAAAATTACTAAAATACAAAGAATTTATTTTGTTAATAACCTATTTACATATTTAATATTAGAATTCCTCGGAGTTTTAAGCAAATTACCTTATCAATGACCTCGGATTACGAATTACCTAAAAAGTAAGTATATTTTTAAAAACTACTTTAGTATTGACGAAGCCAACGAGAATATTAATAAACACAGTTTGATCACACAACATTCTGCAAGGCTATCAACTCGGGCAATCTACGGGCGCCCATCAACATCTGTCAATCTTCGCACTGCTGTACTTTCCAGATCTGTTCCATTTTTAGAAAAACTTATTCGAACGTGCTAATCGGGACAACGCTTCAATGTTTATTAGCTAGCCATTTGCGCAATTCTTCAAATCTTAAAAAAGTGATTGAAATACAGCAGGAGAGTGAACTTTACGGTTTTAGCATTCTTTGGCGAACCTAACAGTGATGTGGCAGATATCAAATTCCACTGTTTTGTTCAAATTCTTATATGCATAGGTGATAAGAATCACTTTTCAAAAATTGGGAAGGAAGTCAGATATATAATATTCCAATTTTATCTCTCTGATGAGTAGGAATATTAAAATCATAGAAAAGAACGGTTACACATCATAAGCAAATTTAAGTACTATCCAATGAATATTTTCCCAATATTTTTTTCTTAGGAAGAAATGTCAGCGAAAATATTGGTTGAGGAATAACGTTAAGGGTCTTTAGATTTTTATATATTTTGATGGTACATATTTGCATTTAAAAACAATTGAGGATACGTGCCACTGACGAAGGCATGAGAAGTTTGACTTTATAAATATAAAATTACTAGGTGGCCCGTGGGATAATTTCGCATGCGAATAAAATACGATAAATATGGTGGTCTGTAGTAGGATGAAAGAAAAACTGGTTCATCTGTAGCCATTGTTTATTTGTCAAATAACAATGGTGTCAAATAACAATGGTGCGGGAGGATAATACAAAACCGATAACAAAACACCTTTGGACAGAAAATTGGAGGTGAACTGTAACACAAAACAGGGGAACACGAGATGAGTACACTTCAAAACACCTTTGTTGACAATATTAAAAGTTAAGTATGCCACAAACTTGTGGTAAATGATATTTACAATACAAAACCTCTTTGTACACACTATTTGGCGATGCCGTATCGATGCATCCAGGGAAAGAACTCTAGGGCCAAAAGCCAGTTTTTAACTTCGAATTTTAAACAAACAATACATGTGTGTCATTCTATGTATATTAACAATTCATCAGAGGCGAACTTAATCTTTTAAATGGTACTTCATTTATCGATTTTGGTTAAGTATGAAGGGAGAAAAGGTGATCGTCACCAAAACTCACCTTCTAGAAATAATATATATGATGATGATGGTATTTTTTTTATTTGAAAGTTAGTGTTCGAGAGATAAAAGTAAAAGAAAATAAATAAGTGAGAGCGCGCTTGCCATCTAGCAATAAAGTAAACCTGTATATGTCTCGCCCACAGAGTTTACATAAGAAATTTGCCGATCCCCCACGTACCAACCGTTGTCCTAATCTAATTTTTTTCTTCGACTTGTAGATCTACACGGTAAGACCTTTATTTTGATTATCCATTAATTATGAGACAAATTAGAAGCTTGCCTTTGATAGCTTGGTACAATTTTATCATATGCAGTTCAATTGTGCACATATAATTCAATAAATAAAATTAAAGTCTAAAAAGTCATACCAAAGGAAAATGTCACTCATAAAATGTTCTTCAGGGAGAAAGAAAATAGATTTTAGTCTAAGCAAATTGTTTTTCCATGCAAAGAGAATAATGTGCACTTACACGGATGTTGCCAAGAAAGAAACTTATTAATTCATTCACAGAATGATAATGAAAGCAGACGATTATAAAATTTAAAAAAATCCATGTGAGAGCGAGAATGGGAAAAAAGTGTGCCATCTAGTGGGAGAAAAAATGTTTATAATGTTTATACTTCAATTTTTAGAAAAATAATATAATGTGCAATTCCAAATTAGCAATTCGTCAGAAGTGGAGAACTTGATTTTAAAATGATACCTCATTTATGGATTTCGGTTAAGTACGAAGGGAGTAAAAGGTACAGTCAGAAAAAATCGCCTTCTAGAAATAATATATATGATGTAAAGTTTTTAATATTAACAACTGCGAAAATGCTCAAGAATTGTTCCTCTTTTGCATAAAAAAATCGCGACTAAAGAACATTGAAATAATTCAAAATCAGAGGTAAAAGAATATGAAGAAAGTTTTAAAAATATCTATGACATATGTATATGAACTTTTTAATACTACGTATTTCACTCATCTGGAAGAAAAATGTTATCAACTGTTTTAACATTAAATGGAATTACCCTTATTATAAGGAATGAGAAATTGTCATTAAGAGGGTATAAAAGGCAAAATGGCAATATTGGAATTAAATAAAAAAAAGACTTTTATCAATGAAGCAAAAAACACCATGATCCTAAAAAATATTTTACTATATGCTTAAAATTTAATGAGATATCTTTTTTCTTACGTTATCAGCATTTTAATATATCAGCAACGAAAATTCGATGAAGATGCTTTATAATTTGGAAAACTCTAAACATCAAATTACAAGTTTCATTTTTAACAATAAATAACAAAGACGGGAGGAAAGCTTTAAAAAATACTTTGAAGCAGAATCGTTTCTGCTTATGCTTGAAGAATAATGAAAGCAAAAGGGATAAAGCATAAAAAAATATGCTAAAAGTATTTCAAACAAGAAAAAGCAAAGAACTCTACCGTTTACAATATAGAGAGTGAATGCAGCGTTTTAAGTTAACAAAGCCAATACTGTAGGCAGAAAAAAGAAATGCGAAATAGAATGCCACTAACTTAGTTGAAATAGTCTTTTAGATTTATTTCTTAGCAAAACGTCATGTTTAGCATATGCTGTTATCGATTGTACCATTTACCTCTGCAGTTTCAGAATTGTATCTTAAAGGCAAAGTTCTTGTATACAAAATGCATGCCTTTTGTGAAAACAAATTTTATTTTAGATATAGATTTAGCTTGTAAAAGTATGCATTGACCTATATCTCGTAGAAAGTACAATTAAACTCTCCTTCCTCCAACAAATAAAATCTTAAACTTAGTGACACAGAAATATTTCTTGTGATGTTTTAAAAAAGTATTTTAGGGAGTAATCATATTTGTTTATTCGTCTTTTAAGATGTGTAATGATAAAAAACATACTGAAGGAATTTACATACAAAAGGAAGTTAAAAAAAAAAGATTTCAGTACTAAAATGAAAAGTTTAAAGTTGATGAAACAAAGTTTTGCTGGAAATAAAAAACAATTTGTAATAAATACATATTGATTTAGAAAGAAATTATCTGCATTTATATCCTGCTAGTTCATTGAAGACAACCAGAAAAATAATCTTATTAATCTGTAACCTAATCAAAATTGCAGTTTCAAATATCAGATGAAGTTCTAACTGAAATATAAGAATATTATTAGGAAGAAAAAGAGAAGGAAATTTACTATATGCATAGTAAATTTCCTTCTAATAGAAATGTTGGACACTTTTTAATAAATTATCCAAGTTCGCAGTGAAGGAAAATTAGTCCCTCTGATGAATGGAATAAAACTTGAAAATAACAACCTTAATTCTAAGCTACTGGAGGCCTGATATTTAACAAAAAAAAAATACTAAACTGTTTAAAAAGTAAGTCAGAATACTCCACCGGTTCCCCAAGCCTCTAGGGCTTATCAACCATGAATCACCTGAAGTCCAGTCGCTACGCAGCAATTCCTGAATACGCAGCCGAGGGTTAATTTCCCAAGTTCGGTGACATTTTTCATTGCTGTGGGGCTCGAGGATGCCGGACAAACAGTACAGATCTGTCATCCACTCAAGGCACCCCAAGCCCCCCTGTTTAAAAAGTAAATAAAGAATAAAAGTGTCATAATAATTATGAAATTACTTTCACATTAACCTGTTTTGATATCAGCACTCTGTTTTTAAAGCCTCGCAAAATAAGTTATACATATTATCTCGAATTTTGAATATCTTCCTTAATTACAGTCAGTTGGATTTATGGAAATATCCTTACTTTCTTTGCAGGTATTATTGTTAAATACTAGCCCAAAATTATTCATGGGGTTTTGTCTTTATCTATAAGTTTCTTGACCTAGAAATTATATTCGGTCTAATTTTGGTTAAATAAATCTCTTCAAAATTTTCACACATTTACGTATTACTGTAACAGAAATTTAAAATTTTTAATATTTAGATAGATTTTTTAAAAAAAATTTCTTTCGTTTCTTTGTGTTTTTAAAACAAATAAATTTTCCACTAGAATTGTCTTTGCTTTTGGAGTTGGAAAAGTTTAATTCAATCTTTTATTTCTTTTTATGTCTTCGTAATTATATCCCTGTATTTATGTGTAATACGCCTAATTGGCCTGCTGTCATTATCATTTAGATATGAGAGGTTGTCCAATCGATAACTCTGATAGGGTCGTAAATAAGTCCAAATGTTTAATGATTTATCGCATTATAATAATAGTCCTAACTCATTGGCTTACGGGTAACAAATATTCAACAATAGGTTGGAGAGATAATAATCTTCAATCTTATTTTTCTTATTTTCTCAGTTTTAACTACAGATGAAAACTTTTGAATAAGATTACACTATATTATATTGCTTATGGAAAATTCAGTGAAGGGAAAATATTTAAAAGAAATGTTTATTCTGACTAATTGCATATGGGATAGATTCTTTATTATGACATGATTGAAAAGCATCATTTTTACATGACAACACATATCGGCCTTTAAATTGTATGGAAAAGATATTATACTGTACCCGTCTACTTTGAAGGACTGGTGTTTAGTATTGATACATGCATTCTACATAGTACTATAAAATATAGAACTGATGAAGGGCTGTTTAAGTATTTTTACTGACTCAAAAAAAACCTACCATATATATATATATATATATATATATATATATATATATATATATATATATATATATATATATGTATATATATATATAATATATATATATATATATATATATATATATATATATATATATACATATATATATATATATATATATATATATATATATATATATATATATATATATATATATATATATATATATATATATATATATATACATAAATATATATATATATATACATAAATATATATATATATATATATATATATATATATATATATATATATATATATATATATATATATATATATAATTTCAGTATCATTCTACATCGTTATAACTATTACTGTGCAAACACTTAAAATAATTTGCATATTTCACGAAAAAATATTTGGAATATTTTATAGAACTAAAATGGGTTGTTAGATAGTATGACTCTTATACCCCTTATTGCATGTTTGCACGGAATATTCTCTGATGTATTTGGATACGGCTGTAAATTTAAATGAGAGAGGTGCAGTTGAATGATCTGCATTTTTGCAGTTCAAAGTATAAAGACTGGAACTTCGTTAACGGGACCAGTGTCACGTCGGCGTAACAGCAGCGATTCCCCTCCACGGCATGACAGGCACGTATTTGCGTAGGGGAAGAAACTCTCTTACCATCGTCTAGACACCTAGGATACAGGTGATGGTATGTGAGTGGAGGAAAATCGTTGTTGTCACGTCTCACGTCTATGTGACGATGATCCCGAATGGGGTATGCTGGATGCTGCGTAGATGTGAACCTATCGTGAGTTAGTCATTGTGAGTTAGTCTAGATGCTGAATCTGCAGTGGTTTGAAATTTTATCTTAGATAGGCATACCCAAATCAAAACGGTAGTTGAACCCATCAAAAATTAGACCCCCCCCCCGTGTCTCCAAACGCCCTTGAGTGCTATAAAATATAATAGTTATCATGAGAGAAGAATTTTTCACTTGATTCATGTGTCATTCTAATGCAAAATATCTATCCCTGATTAAGTAATCTTTGAAGAAATTCTCTAATTTTCATTGCCTTATCTGATAATTGCACAGAGAAGAATATTAGGATAGTAAAGCTGCAAGCAAGTCAACCATCATTTCTATAACTGAGAAACGTCGTTAGTTTCTTGGTTCTGTCCACTGTACCTAGATTTTAGATGTTTAGAAATAGGTATTTTATAAATATGAATTAATGCTACTTACTGTCCCAATTCAATAGACGTGTTTTGTGTTTGAAGGGTGAGAAAACATTTTGGAAAAAAAATTAATGGAAGGGGTGTTTTGTTGAACTGTCAAATAATGAGACCATTTTGTTTCATAGTCTGAAGTTTTTCCTTTTAAGGAGCTCAGTATGTTAAAACTCCTCTGACTGTGATGCCTGATATTATGGACATAGGGGTTTACGTGTAACACTAATGATGGCATTGCTCTTTGTAGTGTAATCCCTGTCATGAGTGCTCCCATTAAACGGTGCTGTCAATTTACTGTGTTAAGTCGTAACCACTGAAGTACTCCTTGATAGAGAGACGTCTTTATTCCAGAAGTATACTGTAAATGGTCGTGTTAATATTCCAGGTTCTGTAGTGGAAAATGCATTCCACAGAACTCGGCTGAGGCAAAATGTATGAATGCCTTTTTTAATCAGTTTATTCTTCATTGACTTTCCTTATCTGATATTCTTACTGTGGCATCATTGTAAGTAAAATGATATCTGAAATTTTAGCACGTCTAACTGACTTCTTTTAGGCTAATCTATATATATAAAACAGTTCCGTAACAGACTCACTGACTGACTGACTGACTGACATACAACGCACAGACCAAACCGCTGGACCTAAAGAGCTGAAATTTTGTATGGCGATTTTTTTTATAGTGTAGGGCTGCACTAAGAAAGATTCTTGAAAAATTCTTCTTAGATTTTTAAAATTAAATTTTTAAGCTGTTTTAGTAACTTTTTTTAAGTTTGCATTTAAAATAATAATTTGAGGGTTATAAAATTTATATTAGGGGAAATATAATAAAAATTCCTTTAAAATGAAATCTTTTTCGAATATATACCTCGATTTTCTGATTTTTGGTGAATTTTTAAAGATTCATTTTTAGAATTTAATTTATTAAATGTTGATCACGTGATTTCTTTTTCTGGTACTTTAAATAAATTTATCGTCACGTGCATAACAACTAAATAGACAAAAAAAAATTTCTTTCTAATGCAGCAGACGATTGGATATTATAAAAAAAAATAAATATCCCTTACGATTTATATATATATATATATATATATATATATATATATATATATATATATATATATATATATATATATATATATATATATATATATATATATATATATATATATATATATATATAATTTTTTCATACATTGATCGTCGCATTTATTATAAATGTATATATTTATTTTTTTGGCATTAATTGCATACATTGACCGTAGTATTTAATTTGAATGTACTCCGTAGCGAAGTGCGGGTTTTCAGCTAGTAATATATATGCTGCAATGGTCCTTTGGTCGTTCATTGCCACGGCAACATGAGATCTACTAAGGTGAAATGCAAACATTACTTTCGAAACCATTCGTACAAACAGGTAAACACGGATATTATTTTTTTGTAACCTAAGATTTGATTTATATTGCTCTTGAGCTGATTTAGAAAGCTTTTTCCTTTCTTCTTGTTAAATCTCTAGTGCTTGTTAATACTCTAATGCTTAAAATTGCAAGACAGTTCGGGAGCATAATTCAATGATATTTACATTACCTATATAATCCCTTACAGGTCTCAGCAGAGATTGTCAAAGATTATTAGAGATTACATTCATACTGCAAGGATTAAGTAGAATTTTATCTAATATTTGCATGTTCAAATCAACAAGGAAGTTAGAAGCATTTAAAAAGGTGGGAAAGGCAGTGCCATGGCGTAAAAAAACACCCTTGACGAACAGCTATTATGATAGAAAGACTATTGTCGACTAGTATATAACCCCCGCCAAAAATTACGGAATGTTGATCAGCGTTTCAAGAGGTGATTCATCATTTACATCGGGCAATGCTGAAAACTGTACTTAAACAGCAGTAAACAACAAAACAAAACTAAACTAAATCAAAACTAAACCAAAACTGTTTCAAAAGAAAATGACTCACCACACAGCAGACATTGCTCAAAACGATACTTAAACAGCAGTAAACAACAATAAAATAAAACAAAAATAAAACTTGAAACACAATTTAATTAACATTAAAATTAAACATTAAAAATGTAGTTATTTAAAGGGAATATGATAAACCATTGAGTAGAATGAATTCGAAATTCAAGTGAATGACTCAATTGAATAAATGATTCTTTTCAATGGATATTTTAATTTGAAGATATTTCAAAAACTAAACGGTTTTGTGCTAGGGTGTTCACTTGAAATTTTCATATTTTTTAAAGGGCTTTCAAAATATGTAACTTTTGTGGTATTACTTTTCAAGGAAAATTTCAGAAAATGGCGTCGTAATGTTAAGATGTTCCCGACTTGGTCCGTCCCGGAATGGTTACCTACACTTTTTCTACTCTAGGCTTTTATATAAGTAAAGATTGTGGTTACATGCAAGTAATTCTCTTTGGATAAACCATACAGAGATGGGAAAATTTTGCCACCAAACTTGTGAATAAACTCAAGGAATAAAACAACCTTAATGAATTCATTATTTTACAGTTGATTATAGCTAATAAATTGGGGTATTTTATTCCCATCTTGAATTCCTTGATTGACACGCAGCAATACAACAGGAAACCCTATCCGAGGTGCGCACAGTTCTCAGAAAAGAATGGTATAGATAACTCTTTGGTTCAAAGGTTATTGGTAGAAATTTTATCACCGTATGACTTCAGAAGAGACCTCATTTCGCTATCATAATTATGTCTAATAGAAAGTTTAAAACTCACCTTTTAAACTTAAAGAATTTCGTTGTATATACATATTTTATTTGCGCATTTTGTGTTACGATAAAAAGCACAATTTTTTCCTTCATACAGTAAGGGCGAATCATTGTTTTTATAAACCATTCTATAGTGTGCTGTGATCTTTAAATTTTGTTTTTCATAAAATATGTCTTAAATCATGAATAATTTAATTTGAATGTTTAAGTTACAAAATATATAGTCATTTGTTCCTTATAATATGTAGAATTGGTTGTTAAGGAATTCGATAATAAATATTGATTAATTCAAGTGATTGTGTAATAATTTCGTTGTATATACATATTTTATTTGCACATTTTGTGTTACGATAAAAAGCACAATTTTTTCCTTCATACAGTAAGGGCGAATAATTGTTTTTATAAACCATTCTATAGCATGTTGTGATCTTTAAATTTTGTTTTTCATAAAATATGTCTTAAATCATGAATAATTTAACTTGAATGTTTAAGTTACAAAATATATAGTCATTTGTTCCTTATAATATGTCGAATTGGTTGTTAAGGAATTCGATAATAAATATTGATTAATTCAAGTGATTGTGTAATAATTTCGTTGTATATACATATTTTATTTGCACATTTTGTGTTACGATAAAAAGCACAATTTTTTCCTTCATACAGTAAGGGCGAATCATTGTTTTTATAAACCATTCTATAGCATGTTGTGATCTTTAAATTTTGTTTTTCATAAAATATGTCTTAAATCATGAATAATTTAACTTGAATGTTTAAGTTACAAAATATATAGTCATTTGTTCCTTATAATATGTCGAATTGGTTGTTAAGGAATTCGATAATAAATATTGATTAATTCAAGTGATTGTGTAATAATTTCGTTGTATATACATATTTTATTTGCACATTTTGTGTTACGATAAAAAGCACAATTTTTTCCTTCATACAGTAAGGGCGAATCATTGTTTTTATAAACCATCCTATAGCGTGCTGTGATCTTTAAATTTTGTTTTTCATAAAATATGTCTTAAATCATGAATAATTTAACTTGAATGTTTAAGTTACAAAATATATAGTCATTTGTTCCTTATAATATGTCGAATTGATTGTTATGGAATTCGATAATAAATATTGATTAATTCAAGTGATTGTGTAATAATAAGTTGATTGTGCGGAATTTCATGAATTTATTCTAAATCATACTATCTTAATTTATTTCTAAATTCAAAAATTATAGGTTGTTAGAGTCGTAGGTAGTAGATTATGAAACTTCGCAACGTGTCATTTTTAAAGGTAATAAGACATCTAAAATATTAAACTTTTAATCTTTAATTGAACTTTGAAAAAAATGTTCCTCTAATAACAAGTAGTTCCTGCGTAGAACTTGAATTCCTGATTCACAAGAACATTTTATTGAGTAGGTGTCATAAAGATGAATTTAAAACATATTTTTATTTTTGCATAATCGTCGTTCATAACAATACCATATAGAAGCTCTTCATTACATAGCTATTAAAATTAAATCATTTTATAAAGCAATGCCGAGAACTTTTGAATTTAATTCGAGAAGAAGACAAATGCAGTCAAATATTCTTACTTTTTACTCAACTATAATCATCTTCGACAATTCGCATTTCATTTTCCGGCTGAAATGGAAATTAATGGCCTTTCCCGTGTTTCCCGAATATTTTTGATAATTTTATGGAGAGAGTGCAGAGTTAGTTTAAATATCTTTTTGGATTCTGAATTCAAATTCTTTTAAGTTATAGACACTCCGCATTGTAGATGCCTTTTGAAGAGTTTGGAATAGAGAGAAATCATTCGAATGACTTTGAAATACTCTGTAAATTTTAATGAATTACCTTTGAAGAATCAACTGATTTCTCTTTTACTCCTTTATAAATATCATAAATAATGACTGAGAAGCTAATGTCAGTATTTAACATCCAACCTTTGAGGTTTGGAATAAACGTAAACATATGTGTGATGATCTGTGATCACACACACACACATATAGATATATATATCCGCGCATGTGGCCAGTATGTTTGTGTAGTTGAAACTTGAATGATATGCTTGTAATATTATAATTTTGTCTTCAGGTGACTTGATCACAGTATAAATGTTTTAAGACGTTTCAGAAATATGTAAAGTTTTATTTACTGGTTCGTTATATGATAATATTTAGTTAAGTGATCACAGCAAAATAAATAAGTAATGAAGAACAGTCTCAATGTGATGTCATACGTAGCACATGGTACTATGTGAAGTATGATTAAAATAAAAGCACTTTTCTAAAAGGATTTAATGGCTGTCTGCTAATAAAGGGAAGACTAATATCCAAAAGTGAAAACTGAAATATAACTAAGATCATAACACACGATATAAGAACACATTCATGAATTTTGATTTTATATAAATATATTCGTCAGTTTGAAACGCGAATATTCCAAAGCCAGTTCCATAGTGCGAAGTACAGATTTTCAATAACCTTTGTAATATGTTTAATGTATACGTCTATAGATGATAAATTGGGATTCGAAAACTGAGAACTACTAACATTGTCCAATAGTTTAGATGGTGTCAATTTGGACTTAGGCTAGGAAGCCTGAGTTCAAATAAATAAATAAATAAATTATATATATATATATATATATATATATATATATATATATATATATATATATGCTATAAGAAACAACTTCAGAAATCCCATCCATTTTTAATCTTCTATCCTTGATAAATATCTCAGGGATCTTTTCAATAATTTCTGACATGGAAACCTTAGAAGGGGAACTAGAACGTTATCGTAACATGTACTCATTCGGCCTCATATAAAATCAAGAGACCGGTTATAAATAATATTTTAAGTGAAGGTGCAGACTCACCTTAATATCATCACCTGGATTTGTTCCTGCGTCATTTTTTTTCTCTTAAAATGTAATATTTTATGAACTCACCGAATTCGTTTTTCCCCATTGTATTTGTATTAGCCAGAGTAGACCGACTAAAATGGCTGTCGATCACAGATTAAAAGTCGAATCTGTTAACAATTTAAATATCCATGCCTTTGAAGCATGTTAAATATAAGAGAGCCAACAATTTCAGTGCAGTTGCGCCTTGGATATTGCATGCACTTAACAAACAACCCGCGTATATCTACAGCAGGCATGTAAAACTTGCGGCCCTCAACGATTATTTGTGCGGCCCAGGTCCAACCAATATAACGGCATGTAAATATCATGTCACCTTATGCGCCTTACGCACCATTTCCCTCCAGTGAGTATTTTAGCATCCGAATACCAAATACCAGACCTGTGGTCTGGTCAGTAAGTCGTCCTGTACGAATTGATTTCTTTGGTGGGTGTAAAACTGGTTGTATTTCGCTTTCTGAGAACGCTTATTTATTGGTGAAATTATTCAGTGTCTGGTAAGTTAATATTCAAGAACAAAAAGTGTCAGGGAGAAAATATTAATATTGTTGTTGTTCTTGATTTTTTTCTACTATACTTTTCGAAATAAACTTACGTTTCTACGAAAATTGATTTTGAAGTTTTTCTCATTTTTGCGGCCCACATAAAATTAAACCTTGTTCATTTGGCCCATCTAAGCCTTTGAGTTTGACACACTTCATCTACAGGGTACGTCAGAATGGACTCCCAGATTTCTGAAGTTCACTTGTAGAGGGGAGGGGAGGCAACAATTTTGGGAGGTTTGCTAGCTGTCGGTAGACATCCGGAGTTGTTCCGGTGAACATTGCGTGTTCGTTTTCGAGGCGTTGGGGTTGTTGTTGCTGTTCTTGTTTTTGCTAATGCCCTCTGGTCAGAGGTTCCATTCGCCAGGTCCTAATAGGCTCTTGGGCTGAAAGGGGCGGCTCCTGTTTTCAATTAACACCACAAGGATTGGAGTCCGACTTGGATAAACGACCGGTCCCATAATTTTGAACCGAGTCAGTTAACGAGACCGGAACACTTGATCCCGCACCTCCAGGGGAAAATTTGAGAACTTGGAGGACATTGCAGCCACGAACTATTTTTTGTGCCCCGGCCACCATTAGGGAACACGGTGGTGTATTTTCAACAACGAGCATTGTACCAGGGACGTTCTTTAAAAACAACAAATATATAACCCCGATATTGCAGTTAGGATGCGCTTCGGTCGTAACTCAGATATTCGTGAAAATTCTGCCTCCATTCCCCAGGGGTGACCAACAGTGGTAGAAAACTTCAGAGAGCGACTTCGGCAGGGCTTCGCAAACAACGGACGCCAAACGAGTGATGTCCTTTTCTAAACCCAATGGAAAAAGAACTAGATTATAATTACTTTTAAAAAATATAAAGCGTTTTTCTGTAAATTGTTTTGTTCGTTTTTTATTACCCTCCTAAATGTGGGAGTCCACTCTACCGCATCCTACATAGATCGGAAGATAAAAAACGTCCCATATAGACTGTGCAATATTGAGGTATAGAAAAAACATGGTGTGACTATGACGTTTTTCTTATCATCACAATATGTTATATTAGTGATTATCCTAGACAGATAAATATTAAACGTATTATTACAATTGTTTACCCCCATAAAAAATATATTATTCCCATAAAAATACTGGTGCGACTGTGACGTTTGCTTATCATTACATAACGTTATATTCATGAGTATCCTAGACAGATAAGTATTAAAAGTGTTAACATAATTTTGTATCCTCATAATTTTTTGTCATCTTTTCGTCTTTTCTAGTTTCCTTATAAAACAAGATTAATGTTTCAGTTGTTCTATTATACAAATTTATATGAAAAGAAAAAGCAGTCTTTGTATACGGCATAATGATTCACCAAGACTTCGCCAAACATTCTATGTAATTTAGGAAAAATATAGTCTTACTGTAATCGTCATATCAAATTGCCATTTGCGTAAGATATTTCTTTGAAAATCAATATCCTACTTAAGATGACGATAAATGCAGGGTGGCTATACCCGTCTATGAATAATTAACATGAAACACAACGGTTCTTTTAAAGATGTATGCAAATTAAACAGAAATATTTAAATCCAATTGAATTTATACGTTGAAATTAATTCATGATGACTATTTTTAACTACGCGAGATTTATCCTGTCACTTCTATGGGAAAAATTCGTGCTTCTTGCAACAGTAGTTCAAATTCTTATTAGGGAAAGAAATATTAACATCAGTAATATTCTAATAGGATTTTTTTTTTAAGTTGCAACATCTTTCTAGCAAAGCACGTTTTTACTATTTAAGTATTCAACTTTTTCCCGGAGATGCAAAATGGCTGATGTTAAAAAATATGCAAGAAATACGTGATCTTAACTCAAATAACTGCTCTGTACATTAGAAATAGCTTAAGTGTGCCCGGCAGTACTGTGGACAATTTTTTATATTTAAAATGTAACAGAACTTTCACCATAAAAAACGACTACTTATATTGAAAATTCATTTTGTCATTAATATATTCATGAGAATTTTTTTTTGTGTCTGGCTTACATTTAGTTAATAACATTTACAAATTATAATTGAGATTTATTGACTGGATACAAGAGTTTTAACTTTTAGTAAGAGCTTTCATATTGCATTTATCCTTAAACTACAATTTTGTACTTTTAGTTTTGAACCGACGAAGTAAAACAACTGCCCTCTTTAAGTATAAGGTCTCAAAAAATATATTAGATTTTACAATCAATGCCATCGTTCCTGATTCAAATGAAGTCAACATCACAAATTTATAATTAGAAGCTAAATGTTGATAATT